>JAAGEH010000307.1:52377676-52437289 GCA_011751065.1 Lasiurus cinereus | reverse complement strand
AGAGAGAGAGAGAGAGAGAGAGAGAGAGAGAGAGAGAGAGAGAGAGACGCCTTTGTAATCCTAGCTTGCATGAGTCTTTCTAAGATGACTTGACTTATCTTTGGGGATGGCTACAACCAGGATGGACTAATATCAAAAGCCTGCCAAGAGTTGCAATATTATATATGTTTATAGTATCTTTTAAGCGTTTGCTGAGAACATGTTAGCTTCCTTAGCTCAGAGGAAGTCATCAATCCACACATTGCTAGTTATTTGTCAGAATGCTACATTAAGAACTGTTATATTTATACATATCTTGGTTACTAAAATAAATGTCACCTCTGAGGGCATGCAATCATTCTGGATCCAAACTAGTTAGATAACTGGGCCTCTAGGCTTACAAATAAGCAAACACTCTCCTTGGTTTTATAAAATTGTTAAATTATTTCAAACTACACAAATGCACCCATTCTTGGGGCCTGGAGGGCACTGGCATTAATCAAAGTAATGCAAAATTCAGTTAGAATTTATCTGGTGTCCCTGCATGTAGATCTCAGTAGGCAAAGGGTTTCTTTTGCAGTAATCTACTTGCACAAAGGAGACTCCCATTAGGGAGGCGGAGCGCTGCTAAAGGATACATTTCAAATGGAAGCCTTCTTCACAACATCATCATCGTAGAAGTGGTGCCTGGGGCAAATCACACTTTAATGGGTCACCTGGAACACATTCTTTTTTAGAAAAAAATCTCATTGTCATTGCCAGGAATTGTTTTCCTTAGATTAAATATCGCAGGACCAGAGTACATAATACAAGTGTGCTATTCTAATGGGGAAAGAGCGTGATATCAAAGGTTCAGGGCATTGTGAGGAGTGTACAGAAAGATAGAAGTCTCCCCAGACCTGCCCTCTGCCTGTGAGGCCACCCACTGGAGCTCTGGTCACTTGCTCAGCCATTGGAAAGGAGGGTGATAGAGTGGAAAGATCCAAGTGTCAATAGGGATGTTTATTTTTATGCAAGTTTTTTGAGCATTAGTAATAGAATGTATATAGCAATTTATACAGTTTATAGTATTCAATAATTGACTTTTAGGTCCTTTGTAACTCATATCCTCTACCGTGGCTACGAGCCATTGTATCCCTTGATAACTTTACTTTTTTAGGCCCTTCCCAGAAGTAGAGAACTTAGAACATACACATCTCCATGGCATCCTTCAGTCTGATTGCTCCATAGGCTGCCAAGCCCTTTGCCAAGACTAGCTCTGGTTGGAGATACCAGAGACCAGGGATTAACGGTCTGTGACTGATTGTTGAAAGAGTGGGGCAGGGTCACATACCCAGGTGGACTTCGATGCCTACATAGGAAGCACTGCTCTGGGTGACATCATGCCATCAAGCCAGGGCCTTTGCTGTCATCCCACGCACCGTCCCCCTAGGACGTAACTGCTTTACGAACAGTGAGTTTTATATGACGCTGAGTGGCAGAAGGCCAGACTGGTCATCTCAGTCATCGTGTCAGTTGCTCATCTGTCTGTGCTCTTGAACTTTTGCATTTAAGTAGTGTAATAAAGTGTGCATTCAGTGAACTGTGGTGAGAGTTGGTGTGTGGGATTGTTGCTTATACAGTTTTAAAACCTCTAAATTATTTAGAAGGGAGGAAGGTTCCGATTTTGACTGACTAACAAAGATAGCTTAGTTCTTTCTTCCTTTGCTGTGATATCCCAGTGATACGTGTTCCCAGTAACAGGAGATCATACAAATTTGGAGTTGCGACACTTTCATATTTTGCTAAACTCTTCTGTGCAGATTACTTGTTCAGACTCTTAGGGGATCTGGTGGCAGTGAGAACCAAGAGAACGTTTTCTGTAATAGATGAAATGCATATTTATTTTTGACTTGTTTTGATTTGCTTTCTGTGGATAATTTATGAACGTGATACATTCTTCACACCCTCATCCTTATGTTAATCAAACAAACAAAAAAAGACCTTGGGGATGAAGAGTTTTTCTGAAAGAAAGGTTTTATTGAGCCATAAACAAATCCTCTGTAGCCTCAGAAAGGACCAGGTCTGGAGGTCTGGAGTCTAAACCACCAGCGGGACTAGACAGAGAAAACTGTGTCTGCCATCCTGGGGTTCATGGAACTCATCTATGCAGTGAGTGTGGGAAAGACGTCTTTTTGAAAGAACTTACATTGGCTATCGATGGAGGGATGGGCAGGGGATGGGAGAGGTGAAGCAGGGGGCAAGTTGGGGGTAAGTAAATAGTCCTGAAGGAGGAGTACTTGCTGCTTCTGGCTTAGTTGTGGACAGCAGTTGGGAAGTCCCTGCACCTGCAGGATGCTTCTGACAGTCGGCTGTTCTTTCTGGCTAATTGTTGCATAGCTATCTGGTAGCTGCACATTGAGGAATATGGCTAGCTTTTTGTTAGTTTAGGCCATGGCTGCTAACTGATTAACTTTCCTTGTCTCTTCCTCTCATCCTCTGGCCTGCTGTAATTTAACTTAGGATAGCTTGGGATTTCTTTTCTTGCCACCTTTGTTCTTAAATAATAGTAATCATTTGTTTAAAATATCCATTTTAACTATTCTTTCATTTTCAATGATAATATTAAGTTTAATTTAATTCAAATCAATAACATTCTTAATTATGCCATTTAATTTTTTCTTAAAGCATTTTCTCATTTGGTCAAAATACACAAAGAAAGCTTATATTTTTATCCCTTAATCTTCATTAACTCTGCCTTACAAGGCAAAAGGTCAACTGGGAGTGCTTGCACAGAAGTTATTGAACTCTAGTGGTTAAGACTTTAAGATGCCATTAGGAGGACAGAACATTGTACCCTTTGGTATCTTAATTTGATCACTCTAATTGAGAAAATACATCTTAATAACTATTAGTGGGAATATTGACTGATCATTGCCTTCTAATTTGGACCCTCAGTCTTTGCCTCTCTGAGTTTTATCCCCATTTAACTAGAGGATATATGGAGAGCCTTAGACATCAGTATTTAGTTGATGGAGTGCAGGCTTTGACCTCGGCCTTTCTCTCTCCATTCTCCCTGGAAGTCAGACCTTGTGTCCGTGGCATTGCTGGTGGGCTCCGTCAGGGAGCTGACTACCAGGCTAGTTGTAATGAGGCTTGCAGATTTCTTCAGAATCTGTAATTAAGTGACATCACTAAGTCTTAAATGCATCTTCTGCGAAAGTCAGAAGGCTAAATTACCCCATTAAAGAGAAAAGAGTGTTGCTGGGTGTTGAAGTATCCCAAGTTTAGTATGCTACAGAGTGGCTTTGGGAGAGCTGTGCAAACCAGTTGAGTATGGAGCATAGTGGGGGTTTGGGAGGCTGGAAGGCTTTGTGGTTCAGAACAAGCTGTTCCAGAATCACAGCTGCTCACAGGCTAACTTTTTAAAAAAGAAGGCATTTCAAAAATGTTTTTTCCTTTGCCAAATTCAGTTAACTGCTTGGCTGCTGGCTTTTACTCTGAACAACTGGGCTGCTACACTCAGATAGCAGCAGCTCCACAACCCCAGAATAGTACATTGTAGTTCATTGGAGCACAGTTTGAGTGAGACCAGTGCCCTGAGTTCAGTTCCCATAGGACCTCCATTAAACTGAATCACTGGTCACCATATCGCCAACCCTACTTAGTTATTGCTCACATTACTGCCTTACAGCAAAAGGGGATCTGGGAAAAGAACTCTATTGGTCAGTCCAAAGGTGGCAGCACTATTGCAGTGATACTTCCAAACTGTCTTCTGTACCAGTTTAGTTTAGTACATCGTGTTTAGAATCAAAGTATTACTCCTTGTGGTACAGTGAGAAATATATATTTGGCCTTTGTTCCCAGCACACAGCTCCTAGAACTCTTGGGATCTCTGAAGTGATGTAGTCTTGCATGCTCCTGAGATGACGGGTACTTGTGGATAGCTTCAGGACGGGGACTGGTTGCCAGGAAGACAAAGATGATGAGAGAGTTGGAACTCTCAGCCCCTACCCCTACCCCAGCCTCCTGGGAGAAGAGAGAGGCTGGAGGTTGAATCAATCATCCAAGGCCAATGATTTAATCGTGACCACAGGAAGCCCCCAGAAAGAAACCCTTAACAACAGGACGCTGAGGGCCCCTAGGTTGGTAAACACATCTGCATGTCAGGAGGATGGCACACCCCAACTCCACAGGACCCTTCTGGACCTCTGCCCCTGTACCTCTTCATCTGGCTGTTCATGTGTTCCTTTATAATAAACTGGTAATAGTAAGTTACCTGTTTTTGCTCAATTCTGTGAGCTGATCTCCCAAATTATCAAACCCAGGGAGGAGATGGTTGGCACCTGATTTATAGCTGGTCAGTCAGAGGTATGAGAGGCCTGCGGCTTGTGATGGTGTTTGAAGTGGAGACAGTTTTGTAGAACTGAGTTCTTAATGTGGGTCTAGCACCAACTCTAGTTAGTATCCAAATTGAACTGAATGGTTGGACATCCCACTGGTGTCCAGAGAGTTGGAGGTTTAATTGTCAGTGTGGAGAAAATCCACACCATGTGTATCAGGGTGTTGTGAGTAAACCAGCTCCTACTTATATATTACTTTTTCCCCAACTATCAGTTATGCTTCCTTCTCTCTATATAAAAACCTAAGCAACCGGCCGGCCAGCCAGTAGCTATGATGTGTACTGATCACCAGGTGGCAGGCACTCAACACAGGAGCAAAAACCACAGGCATGGAAACATGGAACAGAGTGATGAATCTCACAGGGAAAGGGGGAGTGGGGAGGGCAGGGAGAGATTAACCTAAGATCTTATATGTATACTAGAGGCCTGGTGCACAAAATTTGTGCATGGTGGGGGGGTGGATCGGGCCTAAACAGGCAGTCGGACATCCCTCTCACAATCCAGGACTGTTGGCTCCCAACTGCTCACCTGCCTGTCTTCCTGATTATCCCTAACCACGTCTGCCTGCCAGTCTTATTACTCTCTAACCACTCCCCTGCTAGCCTGATTGATGCCTAACTGCTCCCCTGCCAGCCTGTTTGCCCCTAACTTCCCTCTCTTGTGGGCCTGGTAACCCATAACTGCCCTCCCCTGCAGGTCTGGGTCCCCCAACTGCCCTTCCCTGCAGGCCCATTCACCCCCAACTGCCCTTCCTGAAGGCCCAACTTCCCCTCCTCTGCCAGCCTGGCCACTTATAACTGCCCTGTCCTGCAGACTTGATCACCTCCAACTGCCCTCCCTTACAGGCCTGGTCCCTCCCAACCGCCCTCCCCTGCTTGCCTGATTGCCCACAACTGCCCTCTCTTGCAGGCCTGGTCCCTGCCAACTGCCCTCCCCTGCTGGCCATCTTCTGGTGGCCATCTTGTGTCCACATGGGGGCAGGATCTTTTGACCACATGGGGGCAGTCATCTTGTGTGTTGGAGTGATGGTCAATCTGCATATTACTCTTTTATTAGATAGGATAGAGGCCTGGTGCATGGGTGGGGGCCAGCTGGTTTACCTTGAAGGGTGTCCTGAATCAGGGTGGGTATTCCCTTGGGGTGTGGCAGTGACCTGGGCAAGGGGCCTGTGGTGGTTGCAGGCTGGCCTCCCCCCCCCCCCCCCCGCGATCCAAGTGGAGATCCTGGTATCTGGGATTTATTTATCTCCTACAATTGAAACTTTGTAGCCTGGAGCAGAGGCAAGCTTTCTGCTCACTCTGTGGCAGCAGCCATTGAAACTTTGTTGCCTTAAGTAGAGGCCTGGGCCAGCCAGGGTGTGCGGAAAGCTTAGGTTCCTCATTGCCAGGGGCAACCCAAGCCTCCCTCTTGCTCTCTCTGTAGCCATGGCCATCTTGGTTGGGTTAATTTGCCTACTCGCTCTGATTAGCTAGTGGGCATGGCTGGTGGGTGTGGCTGGTGGGTATAGTGGAGGTATGGTCAATTTTTATATTACTCTTTTATTAGATAGGACTAGAGGTCTGATGCATGGATCCGTTGGCCTGGCCTGTGGGGATCAGGCCGAAACTGGCTCTCCAACATCCCCTAAGGTGTCCCAGATTGCAAGAAGGCGCAAGTCAGGCCAAGGGACCCACTCTAGTTTAAGTATAATAATATAAGTACTTGATCAAGTCTTAGCTTTTTTCAGTAACTGTTTTCTTTGGCACTTCCATAGAATTGAGAAAGTTTTTCAGTGGATTCCTTTCTTCCCATATGATTCTGGCTTATTACATTGTACCTTAATTTACTGCTTTTATCTTTTGTTTAACTGAGTAATATAGTAATACAGTGTTAAGAGATGGAGGACCTGGAGTGATTCAGACAAAAATCACCCATGTTCCTTTCTTTTTCTCTAAGCACATATGTACTTTCTTGAAACTGCCTGGCTCCTTTCATCCTCCGCCCTGAGAATGTCATTATCTTCAGTCACCAAAGAGGTCAGAGGAAGAGGTGAAGGAAGGAAATGGGCATATGTTCTCTATTCTTGGCTTTACTTCAAATCTGAGCCTTTTTCCAGTGTACCTAATGTATCAATGAATCATGGTGTGTGTATGTGGTTTTATTGTAAGTAAAAAAAACATATATGTATATGGAACTCTTGGATAATAGCATGTCTCAAGAACCCAAACTTTGGAAAGACAGCAACTAGGGCCTCTTGAGGACCTCGGTATGAGGAGTCTGTGAATCTTCCTTCTCTGGTGCTCCCATTACATTATCCAGGTATCCCACACTGGCCAAGTATCTCTTGACACTGCAAAGACAGGGCCACATAGCAGAAAAAAAAAAAATAGCTTCAAAATGTCTAACATTTTGGGGAGTATGGATTCTTCTCTGAGAAGAGGACTGGGCTGGGTAGGCCTCCCCAAGTGTGTTCATGTGCTATTGAACCCAGAACCTTCACTTTGGTTAATAAAAAAATCAGGTGTCAGAGAGTTTTATAGACCAGCACCTGGTCCAGAAATGTAATGAAAGCTCTCAAAGCATATTCAGTACCTGAGAAGTTTGGAACAATAGGTCCAGGAAGCAGTTTTGTTCAGGCTTAAGGACATACAGGGGATCTTTACACTGTGTCATTTTACATTTTGCTGACCTTTGTTCAGTTGTGCCACTTCTTCCCCCATCCAGCAAAAGCCAGGTGAGAGCCAGCACCCCTGGCTGTTAGAAGCCTTGCAGTTTATCTGTGAGGAACATAGAATGTAATGCATATTACATTTTCCTTTGTAAGTGTTCAGGCAAAGAGAGAGGAAAACCCTTAGGACCCATATACTTTCTGCCCTGTCAAAATGTAAAATAATAAAATTAGTTCACTAATATATACAGTCAGTTTCTGCTGTGTTCCAAGTATTGAGCTAGAATTGTGGAGAATATAAGAAAGTTGAGTCAGTTTCTGAATCCAAATACTTACGCTTTAGTTGACAACATAAGACATAAACACAGAAGTAGTTACATTATGCTTAAAGGTTGTAAATAAATCCCAAATGATCAGTATATAGATGGAAAGTGCTTTAGACATAAAAGAGGAAAGATTCATGAATAACAATAACAATAAGTAACATTTATTGAACATTTTCTGTAAGGTAGTATATTGAGCACTTTTTATGGTCTGTGCCATTTCATCCCTCAGCACATAGGTAATATTACAGGTAATGCAACAGGCTCCTAGAGGTTAAATAACTTGTTCAAGGTCACACAGGTAATACCAGCATGACCTTAGTGCCTCTTCCCAATATTCATGTTCTTAATTATTATATACTCTCTATAATATACCATCTTTTAGGGAATTTCCTAGAGGAAAGGGGAATAAAGTCCATCTATATTGAAAACACTTGTTTTCTATGTAATAATTGTTAAGGTTTTGGTTGGGTCTGCCCCTTTTTTGCTGCTGTTGCTTCTCCTTTGCTAGCTCCTACTTGTCTTTTCTATCTGAACTAGGGTAGCTCAAGTGAACTTCCTACTCTCATGACTTTAAATACCAACTCTGTACTAATATTTTCTAAAGTTTATCTGCTCTGCCAGATAAATCTCAATTCTAGACTCACTTGATCTCTCCACTTAAATGTTTAACTGGCATCTTATCTAAATTTTCCAAAAACAAAAAATTCTTACTTTCTCCCCAAACCTCTTTCTCCTACTGTCTTGTTCATCTCAGTAAATGCCACCTCAATCCTTCCTTTTGCTCAGATCAAAACTCCTTTTGTCATGAGATTTCTCATTTTTATATCCCTAATATAGTCATTTATTGACAGATCTTAGGTGTTCTACTTTAGACCCAAAACAATATAGGATTTAGGTGTACATACTATTAATAGTTGAATGGAACTGTTACCAATAACAAACAGTCCATTGGTATAAATTTTGTATGTATATGTATTGTATACTGTATTCTTACAATAAAGTAAGCTAGAGAATGGAAAATATTATTAAGAGCTTGGCTGGTATGGCTCAGCAGTTGTGCATGGACTTATAAATAATGAGGTCATGGTTTCACTCCTGGTCAGGGCACATGCACGGGTCTGGGCTTGATCCCCAGTGTGGGCGTGCAGGAGGGAGCCAATCAATGATTCTTTCTCATCGTTGATGATTCTTTCTCACTCTCCCTCTCCCTTCCTCTCTGAAATCAATAAAAATATATTTTAAAATGTTATTAAAGAAATTATAAGGAAGAGAAAATTTATTGAAAAAAATCTGTGTGTAAGTAGATCTGCACAGCTCAAACCTTTTAGTTCAAATGGGAAAAAGCTTTCTCATTTCCATTTCAGTTTCTAATAATACATTGTTGTAGCCTTTCTGTTTAGTAACTACCTACATTATACCATCCATCCCCACGCTCCCAGTCTGACTGAGGCCATCATCATGTCTCATCAGCATGTTGTAATTCCCACACTGTGAAGCTCTTACTACTTTTCTTACCCATTATCCTCTACTGTCCACATGGCAGTCAGAGTGACCCTGTTGGAACTCAAGGTAAATCATGACATAAATTCAAATTCTTCACCATGGTCTATAAAGTCTTCATTCTTGGCCCCTCATGATTTCTCAGGTGTCATCTCTCCTTTCTTCCTTCCTCCTCCTGCTTCACCTACACTGGCCTCATTGATATTTGCCATAGCAGAAGATCTGTTCTTGCTCAGGATCTTCACACTTGCTGATCCCCACCCAGGAATGCTAAAGTTCCAGAAATCTGCAGCACTCTTGATTTTACTATGGTCTCTGTTCAAATGTCCTCTGCTCATCCATGTAGAAGGGCAAGCACTCCTCACATTCCATGCCCCAATTTTTTATTTTACTTCATGGCATCTGTCACTACTTGATAATATCATATGCCCCTCCTAACGAGAATGTGAGCTGTATCAGGCAGCACCTTAATCTTTAGGGTCCCATTGGGTAATGCCTGCCACATAGCAGATATTCAACAGTGCCTGTGAATTGATTAGAAGTTGTGTTTAGATGATTATCCAATACTAAACAATGCAGTCATTTTAAGTACAATTCCAAGAATCAAATGTGTTCATACTCAGCTGTGACCTGCAAGAACTTGTCCCTTAGAAAGCTTACTGTGAGATTCCAGTGCATTAGCAAATTCTGGAATTTTCTAAGGGAGCTCAAAGCTGGCATATATGATCATTTAATAAATATTTGTTAACTCTAGTTTTACCAGGCACTATTCTAGGCTTTTGGGGAAGTTCAAAGAGATAATCAGACCAGGTGAGCCAGCAGGTGGGTAGCTCAAGCAGTGACATTGCCTTTTTCTAATGGCGTACTGAGAAGTCATCAGGAAGGTATTATGAAACCCACCATCTCTGTTTAGTCACTATTCTATTGTGATGCCAAAAGGATCTACACTCCAGCACCTTCCTAGATAACCTATCATCTAGTTCTTAAGATCCAAAAGATTCTTTTGGTATTCTGTTAATGATTTCTGGTTAATTTGATTATTATTCATACCAAACCATGACCTTCAATTATTATTCATACCAAACCATGATCTTCATCCCCCACCACAAAATGACCTGTCGTAATTTATTCAGTTAAGTCCCAGCAAGCTTGCTCATAGAACTTTGTAGTCTGCCACACTAATGATAATGTTTTTCTTATTGCCAATTTTAGAGAGAGTAAGAGAGAGAAACATTGATGTGAGAGAGAAACATTAATCAGTTGCCTCTCGCACATGCCCAACCACGGGTGGAGCATACAACCTGGGTATGTTCCCTGACTGGGAATAGAACCCACAATGTTTTGGCGCATGGGACAGAGTTCAACCAATTGAGCCAACCAGCTAGGGCTAATCTGTTATCTTCAATCTGCCTTTCAGTTCTTATTTGGATTGTCTTTATTTCCTTAGATTAAAACAAAACAAAACAAAACAAAAAACCCTCCATTTGTCATTATGAAATAAAATAAAATAGTGATAACAGTGAACTATAAGCTAGTGAAGAGCCTAGAAGAGGCTTTTTAACACATCAAAAAGCAAATCCATCAATTGATGAATGGATAAATAGAATGTGTTATATCTATACAATGGAAGACTATTTTGCAATAAAAAGGAGTGAAGTACAGGTACCTGTTAAAACATGGATGAACCTTGGAAATGTTATGCTAACTGAAAGAAGCCAGTCATAAAGACCACCTGTTATATGATTCCATTTATATTAAGAGTCTGGAATTGACACATGCATAGAAACAGGAAGTAGATTAGTAACGGCCTAGGGCAGGAGGTGGGGGACATGAAAAGTCCCTGCAAATGGATATGGGGTTTCTTTTGTGGGTGATGAAAATGTTCTAAAGCTGATTAGGGTGATGACTTCACAACTCTAAGGAATATAAAAATCATATATAATAATAAAAGTGTAGTATGCTAATTAGACTAGACTCCTTCTGGATGTCCTTCTTTCCTTCCGGAAAAAGCCAGAGCAGGTAGGAGCGAAGGCAGAAGCAGCAGAGGCCCCTGGCCGCTGTGGCAGCAGTTGGTGGGGGCCGGGGTCAAGGCCCTTGCACGAATCTCATGCAGCAGGCTTCTAGTTGAATTATAAACCTTAAATTGGTTTACTATATGGCATGTGAATGATATCTTAATAAAGGCAAATGGAACGAAGGAAGGAAGGAAAGGAGAGAAAGGAATTCTTTATCTGCAAAGCTCTGGAGCACTAGGCTGTGGAAATCATTGTCCTCAGATGGTCACTATGCAGGCAAGCTCTCCACTTCGTGCCACTTTGTAATGTGCTGACCTTTACTCACTTCTGTGTCACTTTGCCCCTAGCCATCCCCCACCACAAAATGACCTGTCTTAATTTGTTCAGTTAAGTCCCAGCAAGCTTGCTCATAGAACTTTATAGTCTGCCACACTAATGATAAAGGATTACCATTTGATGATAAAATAAAACATTGCCATGCATTGGAAAGATGACTGAAGAGTATTTGAAAGTCTTGGGTTCCAGGCCTAGTGTTGACCTAAGGGTAGCCTTGCTCAAACTACAAAAGTCCCTACTTCCGTAACTTAGCTTGAGTATAAGATTGTGTTTCCATTACAGTAATTACAGATTTACTGATCAGCCTACCAATTTCAAAGGGAAAATGTCATTTAATGTAGATTGGAGGCTGATAGGAAAAACTTTTTCATTTCCATTTCAGTTTCTAAGAATACACTGCTGTAGAAAGTAGTGGAAGACTTTCTGTATAAGCTGTACATTTTAAGCATCACGACCATATTCTACTGTTTTAGTTTCTACCTCTTCATCTTATGTATAATAAACATATCTATCATTTAATTTAGAGTGTCCTAGGACTCACCTCTTTGTCAGGATAGTGAGGTCTTTAGCCCATTGACCACATAATTAGAGAAATACATATTCTCATGTAACAAACCTGACACCATTAGTGTTAGGCATCTCCTAAGGGAGTCAGAGCTGCCTCCAGCCTGGTAAATAATGAGCGCATAAGTAACACAACCTGATCTTCCCAGCAGAAATGGGAGTCGGCCTGCTTTACAGTCTGCAGTATGCCAATGAATCAGAGGGTGCTGCGTGAACTGTAGTTGCCCAGCTGGAGAAAGGACAGGCTTTGTTAGGAGCCTGCAGTAGTATGTGGACAGGATGGGAGTCTGATGAATTGATTTCCACTGCAAACGTCTGAGAGGTGTCTTTACTAAGAATGCTTACCCCTCCTCAAGCTTTAGGCTGCTAATGAGTCTGCCCATCCATTGGGGGCCCTTACATGTTGCTAAGCACTGAGCAGGCTGAAACAAATGATGTAAAAATGATTTGATTTCCTGGAACTATGGGAGTGATTACAGTAACACCTCAAATTGCACCTGAGTGAGAGAATTTACACAATTGACAGAAAAGACAAGGAAACAATTTGCCTTTATTACAAGTTCACATATTAGCCCTGCTCCTCCAAGTTTTAGTCTGTGAGAGGCCACATGCATTCCATTTGAAGTCAATGATTAGGCAGATTCTTCATTTAATTTTTCCCGTATGGCTAACCTGGGTCATCCTCCTGTGTGAGATTTATAAGTAGCCTGGAACCGAAGGGAAGAAATCGTGACTGAAATATTCAGTTGCACAGAACCAGCCTTTTCAGGTTAGGGTTTGTGGTAGAGGTCCCGCTGCATGTGACTGGGGGCGCTGTGAGGCCTGCCTGTCAAGCAAGTAAAGAGCATTTACTCTCAGGCATGTAGTCCCATTAGCGTTCACAGGCATTACACTCACTAATAAATTAATTAGTAATCAAAAAAGGCATTTAAACTCAACTCTCTGAAGCATGGAGGAAGATGTACATTTCTTCAATTGAATTATCAGTATAAATATCTGCTTTAGTTGTAGATGTAATTAGGCTTCCGTGAAAGGAGACACTTATGTAGACTGGAGAGCGTTGAATGTTTTAATCATTGAAGAATCATTTGTATAAGGGCCGGATATCAGGGACTGGTATTGAGCTAGAGGTCCTGTCTTCTTCACTTAGAACAGTGAGATCTTAGTGTTTTAGAATCAGAAGGAGTCTAACAGCTGATCTCATTCTGTCCAGGGGTCCCAGCTCCTATATGTCTGGGGTGATAAGCCTCACAAATAAGGACGCACTCAGGCTATGCATGCAGAATTACGCATCAGTTTAGTTATGTTCTGCCTGGAGTTACACCAACTCAAGGTGGGGCTCCTGTAGGCTCCAAAGCAGTGGAGGCTGAGTTGACGCTGCACAGTTATGTGTCCTCAACTCCCTGAATAGGGCCTCACGCATGCTAGGAGTTTAATAAGTGTTTGTTGGTTGAATGGTTGGACAAAGGGTAGAAGAAAAATGAATCAGAACTTCTTTGGACAAGTATATAAATTGGGATTAATTTTTTAAAAGGAGAAATGAGTTGTTTAATAAATGCAATTTAATTAGGGAAACTATTTCAAAACAAAAACCTCAGTGAGAATGAATTAGTAAAATAAGTTCTTGACATGTAAACTACTATCAGCAGGTCCGCAGGCCCGAATGGGAGTCCAGAGAAGTTAGCTTACTCAAGGCTGAGCAGCAGGGGCCCAGAACCAGTCTTCCCACTATCAACTACATCATATAAGTCATACCAGGTTTCTGAATATGTTTAATTTTTATGAGATAGAAATGTTATCAGAGATTTAGAAATCAAACATCTGTGGCTCTAAATAAAACTTGACTCTATAGCTTTTATTCTCATCTATGACATGTAGAAACTGAATTGAACTTTTTATGTTTCACATGCTGATAACTATCTTTTTAGGGGAATTTGTGGTTTAGGGAATTTGAGGGGGAAGTTACAGCTGCCTTTGAGATTCTGAGATGACAGCTGTGTATCTTTGATAAACACTCCTGAGCCCAGACCCACGTAGTTTTAAACACAATGTCAGGTAGTCCTTAGACCCCACAATGGGGACCTGGTTCAGGAAGTCCACGCCATTCCTTCTGTCCTACATGGTTTGGATGCTCTCGTTAGGGCTTTCACAGTTGCTCAGACCAGAGTTAAATCTCCCATAATGTTTCACCTTTACAATACCCCAAGTACTTTTCACATTGTCCACAGAAAGTGATTATTTTATTTATGACTAAAGCAATTTCATTTTTTAAGAATATGGATAATAAAAAAAACTGCTATAGAAGAAAATTGTTCAGAGGAACAGAAATCTAAATTATAGTGCTGCGATGCAGCCATAAATGGAGCTATTGTGGAGTGTGCATTTTAATCCGAATGTGTATCTACAAACTGAGATAGTTTTGATGCTCAGAAAAAAAGTATATAAAAATGATATGTGTTTGTAGTTTTTCAAGAGGAGATATCTAAACTCTTGGTGGCCTGAGTGCATCTGGAGGCTCGCTGATCTAGAGAGAGCCAAGTGGGTCTTCTGCCCAGGTGTTCCCTGGCCTTGGGGACATCAGCAGGTCTGGGACAAGAAAAAGGGGAAGGAAACCATTCACTTCACTTTTCTGAGGCAGCCTCTCCCACCCCAGCCACCCCTTTTTTCTTTTTTCATGTGAAAATGGGCCCATTACCAGGAAATCAAGCATAGTGTGTTTCATTGACGTAAAGATGTTTAATAAAAATGGGGCCTCAGAATCTTCCAAGGAACCTGACCAGGGAGCTTTTCACCTCATTTCACCATCTTCATTAGTGAATTCATTCAGAGTAGTTTGAGGTGACTACCAGAGTAGCACTCTGTTGGCAGGATGTATCAGGGACCTCATGTAGCTCTGAACACTGAGTCTGGAGTGTGCAGCTCCAAAAGCACCTCCGGCTCCAGATACTCTTCTAATGACAATGAAAACACCCTCCTTGCATATTCTAAGTATTAGGCTCTACTGAGACACAAGGAAGCTAAAGGAGGAGGAGTTAAACTCCAGGACCCTGAGCATGGAGGCCATTTTCTCCATACATTTTGCCTATTTTGCTGTTGAGTGAATGTGTGTGTGTGTGTGTGTGTGTGTGTGTGTGTGTGTGTGTGTTATGGGGGTGGGAGAGCGGGAGATAGGGAGGAGAGGGATCGTTACTTTCCACTGTCTGTAATCAACTTTGAATCCTTCACGGGGTTTCTAGTGTTCTTGACTCCTAGTTGGAAAACTAACTCTTTAGAAATACCATTATCACATACATTCAGGTGACGTTAGTAATTAGGGTGGTATTTCACCTTTGCTGTCCAGATGAGTCATAGACTAAATGTCTCTCTCCCATTTTATTTTTTATTGAATTCATTGGGATGATATTGATTGATAAAGTCATAAAGATTTCAGGGATACAATTCTGTAATACGTCGTCTGTATTCACCACTCCTAGTCAGGTCTCCTTCCATCATCTTTTATCCCCCTCTACCCTCTCCTACTCTCTCCCACTCTATGTATTTACTTTTAAAAATATTTGTATTGATTTCAGAGAGCAAGAGAGATGGAGAGAGAGGTAGAAACATTAATGATGGGAGAAAATCATTGATCAGCTGTCTCCTGCATGCCCCCCACTGGGGATGGAGCCCGCAACCCAGGTATGTGCCCTGACCAGAAATCCAACTGTGACCTCCAGGTTCCTACCTCAGTGCTTAACCACTGAGCCATGCTGTCCAGGCTCTCGCACTTTAAATAGTGCATTACTTCAGAAAGCCACTGGCAGCCTAGCCCTTGTCAACTGCACTAATTAATGGTATGGATACTCCCTGGCCTCCTTAGTGACCCTGGAAACACAGCCTGCCTCTTCTACTTAGGAATTCTTACTAAATTTCAGTGTCTGTAAAATTTGAAAATTAAATCACCTCTTTCTCCATGTTGAACTTTAGTTACTATAGGCCGTTCTCTCTCTTCTCGTAGCATCTGAGAGGCACTACCTTCAAGTCAATTCATTCAGGTTTCAATTCTTTCAGCCCAAGTGTTCCTTCTATATCATTTGACTAGTTGCCTAGGGGCTGTCTAGGCTGGTGTAGTCAGGGTAATAGCCTGAATGTGCCAAGCCACTGCCACCAGTCTCTTCCTCAGAGCTGCACTCTGGCTCCATTGACTGAGCATCTCCTATCTAATCACTGCCCACTGTGAATGCTTTCGTAAATGCTCAATCGAAGAGACTGTATTCAAAGAACTTAAAAAAAAAAAGTAAGGTATTATACCGTCAAACTCATATGTAACTATTGTTGAATATAACTATTACCAGCAATAAATAAGGGATGAAGACTCTTAGAAAAGAGAGAGCAATGGTTTAATGGGCCTGCTTTTCCCTTTAACCATAACCATGAAAAAAATTATCTTCCTTAAAGGGCTATAAAGTTGTCTGAGATGGTAGTTCAATACACTAATGTCTCCTAGCTTTTAGTACTGTTTTAGTGTGTTGACCCTCTGTTCCCCGCAGCTGGGAGTTTATTAGCCTTTGTGGCCTCTGGAAATGAATATTCATTTCCTTTTAGGGCCCTGAGGGGATTACCCTCAGCAATGAGGAAAGCTGAGAAAATGTCCAGATCCTGGCAGTGTCCCATATTGAGTCCTGGTATGTGAGGGCTGTGCTCAAAGGATCTATGAGTTTCACCTGGTGAGTAAACTGAGGCCCCTAGTCACAATAGGGCAGCTGGGTTGGATTCAGGTCTATCAATGATTCCCAGGCCATATTTTTTCCATGATATTGTGCTGTCTCCATATTAACTGGCCTTTTTCATTTCTCAGGTTCGAACCAATTGAAAGCATGAAGAGCCTAGTATCTACTTAGAATTCGACCATGACTTTGAGACATTTGAAACAAAGGGAGAGTAGAGAAGTGGAGAGGGGTCTCTGTCAATCGTGTAGGTTCTTAGAACACTCATATTTTGGGACATTAATTTTACCAACTATAACACAGTTTTTCTTTTAAAAATTATCATTATGATAATTAACTTTTTAAAAACACCTGTAAGTTGATTTACGGAGAATTTATGGGAACACCTGCTAAATGCTGATCATTATGGTCAATAGCGTAAGGCATATGGAAGACAGATGATGGTGCTTCTGTTTAAATTGTTTGTAAGCATCCTATGAAGATTTATAAGATAACTTCATTTAAATTCTTATGATTGCATTTTAATTCACTATAGGCACCCAGACCTCTAAACCTAAAAATTAGCTTTCGCCATAGGCGGCTTATTTTAGTATTATACTCCTTTAGTTTCTTCATGAGAAGAGATTGGGTCAACAAAGGAACAGTTTTGCTTTCTCAAGGTGACATCACTGGATTTCAGACTGAGGTTATTTTTTCCTGCATGGACACCAGTCAGACTTACGCTCTGGTGGAAATATGGTTGGGGGGGAGGGGGGGCCTCGCCTGATCGAGCTGCCCAGAAAGGCTCTGAGTTGAGAGAAGGATAAACTAGATGACTGTGCCTGTTACAGGCATGGCATCAACATAACATTAAACTAATGAGATTATTTTTAGTGATCTATGTCTTTGGTTTCATTTGGAAGACACCTGACTGCATAGATGAGCTCCTTGCCTGGTTATGTGCCCAGTAAGCTAATTATTCAGTCTGAGGGTAATGAAAGACCCTGCCATCTGTCTGCCACTTTAATGGAGTGTCAGCGCATCCCAAATAGGAAGTAATTGGATTGACAGACACAAAGCCAGTTATTAGACTGTTATTATCTGATTGGGAAAAGCAGGCGGAGACGCATGCAACTGTGGCAAAACTAATCTGATGTTGTCTGTTGTTCCCGGAATGCGCAGTCTGCCGCAGAATCACGGGCTTTGAAACCCCTCACTGGCTTAGGGATGTTTGGAGTTCCTTCTCTCAGAATCCATCTCTGTATTCTTATTACAAATCATTATAATGCAATCTAATAAAACACAGTTTGCATGAAGATGGGGCCCATTTATAAAACTGTCACTGCAGCCACTCTATTAATAGAGCCATTTTAAAGATTTATTGTGAGCATATGTTACTTTTTACAGGGGCCAGATTGAGAGCTACAGAATTGGAACATGCAAAAATGTGCCACTGGTGATCATTTTAAAAAATAATTTAAGCTATTCTGCCCAAATAATGTCATTAGACTCAAGTATTCTTTTCTTACTTCTTAGGTGTGATCATTAAACAAACAACATTCTTAATGAGGCATTAAAAGAATGTGACAGCACCTTGCTAAGCACCTTTCTTCTTTCATAGAGTTCAGTTTGCTGCCTGGCACCATTGGAGGTCAGGGGACACATGGGATGGGCTCACTATGAGAGTTTGGGAGCAGAACCTGGCCCGAAGCTGTGTTCTCCCCCAAATGCCTGGCTGGAGTGGGTCAGATGGCGAGAACTGGTAAAGGTCTGGCTCCATTCGTTCACTGGGTGGTTTCTTGAGAATCACAACCTCTGGAAATTTCCAGTCTTTGATGTGCCTGGAAGATCTGACAGGGATCCAGCATGTTCACATGAATCAGCAGGGACCTCAGAGCTCCTGCAATGTGTTATGTACTTTTCTGAGTCCTAGGTGTACAGCTGTGATCCAACCTAAGTTCCTGCCCTCAAGGAGCAAAAGGAAAAGAAGCAAATAGGAAGAAAATACATGTAGTATCGGATTACGATAAAATCTACAATGAAAAAGAGGCAATTAAAGGAGGTAGAGAGTAGTTGGAGTGCTATTTTGGACTAGATGCCCGGTGCACGGATTTGTGCACCAGTGGGGTCCCTCAGCGTGGCCTGCGGGATTGGGTGCCACGCCACTGCTGCTCATCCCTGCTGTGCCTACCCTGCTGCTGCTTGATAGGCTCATCAGCCAGGAACCTGGCATCTGGCGTCCATTGGTCAGCTGAGCAGCGCTCCTGTTGTGGGAGCACACTGACCACCAGGGGGCATGTCCTGCATTCAGCAACTGCCCCTGGTGGTCAGTGCATGTTATAGCTACTGGTTGACCTATTGATTACTGGTCAACAACTGGTACAATATATAGTAGAAACCGGGTACATAAAATTCATGCATAGGTAGGGTCCCTAGGCCTGGCCGGCAGTCAGGGCTAATTAGGTTCCCTGCCTCCTCCTTACCACTGCTGCTGGTCCCCTGCCATGTTCCGAGCCACTCCCTGGTGATCAAAGCACATCATAGCAAGTGATCAAACTCCTGGTCGAACTCCTGAGGGGATAATTTGCATATTAGCCTTTTATTACCCTGTTTCCCCGAAAATAAGACAGTGTCTTATATTAATTTTTGCTCCCAAAGATGTGCTAGGTCTTATTTTCAGGGGATGTCTTATTTTTCCATGAAGAAAAATATGGTACACATTTATTGTTGAACAAAAAAAAAAAAAAGGAAATTTATTACCTGTATATGGTCCGGTAGTAGTTGTCATCACAACTACTGATTGGCTGCAGCACAGGCGGAGCTGTTCAGGCAGTACGAGGTCTCTTTAAGTCAGGAGTCAGACGCCTTATGGTAGTTTTGGAGGCCTTATATTCCGGGGAGGCCTTATGTTCTGGGGAGGCCTTATATTACAGTGATAGGCAAAACTGGAAGTAGGTCTTATTTTTGGGGGATGGCTTTCTTTCGGGAAAACAGGGTATATAGATGCCCCGTACACAACTTCATGTACCAGTGGAATCCCTCAGCCTGGTCTATGGCATTGGGCTGAAACTGGCTCTCCAACATTCCCTGAGGGAGGGCACAGGCCAGGCCAAGGACCCCACTGGTGCAGATTTGGGACCAGGGAGGGAGATGGCAGGTTGGCCAGCCAGAGAGGGGCTGTAGGAGAGCTCCAGGATGTGTCTCACTCAATCCCGATCAGCCAGACCCCAGCAGCAAGCCAACTTACCGGTTGGAGTGCCTGCCCCCTGGTGGTCAGTGCACATCATAGCGACTGGTTGACTGGTCAACTATCTGCCCCTGGTGGTCAGTGCACATCATAGCAAGCCATTGAGTGGCCTTAGCATACCATTAGCATATTATGCTTTGATTGGAATTCCTACTTAAAGCCAGAC
The DNA here is from genome assembly GCA_011751065.1 of Lasiurus cinereus. Classification (NCBI taxonomy): domain Eukaryota; kingdom Metazoa; phylum Chordata; class Mammalia; order Chiroptera; family Vespertilionidae; genus Lasiurus; species Lasiurus cinereus. The sequence continues at coordinate 52,417,445 of JAAGEH010000307.1, read as the reverse complement.
ACTTAGCAAATCAGGCTTTTATTATATAGGATAGACTATAGGTCTGGTGCACAAATACGTGCACAAGTCCAGCCCACCCTGATGGGGGCCGATTTGGGCCAGGCAAGCATGAGAGAGGGGACATGGAAGGTTGGCTGGCTGGCCCCATCCCCAGTTGGGGTGGTGGGGGCTGGCTGGGGGAAGGGGCTATGGGTGGTTGGCCAGCCATCCCTGCCCCCAATGTAAGAGGGGCGATCAGGGGCAGGGCCTGCTGGGGGGAGGGGCTATGGAGATGGAGGGGTTGATTGGAGCCCTGATCAGGCTGGTTGACCACCACAGTGCTCATCATAGTGACCAGTCATTCGGTCATGCCAGTAGCTTGGCTTTTATATAGATTTATAGAGATTCCATGCTTACCTTGAACATCTTCAGAAGATGATACATGCAGGAGCCTGGCTGCCTTGACAGATTTGGGTGACTGGAGAAAGAGTAGTCAGACTAAGGGACCAGCATTTTATAGTATTTTAAGCATTTTTCATGTTACCTCCCCCACACCTATGGCTGACAGATTCCTTTGCCTGATAAAAGCCCCATCATTTCTTGTTTGCTAGTTAGGAGACTTATAATATGTATAAAAATGGTGTTATGAACTCTGAACAAATATAGCCTTACGGTATTGTTAAAAAGTTCCAAGTAGGCTCTAGAGATCTCAATGATTGTAAAGTGAGTCATTCAAAGTCCCAAAGGAATTCCTACTTAAAGAGACTCAGTGAGTACAGAACTTACATGATACAAATACTCTGTGATTTATTTGGTTGGCACATTTACAAATAAATGAACAAATGAGTTAAGTATTAGGAGTATTATTGCCATTTGATGAGAGTTATTAAATTTTAGGCACTTTGCTTGCATGCATATGATGACTAGGAGGCATTAGTGCCATATAGATGTCACTGCCAGCCTCACTAGACTCTCTAAGACACGTATTATTCACTATTCAGTAGGCTAGGGACCTGGGGGTCAGGGAGTCATTCAGTTAAATATTTGTGAGAGCTGAGATTCCAACCCAAGCCTGTCTGACCCCAATTCCTGTGTTCTTTTCTGTATACCGTATTGTTGAAAAAAAAAAACATAACATGGAGTTCTTAACATGATGGCAAATTGTGTAAGTAATCTTGGGGACTTTGGAAAAAATAAAAGCAGTCTCTGTACCCAGAAAAGTGAAAATACAGTTGGCAAGGGATTATTACATGAGAAATAGTGGAGGACAGGGAACAGTGAGGTATAAACACATAACTGTGTTCCTTGGACCACAATCGCTGAGGAAGAGAGGAGACACTGGGCCTGAGGCTGAGCTTTAAAAGGCAGGTGGAATGTATATAGGCTACATCAGAAAATTCCCATCACGTGTAGGTATTAGAATCTACTCCTGTACCAAAGGTGAAGATTGAATAGCTTCATAACTACCTGTGAAAATCACTTATCAAGTTAGACATGACCAGTGTCTGTTAACATGGTAAATACAATGAGGTAACATTTTCTCCCAGTTTTCTTTCCCCTGTAGAAAATTCACTTTGTGAATAATAGGCATTATAGTGCATTAAAAATACTTATTTTAAAACTAGAGGCCCAATGCATGAATTTGTGCACAGGTGGAGTCCTTTAGTCTGGCTGCCGATTGGTGCCATCTTTCCCAGTCCCGATGGGAGCCAGCTGGCCGGAACGAGGGAGCACAGGAGGTTGGCTGGCTGCAGAAGGTTGGCTGTGGGAGTGCATTGACCAACATGGGGCAGCTCCTGTGTTGAGTGTCTGTCCCCTGGTGGTCAGTGCATGTCATTATGAGTGGTCGACTGGTCGTAATGGTCACTTAGGCTTATATATGTGTGTGTGTGTGTGTGTGTGTGTGTGTGTGTGTGTGTGTGTATTCTTGATTACATAGTCACATTCAAGTGCTAACACCATGAAAGACTGCCAGGGGCTGAGTCTGACTGAGGGACCTGGATTTGTATCTCCCTGTCCTGCTCACCCCAGGACATATTCCCATCAAGTAGAATGTCAGCTGAATGCCTCTCTCTCTCAGCATTTGTCAATATGTTAAATGTGGATACTCTGAAATGAGGTGTGTTCCAAGTGAGTGGAAAAACATATATGAAAGGTCTTGGGCAGAAATTATTTTTTATTCATGTGAAATAATAAGCCAATAAGTATCCTTCAGAGATGTTCAAAAGTAGCAGGGCCAGATCATAGGAGGGCTGTGAGAACCAGAGAGAATTTTAGATTTGTGTGATTGAAGTAGAAGCCATGGAAGGTTTTTGAGAAATGGAATATCACTGTGAAATATCACTGCATCTTTAATGTAGATCAATCTGTTGGTGAAACATTGGGTGGATAATGACATGGGAATGGGAAAGGCTAGTGTAGAGATGGTTGTAATAATCAAGACCATTCATAAAGGTGGGACTTATGTGGAGATCACTCTGTTGCCTTTGCATCTTTAAAAAAATTTTTTAAAATCTTTTTATTGATTTAAGAGAGGAGGGAAAGGAAGAGAGAAAAAAACATATATGATGGGAGAAAATCATTGCTTGGCTGCCTCCTGCATGCCCCACACTGGGAATTGAGCCTACAACCCGGGCATGTGCGCTGACCAAAATTGAACTGTGACCTTCTGGATGATAGGTCAAGCTCAACCACTGAGCCACACCCTCCTGGTGACTTTTGCATCTTATTTGATCTCATTGAAGCAATTTAAAGGTAATAATGTACATCAAAGGAACAGGTTAAATATTAAGAAATTAGTAAATCAGCTAGCTGTTGTTGTTTTTTGAATGCACTCTATTATTCATTCATCCATTGTTCTTTCATTCTGTACTTCTTCTTCCCTCTCTAGCCCATTGCTTCCCCAAATGTAGCATTGACATTAAAATAGGTAATGAATATAACTGTGCCTCCAAAATTCTGAAGACACATTTCAAACATTATGAGTGTTATTTAGTTTCATCCCTTTTGGGTTCTCTAATATCATATTTAGATTAGATAGGTAGATGGGAATATTGCTTGTATATTTGGAAATAAATATATCTGTCAATTATTCTCTTTCTAATTATTTGGATTCCTTCAGCATTTTTATGACAGTGTTTTCTCTTAGAGAATTAATTGACCAAATAGGAAGTCTTCTTTCTCCCTAGGTAGTTATGAAATAATTACTTTGTTTTCCTTTATGATGCTCCATCTGAAAGATTAACAGCTGTGAGAATAAAGGTTTTGCTATTTTGTCTTAATAACATCACTTTTATTTTCCTTATATGACAGTATTAAGTAATAGTCATATCAATAAATAATATCCTTACAGTTTTCAGTATAGTAAGTCCTCTGTTGATATGATTTTCTTTCTTTTGTTGCAAACATTCAGTCTTAGAAACAATAGTGAAAAGGAAGTTGATTTATGGAAACAGGGACATCCTCTGGCCATTGCTTTCAAGGTATAGGTGACCCAAGCAATTGACAGTTTTAACATCTAATTAAAATGTGTGTTTTTTCTTGGCGTGGAGACCTAACAGACAGGCATCTTCTGTTCTCTCGTAACAATATTATGGTGTGTCAAGCATGCAAAACTTCTCAAGTCAGAGAGCAAAGTAGAAAAATTGTAAGATCATCCCATGCTTTGGTCCTTTCCAGTGTTATAACTTTCGTAAATTATCTTAGGGAATAGAGTGGCTCAGCCTGTGGTAAGAGTTGATCGAGCCCCTCTTTTTTTCAGATAAACAAAGAAGTGTTACATGACACCTGGCCGAGAGCCATAGTGTGCAAGGCAGACGCTCACCAGATACTTTAACATCGTGGGGCCGATGATGCAGACATGGCATGTAGGTTCAGGGTGATTAGAGAGCGTGAAGGAGGCTCTGTTTCTTTGACCATGCTCATTGCTTCCTTGGCAATCCTATTTATTCCCGTGCTAATTTCCAAGGGGAGCAATGAGATGAGAGGCATGCATGATATTTGGAAATGATTTTCTTCTTATTGGCTGTGAGCTGGATGTGATTTACTAGCATCCCCTCATGCTTATGTTCTCTTGCTGCTTATGTTATATTTGTTCTTTATGAATAATGGATAGGCTTATTTCCCTCCCTCTGCACCACAGCATACCCAGATAATAAGAGGCGCAATTTGTCTTAGCAGCAATATTGTTTGTAATTTCTGAATACTTCCTACAGGTAGAGACTCAAAGCTGTGAATTAATTAGAGCGTGCACACATGAAGTTAGCTCTAATTGTCATTCAAAGAGAAGATACAGCACAAAATGAACATTAACACTGGCCAACAGCAAATGAATATATATTTTCTTTACATCTGCTCAGCTAAACAGAACCCTAGTTGTTTGGTTTACATCGTTGCCATTTTCAGAGTCGACTTACCTTACTTCTTCATCAGAGAGTCTGCACTACCTACCTACCTACTAACCCCCTGGGCTGGGCACTGAGGGGAATTCATTGATGAAGCTGACCAGCCCCCTACCCTCAGGGAACCTACAGTCCTGTAGAGGGAGATGTATGCAAGCAAATACACAGTGGTCTGTGCCTGCAGCCCCTGAGCCTGTCCAGAGTGTAATTCTTAAGATCTTTTCCTTTGGACCAGTGGCTTTGGTGTGAAATATGTTTTGGGTTTAATGTTGCCTTAGCCTGAGCTCTTTTAAGAGCCAGTTCTATGTTTTGTCCATTTCTCATTCTTATGATCTAGTGGCTCCTGCCAGATAGTAAGCACATGAAATGTTTGGTCCCTGAGTGAGTAAATGGATACCCGGATCTGCTGAGAACTACTGTTTGGTTCAGCCTGATGAACAGCAAGATATAGTCCCTGTAGTCCTGAGCAACAGAAATAAGGAGAAAGTATCAGTGTCTCATCCTGTCACCTCCACTGAGGTGAATGTAACAGGGTAATGCATTATTTATTCTTGAGAAATAGTCCATGTAGTTCAAGGATCTGCAAAACATCCACCACCCTCAACATTTAATAAAGCATTTTACTTCACTGATGGTCTCTCTCCCCCCTGCTCCCTCAGCATGCTAGTGAGGATATTTTCAGAAACCATGACTTAAGGAATGAAATCTACCTTCAATTATTTATGGTTCAAATGAATGCAAATAAGACTTTCTGGCTTGCTGTGCTGATGCTCATTAATAAATATTTCACTAGGTGTTAGGAAGATTCAGATTGACTAAGCGAGGCTCTTTTTCAATATAAACAAAAGCCCTTGTGTTTTCACAACTGGGCTGGCCCCATTCTGTGTCTGGCTTTCATTATGGCAAATGAATGTAGGTGCATCTACAGAAGGCTAGATCCTATGGGAACAGGAGCCCTTGGGAGCTGTGCTGTGAAAGAATTCTCTAGTTAAGCTCAGTTTAATATCATTAGCAGGGTGATTGTGCGTTTAAGATAAATGGCCAATTGGTTTAAAGAGAAACCTACACGTTCTAATTATTCTTTCACTTTCATCATTGAAGAACAGGACATTGAACGAAGGAGCAGAAGACAGAGGTGTTGCCCTTGGCCTAGTACTATGACTAAATCTTTGAGAATTCCAGGTCTCCCCCAGCCTCTGGGGCCTGTGAATGGCATTGGCGTCATGCCAGAGTCCTTTGCTCTAGAAATGAACACACTGATAGTAGAAGCTTCTGTCATGTCCCCCTCTTAACACATACGTTTTGCCCATTCATTTTTCCGACAAAACTGTAAGCATTTGACATTGCCAATGTTTTTTAAAACAACCACAATATCTGAAAACTTAGTTATGAAAAACATGCCCCTCCATCTTTGGAAATGAGCACATTGAAAAAGTTTCTAGAATTATCAGATCTGTGGCCATTTATTTTACTTTATTCGGAATCCCAACGCATATGGGCTTTGACAGTTTTAGAGTTTGGTGTAGAAGAATGGTGAACTACTTAGGAGTCAGATCTAGGTTCAAGGTACAATCTTAAAACTTGATAGCAGTGTGACTGTCAGCAAATTACTTATCTGAACTGCAATGTCTTCCTTTGTAAAATGCAAATAACTATCACTGTCAAAACAGCCCCCAAAGCAGAGTGAGGTTCAAGAATGTGGAAGTCCTTCGCAAGGGCTCTCTAACATGCACCATAGTTTAGAGAGTCCATCATTTTGCCATGTGACTTACTTAAACTTGGTGTCCCTATTAATTAGTGAGGTGCTGGGATCTTGTATAAGTGTTTATTGTAAAAGGAGAGGAACTACAATGAATACCTCCTGCCCAATGGGAGCTTGTTATATAGCTGCCAAAACAAAATATGCATGTGGGAAATGATATAAGAACACATAACAGTATTAATAAACATAAATGCACACAGTGACCATCTGAATACATAAATGCTCAATGCAAAGCTAATTCCAGTGCCAGTGGCTCTCATGCCTGTGACCATGATTTTTCCTTGTTGACCTCATAAAATTGGACACTTTTATGTCTGCTATCATTTTGAAAATAAATTAGCAGCTGGTTGCTAGTCTGATGGCTAGCCATTTTTTCACAAGTTTTCTATGAGACAAAGTTTTCCAAAACAAGTTTTCCATTAAGATATATTTTACCTCTGTGTTATGATGAAGCATATATTCTTATTTTATTTCCATTGCTTTAAAAACAGGAGACATTTGTCAGGTGAAACCAGGGCTTGTGTTGAATTATTTTTAAGTGTTTGAACTAGTTCTGTAGGTTTTTTCTGTCCCATGCATATTCAGTTGCAGTTAGTGGCAACAATGAGCTCAAACAAGTAACTCACTGAGCAGAATAACCTAATTGCAGACACTGACTGTGGCAGCTTTTTTTCTGTGTGTTTTAGATGTATGTCATCAACATAATCCAGAGGAATACCAGTTCTGTAGAGACTGATAATATTGTAATAGAAATTGCTTTATAGAAGCTAGTTTTTGTTTGCAAATGTTGTATATTCCATCATGTTATGTAGTTTTTTTTAATGTTCACCCAAGGATGTTTTGAGAGAGAGAGAGAGAGAGAGAGAGAGAGAGAGAGAGAGAGACAGAAACATCCATGTGAGAGAGAAACATTAATTGCCTGCCTCCTACACACCCCTTACTGGGGATCAAGACTGCAACCTGGACATGTGCCTTGACCTGGAATCAAACTGGCGACCTTTGGTGAATGGGACAACATTCAACCAACTGAGCCCAGCAACTGGGCTGTTAGCAGAATTTTTTTTTAATATATTTTATTGATTTTTCACAAAGAGGAAGGGAGAGAGATAGAAAGTCAGAATCAATGAGAGAGAGACATCGATCAGCCGCCTCCTGCATGCCCCCTACAGGGGATGTGCCCGCAACCAATGTAGTACATGCCCTTGACCAGAATCGAACCTGGGACCTTTCAGTCTGCAGGCCGACGCTCTATCCACTGAGCCAAACCGACTTCGGCAGAATTTTTAACATTTATTTAGCCTTACAGAGAATATGAAATCATGAATAAAATAGAATAAGTGGACCTATTTATGATACTAACAGAAAAGGAGGAAATGACTCTGAACCCTCTAGAAAGAAGTAGGATAATAATAGTAGAACCAGCAGTCAATAGTAGAACCCAACTGAGATGGTTTAGAACTGCTTAGCTTCTTTCACGTTCAGTATGAAGTTGATGTGACTGCAACGCATTTTGTCACGTAGAAGCCCTGAGAGTGTAATGTGACAATAGATGGCCAAATGTGAGACTCGAGAAACCAAGTTTCTTTTAAATAGAAAAGAGATCTGTAGGAGGTAAATTTGAGGAGAACTTTGAGCCATTGTGGAAATAGCTTGGTGAATATTGTTGCAAGATCATTACAGATATTGGTCTGGGAACCTGTGGATGTGGGAGCAGAGAAAGGAACCAACGGTGATATGAGAGCATTATTATGGCTTAACTGAAATAATCAAGACTGTGAATAAAGGAGATAAAAATAGAAAAGTTTAGGCGACAAGAAATGTCTGAGACTCCCGTGTGCCATGGTTGTTGACGAGATCTTGCTATTTCCCAGGTACGTTTCCTCAGAGCACTGAGCATTAGCTGGCAGTTCAATGGGGGTCAGTAATCATAGAGTGGGAGAAACTTAAGTCATAAGCTAAGTTCACAAACAAGGTTCTCTGCAAATAGGCTCATTAGAGATAGTCACACTGTTTTCCAAAGCGTCCATTTATTAAATGTAATGAAATCTATCCTGCTGAGGACTAGTGAAGGAGAGGACCCACTGGCCAGCCTGTCTCCTCCAGCAGCATGCTGTCGTTTGATCCCAGCAGGCTCATAGTTCATGTTTTTACACATGAAATACCTCCAGTCTCTGACATCTGCCCTTGATACCCAAGAAGCACCCCACTTAGGCCGCAGTCACTAAATTTCACGGGGCTAGGGCTAGGGACAGGTTTTGAGTTGCTAGTGGTTTGCCTTAGAACACTGCCTTGATATGGTTAACCCAGTGCTTGCATCATTTCACTTCTTACCCTTCTCTTTGTTCCTTCACTATCTCCACTCTTTTCACTTTGTTTAATACTCCGCATTTATTTTCCAATACGCTGTGCAGTGTCGCCCTTTCCAAAGTCCAGGCCTTTCCCAACAGGCCTAGTTGGTGACAGGAACACAGTGCTTTCATTTCCTGGAATACTATTCTCCACATCCGCTGTGCTTGCCTTCACGTTCAGTGCATGGCATGCGACACACAGACACAGGCACAGTGTCTACTCCAGCTCAGTTCCAGCAGGAGAGAGAAAACAGGGAGAGGAATGACTAATGCTGTGTAATGAAGTAAAGTAGTTCAATTAATAATGCAGTTTAAAGAGATCGGGGAAAATCCTGAGTGAGTGGGCTTGGATTGGTCCTTGAAGGAAGGTTACAGTAAACATGACAGCTTTCAAGCATCCACTCCTGCTTCACTACCAGGATTCAGGAAATGCCCGATGGAGGAGACTGCAGAGATATCACGAGAAGAGGCTTTTGTTGTTGTTTTGTTTTTGTGTTTGTTTTTTAATGTAGAGTATACAGAAAGCGAAGTTTGCTGATGAGTAGAAATGGTTATATGCTAGACTTATTTCTTTATGCCTACTAAGGACTGTCTGCAATGAATCGGATACGTTCCCTCTCCTCAAAATCTTTACAAAGCAGCAGGAAATACCCCTCATCAGGAGTCATTTGTGGACCTGGGGTGCTGTGGGGACAAAATGAAAGGCAATTCAGGGGAGACTCCAGGGAGAAGGCCTCCTGGAGAAAGTAATATTTAAGCTACTGGCTGAGGTGACTGTTGGAGATGATCTATGGGGAGAATGTTCTTGCAAATAAGCCAGCATGTGCAAGACCTGGAGACAAGGATGCCATTGCCCTGTGACTTGCATTGGATTATTTAAAGGCCAAATAGATGTGGATGTGGATGTGGATGTGGTTCATTCACGGAACTGCAGGTAGTTATATGTTCTATGTCACAGTAACTGTATGTTAGATACATTGAAGGAAGGAGGGATTTAAGATGGAAAAACCAGTCAGGAGATTATTTTAGGGAGGCCTGGGAAAGAAATTACCTTAAATTAAGTTCTTCCCATTCATCTACATCATCTCATTCAGTAAAAGCCTGAATCATGGTACGGGACGTTACAAATGGAGCCACAGGAATGTCTGCCCAGGCTCCAACAAGGAAATAATCAAGGTGGCACCTCATGACATATGCTCTGTGAATGACAGTCCCTGGGGCGGGGTTCTTTCCCTGTGGATGTTTTAGCACCAAAACAATGCGTAGCCTAAGGTAGATACTCCATGCATATTGCTTATTCAAACAAAGGACTGGGCAGTGAGTAAGTGCACCTACACAAAAGATAATATAATGAGAATTTCTCTAGCTTCTTACATGAGTGGCAAGGCTGAAAATAAAAGAAGAAATGAAAGATATTTAAGTGTAAGCCTTCATAAGTGAAATAACATGGTACAGAAATGGAACATAGGAACATAGAAATGATAATTGGAGGGCAGCTATGACGAGTTCATTTTAGGTAGAGTTTGAATTATCAAGAGGACATACAATTGAAAATATCTAATAGGCAATTAAAAATGCAGGTCAGGAACTTGGGGAGAGAAGTCAGGACATGGGATAAAAATTATTGTATTTTAAGAGAAATAATTTAGTCTTTTGTATATTCACGTATTTTCTATCTAGCAATGTTGTGGCCCTGTCAGTCAGTACAAGGTTCTGCTGCATCAGTCCATACTTGAGGGCTTTCTGCATGGATTTCTGTTGATTGTCCTTCCCTACCAACTTCCTTTATGAGTCCTAATCCAAAGGGAAATTTTTGGGAGGCAGTAATGTTAAAAAGGGTACATTATATCCTTGCCTCTAGAGCTAAACTGCCCGAGTTCAAATTTTGGCCCCATCACTTAGTAGCTGACCTGGAAGAGTACTTACTTAAGCTTTGTATGCCTTTATTTCTTCTTCCAAGTGACAATTATGAAAGTCCTATACTTCATAGTGTTGTGAGGAGTAAGTGTGCCAGCATATCGTAAGTACCATGTAACTGTTAGCCATTAATGTTACTGTTATTTTTCACTTGCTCACTTTCAGGATATGTAACATCCAGATAGTAATAGCACAGACCTCATAGAGTTATTTTAAGAATTACATGAAGTATTCCATACAAAGCTCTCCAATCAGGCATGGTAGGAGCTCAATAGATGCTAGCAATTATTAGTATAGCTTCTACTGACAGAGAAGCAGATACATTGGCCATTTACCTGTATCCTGTACAAGAATAGCTAATGACTAAATGGATGAGGGGCTGGAGGGAGGTCAGTAGGAGAAAAAAAGGGAACATATGATACTCTATGAATAGAGTATCAGCCTGTGGACTGAAGGGTCCCAAGTTCCATTCCAGTCAAAGGTACATGCCTGAGTTGCAGGCTTGATCTCTAGCGGGGCGGGTGCAGGAGGCAGCTGATCAGTGATTGATTCTCTATCATCATTGATGTCTCTATCCCTCTTCCTTCTTCTCTGAAATGAATAAAAATATATTTTTTAAAAAAGAGAGATATTAGCTCTTAGCCTAGTTTGAAAGGAGGGGGGGATATATAATACTTTCAACAATAAAGAATTATTTTTAAAAATAAATAAAGACCAAACAGATGTGGCTCAGTGGATAGAGCATCAGCCTGGGGACTAAAGGGCCCCCGGTTTGATTCAAGTCAAAGACATGTCTTGGTCTCCTTCCTCACTTCTACTCTAAAACGCAATTGAAAAATATCCTTGGGTGAGGATACAACAACAAAAGAATATTTAATAGATTACATATAATTTTCAGGTACTATGGTGGACATTTGATAATAAGCTATAATTTTTCTTGAAAATTTTTCTGACAGCCTTATCTTTTATAATAAAAAATATAAAGGAGAGGTGATTTTACTACAAATAAGATAAATGGAAAAGATACAAATAATCCCAGGCCTGTCAGAAGAGCAGGATTATCATTTTTGTCTTTGAGTTTTATATCATTAATCCTTACTTATTAATTTATTTATATGCACTTTTGGCTCAAAAAGACTGCTTAATATGAAGGATTAGGGTTTGAATTATATCAACTTTCAAATTATGTGGTTTAAAAATGTACACAACTGTCACTTAAAGAGGCTTACTTTATTTTGCCGAAAGTGCTTTTAGTCTGGAGGGAACACTTAAATGTAGTCCAAAATCACTTGCAATATATTCAGGGTAAGTTTTTTTTCCTAGTTAAATTTGTTTACAGGCCTGAAGAATTCACATTTCATAGGTAATATTCTTTTCTCCCTTTATTTAATGACTTTTACCTTTTTTCTCTTCTAGTCCTAGACATGCATTTTACTCATTGCAAATAAGAGCATCCAAATTCTTGTTTATTTCATTAGTTCAGCAAATTGTCTCCTAGGGATTTGGGCTGATGACACAATTGGGCTCTGCAACGATGAGCTTATTGTGCACTTTTACTCAGAAAATCTTCATTTACAAAAGGCACAGAGAGCGGTTACCCTCAGCATGAGCAAGTACAGACTGGGGAGCCTACCCCACCCACCCCTCTGTGCCAATGACTTATTCCCGGGCATTAAGAGGCAAATGGGCTGGCTCCAAATGTGCATTAACCTTCATGGATTTTTCTCCAGTTTTCATGTTCTACTGTTTTATGGTTTTAAATATGCCTGTTGCTGCTGTTTCTGAATGAGTCCCTTGTAAATCATTTCTAAAGGATCTTTTTTGAGCCAGATAATCCAGGCAAGTTGACCGCATCTCAAAGCAATTCCTCTGCGGCTTCTTTCCTTCTGAGCCCACATTGCTCTGGGTTTGCTCTGTGCCGTAAATATTGTGTCTGAGAGCGACTGAGTAAGAAATATGTCTTCAAGGAGCCATGCTCGCTGGGCAGCATCTCTCTGCAACCTGAGTTGTTTCCACCCTTTGGTGTGATGTCATAGGGTTTGATTCCAAAAGGCCCATTTCCCTGGGTACAACTAACATGCAGAATTGCTTTTATTATGGGTTATAGATTGTTGTTTTTTCCATTTAAGTCAAGCATGGCAGGGATTGGAAGTATACTCTCATAAACATCTACTCTGCCCCTTGGAGTGACTTGAAGAAAGGGCCCTCGTCAGGACCCTATTATGAGCACTATTTGATGTCTTCTTACCTGGCCCATGTACTAGTATTCCAAGAAAGCTCTTCATTTGGCACTCAGCATTTTATTCTCTTTCATGCCCAAAGATTATTCTTACTCACTGGATATGAAGGGAAATGTAGTTTTGTTTTCTCTTTGCAATTCATGTGTCATTCATGCTATAGGGTTGTGATTACTGCTGTTGGTTGCACTGTTTCCATAAAACAAAAACACAAAGTCAAAGGTGCAAACTGCAGAAAATACAAATTTAGAATGCTGGCTTTTGGAGCACAAAGAATTCATTTTTGTCTCTCTCATGAACAGTGTGTCGCTGTTTAAGTTTTATTTTTATTTATTTATTTATTTGTTTTAATATATTTTATTGATTTTTTACAGAGAGGAAGGGAGAGGGATAGAAAGTCAGAAATACCGATGAGGGAGAGACATTGATCAGCTGCCTCCTGCACGCCCCACACTGGAGATGTGCCTGCAACCAAGGTACATGCCCCAGACCAGAATTGAACCTGGGACCTTTCAGTGTGCAGGCCGACGCTCTATCCACTGAGCCAAACCGGTTCTGACTGTTTAAGTTTTAATTCATACATTTAGAAATATCTGTGTCATATGACATTATTAAATGTGCACAGTGAGGACTTAAATGCAGCTCCTCACACAGAAAGCTTGGGCTAACACAAAGGAAAGATGGTTGAGATTTCTAAAAATGTCTCTAAAGCTACTCTGCAGTAGAAGAGATTCAGAGCTTCTCAGTGGAGTTAGCATGACCCATCAATGCAAATTCAGGCTACATTAGAGGTTAATGGAAGTGATACACTGAGAGATCCTCAGAATGTAGAAGGTCAGTGGGACATATCACCAGTGGTTCTTACATACGGGATCAGCAGAAACATCCCCAAGACTTTTAGATAAATACTCTGTGTACATTATTCAGCCTATACTACATATATACAATAATATACAGCAAAGTTGGGAAATATCAGAGTGAAAGGAATTAAAATATTGTATGGTGTATGATACAGATTATGTGCAAATGTATACATTAAAAACATAATTAACAGCAAACACCGACACACTCTTCATGAGAGACAGGGACGAATTCTTTGCGCTTCAAAACCCAGAATTCTGAATTGAATTTTCCTGAAATTTTCACTTTTAATTTTGTATTTTGATTTTATGGAAAGATGATGTCTCCCCATGACTATTCAACCTTTGGGTTCAAGACTAGAATACCAGAGAAGTGATGCTATTGGGAGGCACAAGATATCAGATTGTCCCATTACTGATAATGTTGTCCATGGAGCTGAAGAAATTCACTAGGGTGTGAATGTAAGGAGTACTACGTATTTACTATAAGCAACTGTTTTTATTCATGTGAATAAATATTATTGCCACTTCTAAAACAGAGTCAAGGCCTCTGTGTTCATGGTTGCTTCTAGCTGGTAACAGCTACAATTCATGGCTGAGATGAGATAAAGAAATGGAGCTTTGAAATGAACTAGAATTTGCAATGAGGAGGAGACTGCATTAAGCAAGGACTTGGGAAACTTGTGTGAAATTTTAATTAGTTTATAATTTCTCTGGATTAAAATCAAATCAAGATAAAAATCTTGAAAATCCTGGTTAAATATAGATAGAGTGCTCATGTATGCAGTCCAAAGGACACAGACTTGTATAAAAAAGAGTAAATTTAAAATATTAATACTACATATGTCTGTGTTTTAGGAGGCCTATAGTTGATGAGAGTCTGAAAAGAAAACCGGTTAAATATTTACAGGTAGCAATATTAGAATATTGGGAGTAAGATCCATGCTTTAGTCATACAAATGCAATGAGAACAGGTTGTCTACGCTCACTTGTTTTTTTTGGTTTATCCTACTTTACAACCTTCGGTATAGGAAGCTGATCTGAATAAGATTTCTCAAAATCCTGTAATTAAATGCTTCCCATATAGCATTATGTATATCCTTTCCTTCGAGTCTCATTCTGTCTACTTCTAAACAACTCTGCCTGGGCTTTGTGTCCGCCTTCTCATCATTTACAGATGGGAAATCCCTAACATGAAGGCATTTCGTGAGATGAGATAATACCCTTTTGACAGGATTCCATCTGTGTTCACCTTCTCTTTGAAGTGAAGTGTTTTCTTTCCTAATGAGATTCATCTGACTGATCAGAATTCAGCGTGTCCTCACATAGAGCAGATTGGGAGCAGTGTTACAAAAACTGGGCTTTTGGATGAGTTTCCTCTCTGCTCTCCTGCCTCCCACTCAATGGATCGTCTTCAAAGTACTTGATGGTGAAAGGAGCTAGGCAGTGTACTGTGAGGATGGGGGAACAAAATACAGACTTGCCAATGAGGAGGTCCTGCCAATAATTTGTGAAAAGAATTCAACAGGAACAAAATGAAGATGTTCACTGTGGGATTATCTATAATGAACCAGGCAGCAGCATGGATGCATCCTAATCAATGTTTGGTTTAATAATGTTGTGTTCATTAGCAGGAGGGGATGAATGAGTCTATGATACTCTGCAAAAGAGCAGGATATAAAGTAATGTGAAACAACTGCATTATGCAAAGTAAACAACTGTGGAATGTGGGCAGGGACTAGAGAATGCTCTTTTAGTGAGAGGCAACTATTATTAACATTGGGGTGGTGGAAATATGGAATTTTTTTTTCAAAAACATTTTTATTTTTTATTTTGGCTCTCTAGTCCAAATTCTTGAGAAAAGGATATTATTTGTTAGCAAGGACATGCCCAAGTTTCAGGAACTATAAGTTGAAGTTAAAAGATCTGTAAATTATTTTATTCAGCACAGTCTTCGCAAATAGGTCCTGAGAACCCACTGTGTGCTAGCCAGTACTACTCACTGAGGATACAGCCTGGGCAATTTATACTGGTCTCCTGGCCACATGGAACTTTGGTCAGTTACACAAATAGCATCAGTTACCATTTCTTTTAGCAATTGCTGTTAGTCTCTGTGCTGGTGCTTAACTTTTATCTCTTCGTTTAATCATCAAAACAGTCCTGGGTTAGCATATCCATTTTACAGAATACAAAGGTAAGATAAAGGGAGACTGAATAATCTGCCCAGCACTGTACGTGCAGGATTCAGACACGGGTACCTCTGCTCTCAGGCTGCTCTTGCCGCTCAGGCTCCCTAGATCACTCCTCCCCGCAATGACCAGGAGTCTGGCTCACTTCCCAGATGTCTGGGAAGGTGCTGGTTCAGTGTCCTTCCTGCCCCAGAAAGAGCAGTTTGCCTATTTAATGCAATTGCTACCCATTTTCGACCAGAGTAAAAAAGCAGTGTGATAAGACAGCTCTAATTTTTCTCTTTCATTCTCTCACGAATGTTTCACACTTTCTGCACAGGGAGGGCTCTCTTAGCTCTGAGAGCAGATTTGGGAACATGCTGGATGGGTCCCCTCCAGTCAGAGATGGCAGCATCAGCCTGGATGTATCATTTTAGACAGATGTGTGTGTTTTAGGGAATAAGAGATTTATATTTGAGGGAAATCACTCAGTGGCAAGTGACGTGAACGCCTCCATCAGTGTGCTCCGAGCAGTTCGATATTTTAGGGACATAAAGGCAAATAAGGGACCAGAAAACATATAAAAGGGGATAATTTAGAGCCTCCTGTCACTGTTTAGGAACAGATTAACCACTCAAAATTGTGTTCTGATGTTAAAGATACTGAAAATGTAAGAAGAATAAATTGGGATTCTGATGATTGATTCCCATAATATTAAAAATAATAAAATAAGACCTTTGCTATATTTACACATCAACAGATTAATAACAGAGATTTTCTTTCACAGGCCGACCAAGGGGTCCCAAAGGCACCTGGTGGGGAATTTAAGCATAAGATAGGATAAGAAGGGGCCCACATGGCAGGATACAGAATTCAGAGATCTGAAAATGATAGCCATGGATGGCTATCTACTTCCACGTCTTCATTTTCCCTACCTTCTCTCCTCTTAAAGACTCATATTTTTGTCTGGGTCGTGCTCTTATTTCCCTCTCCATGTTGATGACATCAGTTAAGACACCTTGTTGCTATTTCGCATCACTTCTCAATTTCTGCCTTTCCCCCAAATTCTTTGGGTTGCTTTTTCCTCATGATAGTCCTATTTGTGCTCACCTCTTCCCCCACCACACATGCATACCCAGGGGGTTAATGGAGTGTGTAACTGCTGATTTGCACAATGAACCACGTTTTATTTATTTATTAAGTGAAGGAAACACTTTAGAGGCCTAACAGCTAAACAGGAACATGTACACACCAAACTATAAATGTGATCTAATTAGAAAGCAGTTTATGAAATACTAGAGGCCCGGTGCACAAAATTCATGCACAGGGCAGGGGGTGTTCCTCAGTCCAGCCTGCACCCTCTCCAATCTGGGTACCCTCAAGGGATGTCCGACTACCCGTTTAGTCCTGATTGTGGTAGGATCGGGGCTAAACGGGCAGTCAGACATCTCTCTCACAACCCAGGACTGCTGGCTCCCAACTGCTTGCCTTCCTGATTACCTCTAACTGCTTCTGCCTGCCAGCCTGATCACCCCCTAACCACTCCCCTGCCAGCCTGATTGATGCCTAACTGCTCCCCTGCCAGCATTTTTGCTCCAAACTGCCCTCCCTTGCAGGCCTGGTCACTTCTAACTGCCCTCCCCTGCAGGCCTGCCCACCCCCCAAGGGCTCTCCCCTTCAGGCCTGGGTTCCCCCCAACTGCCTTTCCCTATAAGCTCTGTCACCCCCAACTTCCCTCCTCTGCCAGCCTGATCTCTCCTAACTGCCCTTCCCTGCAGGCTTGATTTCCACCAACTGCTCTCCCCTACAGACTTGTGTCTCCCCCAACTGCCTTTCCCTGCAGGCCCTGTCGCCCCCAACTTCCCTCCCTTGCAGGCCTGGTCCCTCTCAACTGCCCTGTCCCGCTGGCCTCATCCCCCACAACTGCCCTCCCTTGCAGGCCTGGTCCCTTCCAACTGCCCTCCCCTGATGGCCATCTTGTGGCAGCCATCTTGTGTCCACATGGGGGCAGCCATCTTGTATGTTGGAATGATGGTAAATTTGTCTATTACTCTTTTATTAGATAGGATAGAGGCCTAGTGTATGGGTAGGGGCCAGCTGGTTTGCCCTGAAGGTGTGTCCCAGATCAGGGTAGGGGTTCCCTTGGAACATGGCGTGGCCTGAGAGAGGAGCCTGTGGTGGGTTTGCAGGCTGGCCACACACTCTGGCAACCCAAGCAGAGGCCCTGGTATCTAGGATTTATTTATCTTCCATAATTGAAATTTTGTAGCCCTGAGAGGAGCCAAGTCTCCTGCTCGCTCTGTGGCTGCAGCCATTTTTGTTGGGATTTATTTATCTTCTATAAGTGAAACTTTGTAGCCTTGAGTGGAAGCTTGGGCCAGCCAGGGTGTGCAGGAAGCTTGGCTGCCTCCATTACCAGGGAAACCCAAGCTTCCTGTTCACTCTGTGGCTGTAGCAATCTTGGTTAGGTTAATTTGCATACTTGCTCCTGATTGGTGGTGGGCATGGCTTGTGGGTGTAGCACAGTTATGGTTAATCTGAATATTACTCTTTTATTAGATAAGATAGTCTCTGACATGTATAGGTGATTTTTACTTTCCAATTTAAATTTATTTGAGTGGTTAATACATTCATGGTTTTTAAAATCACATGATTCAAAAAAGTTGAAACTGAAAAGTCTTATTCCCACTTCTCTTCCAGACCCTACCCCTATCCTGCTTCCTACAGGGACTCAGTTTTAGTCTTTAAGCTAAATATTAAAATATATTTTTATTGATTTCAGAGAAGGAAGGAGAGAGAGAGAGAGATAGACACATCAATGAGAAAGGGAATCATTGATCGGCTGCCTCCATTGAGGACTGAGTCCGTAACCCAGGCATATGCCCTGACTAGGAATCTAACCCACAACCTCCTGGTTCATAGGTTGACACTCAACCACTGAGCCACGCCAGCTGAGCAGTTTTAGTTTTATTATGAGATTTCCCGGGGTATCTTTATAAGAAAATAAATAAATGAGGATATGTAGTTCTTTCACAAAAGTCAGTGTAATAAATACCACTGAACACTTAGAGCTTTGCAACTTGCTCTTTTTCTCACTATGTCCTGGAGGCCTTTTCATGTTAGTGCCCCCACAGCTTCCATGTTTGGAGGATTGAGGTTGCTGCATGGTATTCCAGTGTACAGATACATTGGTGGATTTGACGAATCCCCGATTGAGGGATTTTTTGTTGTTGTTGTTTTCAATCTTTTGCCATTGGAATAATGCAACACTGGCCTATGTAATCATGTTCAGCTATGGCTGTCCAGAAAATTTTCCAAAAGTCAGATTTCTGGGTCAAAGAGAGGTGCATTTGTAATGTTGAATGATCGTGACAACTTGCCTTTCATAAGGGTTATACTTTTTCACTCCCATCAACATTATAGGAAAAGGATTGTTTCCCTACACTTACAACGACAGTGTATGTTTTCAGGCTTTTGGAATTTGGCCAAAATGGCATCTTGGTATAGTTTACTTCCCTTTATTCTCATTGTGAATGGAGTTAAGAATATTTTCTTAGGTTTACTGATCACTGCCTTCCTCTCACTGTAAACTCTATTTTGTGCCCTTGGTCATTTTTCTATAAATTTGTTTGCTTTCCCCTAGCTGTCATCTGTGATATAGGTTGTAAGTGTATCTTCTCAGTTAGTCATTCATTTTGTTGTCTTTATTTGATTTTATTTCATTTCACTTTTCCTTTTTTTTTTTTTTTTAGAAAATTGTTAAGTGCCAGGTAGCCCTGTTTTGTATAGTATTGTGAAACTGTAAACATTACCATGCAGAGTCTTAATCAGTGGGGAAATCACAGTGGTTTCATGAGTTTACAAATTTTATCAACATCTTGAAAACTCCCTTACTGTTATAAGGAAAAATAAGAAAACTACCAACGTATTTAGTCCACTTGGCATTGGAAACATTTAATTTCTTTCTTAAAATCTTGTGCAAAGTAGTTTGAAAAAACGCTTGCACTTCTTTGTATTGTATACCTTATGATACACAGTGAGCATCTTTCCTATGCATTGGTAAAATGTCATACCTCAAAGTTTGGGACAACTGTCAGAATTTTATTCTTTGATTTTCAATGTCATAAAATATCCCAAAGAGTTCTTGTAATGTGAGATTTTTGGCTGGCATACCTCCTCTGGGCTACCTCATCCCTTTTGTCATAACCACTTTCCTCATTTATTTAAATGAAGTTCACCTTAACTCTGGCTGCATTTGCCTCTCAAATCGGGGTAGTGTCAACATTCCCATGATCAGTTATTGCTTCTATAAATCCATTTACATTGAATTCAATCTTCACTCCCACTGTTACCACTTTTAGTTTTTTTCTGTACTTTTACCATTTTTGGCCAGTGCCCTCTTAATTATCCTTTATAAAATATCACATGGGCATATCAGTGGGAGACAAGGAACACATGTTGTCTGTACATGAACTGAATAACAAATGTGCAATGATCAGTCACCATTACACTTTGAGATGATTGATCATTGATTATGGTGAACATCAATTATTCTCATAGAGGTATCTGACCTGAAAAGCTAGACTTGGAGTTTATACTTTATGCCATTACTCACAGTTAAAATACTGTTAACTGGAACTTGAATCTTGGTTTTGGAGGACAGGCATTAACTAAACTGTAGCAACTTAAATTTGTATATATCAGAAACATGCAAAGCATGAACTGACAGTATGGAAAAGCACTAAGAGTAATATGACAAACAAATACAAATTCATCTCCGAGCTTTGGCAGTTATTAACAATCATTTATATATGCTTTAAGTATTTTAGTAAAGGAAATAGATCATTACAAATAAGGCTGAAGTCCTTCTTTGCCCCCACCTCCCATCCTATTCCCAACTAATGTATCATCAACTTCTCTCTCTCTCTCTCTCTCTCTCTCTCTCTCTCTCTCACACACACACACACACACACACACACACACATTTCTATTTACACATATAAAAATCTCAATGAGAAATACATAGTGTTTGGGATGTACTTTTAAATTTGCATCATAATTGTTTTTCTTTGTGCTTTCCTTTGCTTCTTGTATTCTTATTTATTCTTGAAGTAATAAAAATATTGTATGAATCTCTATTTTCTTCACCTCAGTTTAGAAGTCATTTTCTATTTCATCCTATTTCTATTTAATGAGCTAAATAACATTTTAAAAGATGGGCAGTTATATAGAGAAAGATGACATATATTTATATTTATATAGGTTTTAATGTATATATGGATATGACTATAGAGTAATGACTTGTCTTATTAACAGTTCTGGGAATCTCCCTGCTTCCCTCCATGAAAATAGCCAAAGTCCAGAGATACCCACATGGGTTTTGTCATATTTCTGTAACTATCTTTCTGATACATTTAACAACCATTTACTGTTTGGCTTTCAGGTTTATTCAGGAAATTGAGCATGCCCTGGGACTTGGGCCAGCCAAACAGTGTCCTCTTCGAGAGTTTCTCACTGTGTACATCAAAAACATCTTTCTCAATCAAGTCTTGGCTGAGATCAACAAGGAGATTGAAGGAGCCACGAAAACATCGGACCCCTTGAAGATCCTGGCCAACGCGGACACCATGAAGGTGCTGGGGGTGCAGCGCCCTCTGCTGCAGGTAAGGATATGCTTTGACTTACTGTTTGTCAACAGTTCTCATGGCCTTTGCAAGAGTCTCAAATTAAAAAAAAAAAGAAGAAGAAGAAGAATTGCCATCTGTTTTTATATTCACTAGGGACAAAATAAGAGGAAATAAATTAAATAGGCACTAGAGACATTTAGGACTAATATAGAGATATTGGAAATTCCTTAGGATCTTGAAGAAAAATGTGGGTAGCTTTAATATGGTAAAACACACATCTCATTAACATGCAGGCAAGGCCTCCTTATATGCCTAGAATTTGCCACTGAAGGGACTTACAGGAAGGAAATCACCCTAACTGATGCCACCGAAACCCCCTGTACCCATCCATTGGAGGGCGGATGCTGTTAAGGACTTGGCCAGCTCACAGTGAATTTGAACCTACCAGCAAACTGGCTTTTCAAAAGTCATATCATTTCCTTTAAGTGATGATCTTGTTAATATTGAAACTTCTACTTTAACTATATAAAGAAATGGTTTCTGGGCAGCAGACATAAAATAATTTCTCAGTAGATATGTGGATTCATAGACTCGAGGTATCTATTTTGTATCCATTTTATCCAGGGTCATAAAGACAAATATAAAACTAAAAGAAAATAGTATGAGTTTAAATTATGGCTGTACATTGATTGCTGTTACACTTGTAATTGAAATTGACTCTTTCTGGCGTTTTTTCACTTAAGAGAGAAAAATGTTTCTTCATTTTTACACAAGTTGCATGATATGAGGATGTCTGCAAATGTGGAAGGCTCTCGCTCTTCAAAGAGAAGTTGTACCACTGGAAGGAAGCTATAGTTGCTTTAATGGCTGGCTGCCTTGCCCACCTTTGTGTAGAGCTTTCTTGATTTTTCCTCTGTATACATTAGAATTGATAGCAATGCAGAACCTTCATAGGTAGTGTCCTAGATAGGAACATTCTCCTTTTATGAGCAAACTCCTCTATGATGTTGAGAAAATCGAGTAGCGGCACTTACTTCTCCCAGAACTTGAATTATAGGAGTGGGTTCATTCAAATTGTCGGGGTCTGAGATGTTTCCTGTTGAGGGATGTGTACTGAGCGTGGCCCAGAGAAGGGAGAATCACAGAGGCTGGATAACTCTTCCACTGGCTCTGTGCAAGGCTGGGACCTTCTCCCCGTTGAGTCTCAGTTCAAATGTCTTCTTTCTTCTTCCACGGAGAAGCTTTTCCTGACTGTCCCACCTAACTAGGTCCCCTTCTATGGTTATTCTCCATTCTCCCCTCCTCCATTCATGTCCCCAATCCATTCGCAATACTAAAGTCGAACTCTGTGGACGATATCACCAAAGCTCCCTTACCAGGGAACTCAGGATCAGGTGGTACCAATAGGAAGCACTAGCAGCAGGTGGGAGGGTGAGAGGAGGAGGTTGGATTATTTCTTATCTCCTTCCTCTCCATGCTGGATTATGGTGCTGGCTGTGGGTACATCCCTCACCAACAGCCCTGCCCAGTGATATTTCCTCCCGAGCTACAGGTCTCAGTGGACGCTGGCTACACCCTTTCTTCTCCTTGCCCTTGATTGCAGCTCTCTGCCATTGCTAGTTTCTGGTACCAAGACAGCTTTTGTTGCTTCTGCCAGAGCTGCCCACACCCCTGGGAATATCTCCTCTTTAATATTTCTTCATTTGAATCATCTGAATGGAATTCTCTTTTTTGTCAGGATCCCAAATAGATTTCCCCAGCTAGACACTATTTTAACACTGATTATTTTTCCTTCTTAACACTACTGTAATTATTATTTTATTTATTTTTTAACTTGTTGATTTTTTTTGTCTTTTCCAACTAGAATGTAAGTTCTAAAAGCTCAGTACAGTACCAGGCAGCAGGAAGGCACTCAATAAATAATTTACTGACTGAA
The DNA here is from genome assembly GCA_011751065.1 of Lasiurus cinereus. NCBI lineage: Eukaryota > Metazoa > Chordata > Mammalia > Chiroptera > Vespertilionidae > Lasiurus > Lasiurus cinereus. The sequence goes on along the minus strand of JAAGEH010000307.1, from coordinate 52,394,211 downwards.
TGCATGCAAGCATGGATAGATAGAGGAGGGGAGGTGGATAGACACAGAGAATAAGTTTTGAGATTCATAAATAATTGTAAGAAATAGAAACTGATGCAGACTTGTTTATATTTGTTGTTGTTTGACATTAACTCCCTCTCTGTCAGGACACCTCTCAGCATTTATGTCCCTACAGTGCCACCCTCTCTGCTGCACAGAGCACCTTCAGTGTGCTTGATGTATGGATTTTAAATGACATTCACAGAAAGGGCCACAAAGTGAGTCCGTGAACTAAAGTTGTGGGCTTATTAAACATTACCGTTTTCAGCTTGAGTGGCAAAGACACATTCAAACTCATAACTAGTTGACTGCTATTGGGCCATGTCAGAGCCACACACTAAATTACATCTCTGGGCAGTCTCCCCACATGCTTGTCAAATCCTTCCCAACCTCATCACCAGCCCTTTGCACATGTCGCTATGCCTCTTAATGTTGTGTTGTTTTTCCTCTTGTTATTTAAATCAGTAACTCCATTTATTCTGAGGCCAGATAAGAACTCCAACTTGATCTGTTCTCTCTTTGACCTAATCACAATGTGGTAATTTCATGTGAACAGGTGAGTCTTAAAACCAGGCCATTCACGTTAGTAATCTCCAAATTTGTTTTTACAGCCAAAACACCTGCTTTCTTATTTGTTTGTTTCTTATTTAGTTGTTTTGTTGCCCTCTCTTTCTTCATATATTTTTTATTTTATGAGAATGCAAAATCATTAAACCATATCAATACATATGTTTCATAGTCTCAGACTTAGGAGATTTAGAAAGGATATGGAGCGATGGTTATTTTTCCTTTTGGATCTTGAGCTTTTGTCTTGCTTTAAAATGACTGTAAATTGTTTTATAACAAAATTTCCCAAGCTCAAGTTTCAATATTTCTCAAATGGATTTCTATGTCACCTGGATATTGTGGTCCCCAACCAATTGTAGGTGATGAATCTGAAGGTAAAGTAAAAAATAATTCTGAAAATTTTAAGCTGAGTTTCCAAAACAGCTGTCAAGAAGGGAGCTTGGGGAAATCTGTGCACATGTGAAAAAATGCAGGTGGGTAAAGCATTCAATTACATGAAGTTTTAAAATGTCCTTCGAAGTCACTCCTTCTATTCAACTATTGTTTAGTTGCCCAGCGTCAGGCATCACCAGCCCAGCTGGGTCTCAGGGTCCATAGAGGACTGCTTCCTGGGGTTGCTGTCACCTGTGATGAGATGCAGGCGCAGGGACCCTGGACACTGCCTTTCCCTCTGGAGTGGCATCTCAGTAGCACAGAGAGTCCATTATAGAGGCAGTTTCCATAGGCGACCGTGTGCCTTCATATGGTGATTTCACTTTCTTGGCACCAAATTCATAGAAGGGAAGGAAGCAATAGAAGGAAAGAGATTACAAGCACCACTTTATATGTGAAACAACTATTCAGGTGTTGGCCCAAATGATGCAGAGCACAGTACCAGTAGCAATGGAAGTAGTAATAATAGTAATAGTTGTAGACAGTAGTAATGATCACAGCTAACACTTTAATGGTATTTGCTGTGAACCAGACACTATTCTGAGTGCTTTATGTTTTGACTTGTGTTTTCTGTATATGGGCAACAGCTTTGTGGGGAGGAAACTGAGAAACAATGAAATTCAATAGCTTGTCCTTGGTCACATAGCTACCAAGTGCCAGTACTGTAATGCAAACCCAGGCGCCTAACCCTGTTGGCCACGCTCTGACTGAGTTCTGCCCAAAACTGAGCCTGGAGCAAGCTTGTCTGGAGACCACAGAACTGAAAATAAGCCTTTAGAGCTCCGCAATTATCACTGTCTGTTGGTTCTAATAATAAAAATTGGTACTTGTGTTTTGTATATCCTTGTGTGGTACTTCTTTCATTTCTTTTTTTTTTTCCTAGTAAATTATGTCTGTTGTATTTTTAAAAAGTATCAGTCTACAGCAGATGGAGACTGGGCTCTCACCATAGTTAGGGTCACAGTGCTCTAAACCCCTTATTTCCTATATTGTCTCACAGAGAAGTGAAAGCATAGAACCAGCCATGCCTGGCCTCTGTGCCCAAAGTGTGGCTCAGATATCAGTTGCAGGTGGTTCTCTCCTAAATTCCTAGCTCTGAAACAGTGTCTGCTACCAAGATGCTCACTATTGAATAAATGCATGGGAGTGACAAGGAATGAATTAATGGCAGCTTCCTTGGGACAAGGACATGTGTGTGCATGCTTTCTCCTCATGGTGTAAGATTTGTGGTCTTGGGTTGAAGATTATTGGCAATGCTTACATTAAAATGTCAGATTTCTCAAGCCTCAGATGCTGCCTGTCTGAAGGCGGGATTGAATATAGCTCATGCTCTGACTCTCTGAGATTCTACTTTTTAAAAAAATAGCTTCCATATGGTACACGGCAAAGCCTGACGCTTCCAAATGAGGAAATCTCTTAAGAGGCATTTCTCATTTCTCCTGAATCAGAGCCCCTAGTCTTTGGACATGGAGCTATAGAAACAGTCAATTTAAGTGAATGTCCTCTCATGCCTTATCTGTCTATGAGTCTACAAATGGCTCACGCTTGAGATGCAGGAAACATCCACTCAGTTCCCTACTTACTATTGGCTTCGAGGCATCATTTAATTTATTGCTTCCTTAGTGTCTCCATCCAAAAAAGAGCAAGGGCGCTCATGCTTAAGGTTTTTACATTTTACATGTCACAATGCTGCACGGGCATCTGAATGCTTGAACAAAGGTACCAGTTTTCTCCCTACCTGCTGGTGGAATATGCTTTACCATTGCTACCTAGAGAGGCTCTGTGGAAAAGAATGTCAGACCTCTGAGTTGGAATCTGCATTTGTTCGGCCTCACCGGGGTATTTGCATGCATGTTAGAGTTGGAGAAGCGTGGCCTGTGGCAGGGTAGCACCAAGTGTGGTCCAGGGACTGTCAGCATCAGTATTTCCCGAGCTGGAAACTGCCCCTATAACAGACTCTCTGCATCTCACTCCACTCTGGGCTGGTGTCCAGGAAGCCTTGCTCTAACCAGTCTCCCAGGTGACTTTGATGGAGAGCAAGGTTCTAGAAACCTTGCCTTATATAATACCCCTACACCCAGCTGGCAGTTTGGAAATGGAACCTCATGCTGTGCACTCTTAGCTTTGTGGAGAACAGTAGTCACTTAAATGATTCAGCTTTGTTTCATACAGGCCCAGAAATGTAAAATCAATATTTACTGTGGCAGCAGAAGCTGCTTCCTAGTCTAGCACATTGCTAAATTTTGCAAAGTTCTTTTCAAACACTGGATGAGCCTACGTTTCCTGGCGCATGCAGAGGTGGCTTTCTAATGCATAGGCTCAAATTCTTAAAAAATAAGCTGTGCAAGTAAAACTTGTAAGTGATCTCTCAAAAGATTTAAAGCATATTTTCATTTTCCTCGGTGCCCCAGTATTGGTCAGGTTCCCTCTGAGTAGTGAAGTGGTTATAGTCAGCCTGTAAACACCACACTCTTCCTTAGCCAGTCACACTGCCCACTGGTACCCGAGGGTTTAGAGCAGTGATTCTCAACAGCAGTGCCTGTTAGAGTAGCCCAGATTCCTGCAACGTCACTGCTCTGATCCCATCCTAGAGAAGGGGGCCTGGGCATTCAAGTTTTGTAAGGTACGGCCAGGATGAGTGCCACTGGCCTGGATCTGTCTTTGCCAGAGAATCAATTACTGCCCGAGAGGAAGCAGATGAAAATTATAGTCCAGGTATTCTTTAATTCAGTTGGGCTTCTAAGAGTAGGCTCTCTGATCCTTGAACCAAGTTGGGTACCTAAGCCTTTGAAGCAGATCGATTTTTGAAGCTTTAAATGCCAACATTTCAGTTGAAAACTTTGTGGCCAGGGCCAAATTGCTAGCCTCTCTGCACCTCTTTCCTCCTTATAATGCAAAAATAGTGAATGTGCCACAGGAGCACAGGGACATTTCTAACGATCAGGTGGAATGATGACTGTAAACTATGTCTCCTTCCCTCTGCACGTCAAGGTGGATCCCAGCATTGGCTGCTCTGATACATGTTCCCTGCCTGCACCTTACCTCTCACCTGCACAGCCCTCTGGCTTCTGTAGAGAGTGCCCCCACTCCTGCCATCCCTGCCTACATTTCAGCATGTCTCCTCTCCGTGCCACCGTGCTGTCTCCCCACTCGAGTTCTTTGTATGCTGGCACTTACCTGGTAGCCTCTGCCTCTGGCCTCGCACTGCCCTGTGTGGCAGTAAGATGATGCTGTATCACCTCCTTTCTCTGTTCCTGGCAGACCATTTATTAGCAGCTTGCAGGGTTAATGACCAGTAAAGCCAGTGTGTTCATTTCCTAGGGCTGCCATACGAATTTCGGCAAACTTGGTGGCTTAAAACAGTAGAGATACATCCTCCAGTTCTCATACTAAATTTCCAGGGGCCACGTTCCCCCAAAGGCTCCAGAGGAGGATCCTTCCTTGTCTTGTCCACCTCTGGTCATCCTGGCGATTCTTGGCTTCTGGCAGCGGGACTTTGATCTGCCTCCATTGTGACCTGGTCTTCTCATCTGTGTCTCCATTTGTCCTTTTCTGGCTTTTACAAGGACACTGCCATTGGATTTAGGGCCCACCCTACGCCAGCATGATCTCATCTCAGTCCTTAATTACACCTGCAAAGACCCTGTTTCCCAGAAGGGTCACACTGAGGGTCTGTGTGGGATTTTATTTGGGGGTAGGCACTACTTAACCTACTACAGCTAGTAATTGGAAGCAAGTTATATAAAATACCATATATTCATTTGCCTTGAATACCCATCTGGCAGGAAACAGTGTTAGGCAACAGGGCCAGAATGGTCTAAAGTCTAGGCATCAACAAGGTTCCAATGAATGTTGAATAGGCCGAGTGATTGCTGGAGCAGGGGTTAAACCTCCTTAAAAGTTGGTAGACATATCTGCTTACAGCGTGATGATTAGCTAGAGATAATTACACTGACACCTAAACATGTTCTCTCTCCGGCTGAGATGAGATAGTACCAGTCCTCTTGCTGGTGTCCCAAGGAAGTGTGGCCAGCAGCAATAGCACATTGTTTTCATCACATCAGGTTATATTAATATGAAGAATGTGGCATTTGAGAGATATTTGCTTCACGGCCAGTTGTTGCCATTCCACTGTGTGGTACAGAACAGAGTTAGCTTTTATTAGCGTAACCAGATTAGTGAATTTTAAGGGATGCTGGAAGTCATGATGCAAATCATCAAGTTGAAAACAGAGCTGATCAATTGATCCCCCCAGTCCCTCCATAGTGCTGAGAGGAGGTGCTAATGGTCTCACTGCACTAAAATAATACTTAGAATCAAGATGCATTAGGGCCTACTTTGATTCTTCAGTGTCTATCTAGACCTAAAGAAATACCACAGTTTGCATTTTGATTTTCTTTGAATTTTACTCTTATTATTTTATTTTACTCACTGCTGATACTGCTTGGCCTCTTCATGACAACCCCTGGTGGCCACGTCAGGCTCACCCGGGAAGGCGAAGGAAAAAATGCCCTCAGCCTGTCTTGGTTGTGTTGTCATCGTGGCTTTCAGCCCTCACCTGTTCTTACTGTTGAGACAGCCGAGCAACTTTACTATTTCATGACTGATGGGACTTGGAGATTTTATAACATTCATATCCATCTTCAAATTGTCCTATTTAGTTGTTATATTTGTATTATTAATTCTGTTACTGGGTCAATACATTGTAATGTTTGTAGAATTTCTGTTGTGATTCTTTATAGCCTTTCAGAAAAATAACTGATGCAAATTTCACTGTGGCCTGGTAGGAAAAGCATTTTAAATAGGGATCTGGTCTCCTAATCAGTTTAGACAAACCCAAATCACTTACTTGCCCTGAGCTTCATTTCCTTTATAACAGGAGTGGGAACGTGAGGCCCAGGGGCCATATAAGGCCCATGAAATCATTTGATCTGGCCCTGCCAAGGCATTAGAGGTGAGTAAATTAAATGTTTGACCAAATATAGCAGGTAATTTTTAAGTTGATAATTTTGTATGACCAGAGAATGATGTTATAGCTATCCAAATGGCCGCTGGCAGAAAAAAAGTCCCACCCCTGATCTGTAAAGCAAAAGTGATGCTGGGCTCAACTCCCTCAGAGACCAAAGAGACATGTGTGCAGGACCATGTGTTCAGCACTGCCTCATGAACTGCTCTGCATATCGAGTTGTTTTATAGCTGCTGCCATTAGTCCCCAATGCCCACGTGATCACATCGCTCAGGGAAGCCACTAGCATTAAAGGGAGGGGTGCTAAGAAAACACCTGCAGACATGGCCAGTGTTTCTCATTCACTGGCTGCACTGGTGTTTACCAAGTTTGTTTAGATAACCATGATTAGGTAGGTAACCAGGGTAAGAACAGGCAATATTTTTCTACAGTTGATTTTTAAAATATTTTAAGTACCTAAAAAGGGTGAAGAAAATTATTCAGTGAACAACACTCGCGATCTAGATCCTATAATGAGTACTTTGCTGTATTTGTTTCAGAGTGAACAAACTTGGTGATCTTGATTCTTCACTAGCCACCCCAGATACGAATTTCCAACATTCCCTAAGCTCTTTACCGTGGTGGTGTTCATAGGCTTTTAATATCTTTCTTAGAAAATCTGAACATAAAGAGAAATGAATTAAGTGGGAAAGTAGTTGCTTTGCTAAAAGAATGTCCAATTTCTAAAAGTACCCATTTAAACATTCCCTTTAAATACATGTCAGAGAACAGCAAATTGGCCCGCTCATGCTTGTGATCAATCTGTAAGTAATGCCTCTGTTGGTGTAACACTGCCAGGGAGCAGGTCTGCATGGCTGTTGAGGAAGGAAGCTGTGACATGAGCAAGTGAGAGCTTTTCATACAGGAGGAATAGACACACAATAGATCAACTTGAATTTTACAAATATCTTTAGAGTTTTATTTCTGGATGAAAAAGAAATAGGATCTTGTCTGGTTGGCTACTTTTCTTAGAGAAGGTCCTGGTTAACTAGATTTCTATAAGTAGCTTTCTGCATAGCAAAAAGAGAGAAAAACTTATATATAAAGGATATCCCCAAAAGTGTATAGTTTCTTTAGTAACTGATAATTATAAGAATGAGATGTATTTTAATAAACACTGTCTTTACAATTATTCAGTGTGTATGTATACATCTTTGGGAACACCCTATCTATACATACAGGGTGGGGCAAAGGTAGGTTTATACTTGTGATACATGAAACAGTTTATTCTTTTTAAAAATATATATATTTTATTGATTTTTTTACTGGGAGGAAGGGAGAGGGATAAAAAAGTAGAAACATTGATGAGAGAGAAACATCAATCAGCTGCCTCCTGCGCATCCCCTAACTGGGATGTGCCCACAACCAAGATACACACCCTTGACCAGAATCGAATCTGGGACCCTTCAGTCCGCAGGCCAGTGCTCTATCCACTGAGCCAAACGAGTTAGGGCAAAACAATTTATTATTATATTATTATTTATTCATTGTTGTATTATATTCTACACAAGTAACTGTAAACCTACTGTTGCTCCACCATATGTGTGTGTGTGTGTGTGTGTGTGTGTGTGTGTGTGTAATATACTAAATTCTCTACAGTGTAGTCAGCTAAGCTTTTAGAGTAAGTACAGAGGAGCTAGAAAGGAAGAAATGTTTTTCTTTTGTCACAGAAAGTCATCTGCAACCAGCCTCCCTACGTTGTAAAAGAATCATTAATGATCTCAGAGTTTGTGTCTTTTGAAGTCAATTATAATTCTAAATGTCCTTCGTCTTTCATAACGTGTTTGGAACAGATTTTGAATTAGATGCGACTTTTCAAGAATTAACTTATTATGTCTGTTTAAGGTCAGTTTAAGAAGTAGCAGCTGGAATGGAGGGCTTTATCCAGGCAGGTGGAGAGTCCTGAGAGAGGAAATAATCTCAGGGGTGACACTTGTTTACCAGCTTCGCTTGGTACTAGGAAACATATGAGCAGCTGGACATTTCAGAATGATATCAGTACAGGGACAAGCATGGGTTTCAATGAGGCCTGTGAATTGACTTTTGCTCTCAGAAAAGGTAGGCCCACTGGTGACCATCTTGATCATCACTTAGACTGTGCTAAGAAACAGGGCTCATGTTGGGGTGAGCATGTTGAGACCTTGATTGGCTGCTGTCTGTTTGCATCCTGCCTGGGCCCCTCCTTGGTGGGACCACAGGAGAGAAGGTAGTGACTCGACAGGTAGTGACTTATATCTGCTGACAGGGACCCAACTGCATTAACACTCTGTTGCTCAGATCTTTAGAATCGCCTTTGCCTGAATGTACTTGACTTTACTTGCTAACAAAGGCATCTTCAGATTTACTTCTTTTCCTTAAACGCTAGAGAAGAGGAAGAACATCCTATCAAAAGATACCAAGAAGAGAGAAAAGGCTGGCTCGACAGCTGACAAATGATAGTTATCACTCCTGGGAGCAGTGAGACTGCTGACCTGGCGAGGTGACTGCTCTCGGAGCCGGATGAGCGCAGACAGAGAACTGCTGTTCTTGGACGTTTTTGAGGTTCTTATCATAAGTAATCTTTGTCCTGTCTAGATGTTGCAGCTCTGGCTTAGAGATGTTCTAGTGAGAAAATGGAAAGAAAAAAACTCTCAGTTTGAAAGTTAAATGTCCCTTTAAGATGAACTGTTCAAATAAAGCAGCTGCTTTTCTCTTCATGCTGTGTGAGGATCCTGTCCTACTCAGACACTTTATGTTAGCACACATGCTAAGTCTGATGCATCTGCTACAGTGAGAGGGCGCAACACAGGTGAGCAATTGCCACGGTTGAAATTCCAATACAACTAAATGATAAATATTGACTTGTTAAAATCCTACTTTGCACTATCACTAGACAAGGACATGCAGAGATAAAGAAGAAATTTAAAGTATAATTCTCGTTTCTCAGGAGTTTCCCATTTGATTAGGGAATCAGAAGAATTGCAGTAAAAGAATTCAGGAGAGAGACCACCGTGGGCTAGAGGTTTCAAGAGAGACTCTAGACAAGAGGCAGGTCCTGAACTGGGCATTGTCCGATGTGTAGAAATGGAGAAATCAGAGGAGACAGGGTCCCAAACAATCGACATACTGTAGCAAAGACACAAAAGGTGTGTTCCTGAGAGAGTGGGGTTAGCCTGGATGAGTGGAGGAACAAATGGAAAGTGAGAAATAAGGTTCGCGGGCACAGAACTCTCTAGGTCTTCAGTTTTGAACAGTTTCTTTGAAGTGGGAGGTGGTACAGCATGGTGGGGGGCGGTGCCTCCAAAGGATGCTCTTTGAAGGATGAGTGGGCTCTGACAGTTCACAGATTAGAGGGCAGAGAGCTGGGGCCAGAGAGCCAGCCCAGGCAGGGACCAGTAATGCAGTTCCGAAGGGGAGACAGTTTCTTACGAATGTTTCTCTCCAGCCCGAAGCTTGTAGTGACCTCGTGGCTGCCTGAGATTTGCTCCGCTCAGCATTTGAAGTCAGTCTTTTTGATCGATCGTCATAATTGGCCAAACACTCCAGACAGGCTTACTTTCTGGAATGAATACTGTGCTCATAGATCTCCTTCGGGTTTCCTCTCTGAGCCTCCAGGCGAGGATTGGATGGGGCTCTCCATCACCTTTGCCCACGGAGCTGCCGTAGGCCTGCCAAAGGGTCACATTTGCTTAAAGATTAAGCTGTACCTTCCTCGTTTATTGCCTTTTCCCATACACAGGAGCTGTCGGTTAAAGCCCTGCTTAGGGGAACACGTGGCATGCAGCAAGCTCATTAACAGGTTATCTGTGTCATTATGTCCTTTTTGGATTGTGCATATTGAAAAAGTCTTTTGAGGAGAAAAAAAAAACTGCCTAAGCTTCCAGCTTCCCTTTCTTTTTCTTCGTCATTTGTATCTGCTTTTCCCTCCCTAGTTACAGCTATTCCCCTGATGGACGGTCATATCTTTGGAGTCCAGAATACCCTGAGTATTCACTTGCAAATAGCTACAAAGTCAAACTCCGCTAGTTGCACTTAAATTAGCGCCATTCAGCACCTCTCCGCACACACTGCTTCTCTGTGCCCTATTTCAACAGCAGGAGCTTAATTGCTTCTTCCTTTTTATTCCACAAAGCGCTTTTTAATTTATTCTCCCCTTGGTCATTCTAAGGTCAAGGCTGGCTATCAGGTGCTTGCAGAAGAGCCAGGGTGACCTTGCTGTGTTTGTCTGTGGCTTCCCAGGGTTTGCCAGATGAGCAGCCCACCCTGGCAGAGGCTGCTGCAGGTTAACTTCTTCTCCAACAAGAAGTACCCCCTTTTCTTCAGTTCTTTTAGAGTTTCGCATCAGAGCCTAAAGAAGCCTCTGACACATAGTAGGCACTCGTTTTTTGATTGACTAAAAGGGAAATTGTCAGCAATCTGTTAAAGAGGCGCCTTTGGCTTACACAGCTGGGCAGGGTGTGTAGAAGTGAACCTGTCTTGTTTGCCAAGGAAAGTAACATTAAATGTTTGACTTTCTTTTTAAATAAACTTATTATTTTATTTCAGAAGTTTCAAATTTACAGAAAAATTGCAAAGATAATACAGAGAGTCCCCATACACTGTGCACAGGTTTTCTTACTATTAGCATCTGATATTTTTTTTAAATGGCTCGGTCAACTGGAACCTGACTTCTACAGTAGTCAATGGTGAAGAAGGTGGAAGTGAGAAGCAAAGTGTGCTTAATGCCTGGGAGAGACATGCACAGGAGGTATTATATACATCCTGCTAGAATGTGCAGTGACCTGTATATTAGGAAAACATAACACAAGCTCAGAGGCCCCACTGAATTAGCAAGTCCTCTTTGTTTGTAGAAGAAGTAATAGGGTGTAAGTATAGGCAGAGGGACCACACAATCAGTGCAGAGAGAACTTTCTGCACGAATGTGTAAGCTGCAAGTGATCAGGAACTGTTTGATGTATAAAACATAAATAAAAGCAAATTAAAGATTTCTCTTGGTGAAAAAAAATCAGAAATAAATTCTAATTATAGTGTTATAATTTAGTTGGTGAATGTTTTTAATTAGTCCCTGGGTAGCTATATTTTTTTAAAAAATCTTGCTATAGTTCACATATTTGTCTAAAATGCATTAGTTAAATATTTATGTGATTAGTTATATATTTATAATGTCTGCATTTTTTATGGAGTAGCTTTATAGTAATAATCATAAGTGACTGGATTAAAAGCTAATTTTACTCTTTCTCAACTAGATATATCTGGTGTATCTAGGGAAAACCAAGCTAATTGGCTCATGAAACTACTGACATATTCACCCCATGAATACTAATCAATTGCAAACCTGTAACTTGGGTAAAACAATCAATTGTTTTAGAGCTAGCTTAGACCAATGCAAACACTTAAGTACTGGCAAAAATTTTAGGCTTTTTAAAATTCTACTTCCTTTCTTCTTTCAGGTCCTTGGCATATAGGAACAGGCTGGTTTACTCACATGACAGAAATATAACCCAGCAGACAAGGAATGTTATAACCAAACTCATAAAAACGGGAAAATATTCTTTAAAAGTCAGAACTCTGTTTAATAAGGCTGATTGTTTATAGTTAAGCCTATACTCTGGATTTGCCCAGCTACTATTGGCATTCTCTGTCATCTGAACACTGGACTTCAATCGAAGTCACGCTCAGCACGTTAAGTATCTTGCCTGAGGTGACAGTGTGAGGAAGTGGCAGCTCCAGGAACAAAATCCAGGCTTCTCTCCTGCTGCTCTACTTTACCTGCAGCACTATTTACAATTAGCTGCCTTGCATGTACTGAGTAACTTATTTACATTGTGTTTTAGTAGCACCAGTGCACCTAGAAAGCTAAAACAAAGAATGTCCATCTAACGACAAGAGCCATATCCGACGTTAATAGAAAATACATTTTCCCTTGGCCAATGTGGCTCAGTGGTTGAGCATCGACCTATGAACCAGGAGGTCGCTGTTCCATTCCAGGTCAGGGCAACATGTCCGGATTGTGGGCTTGATCCCCAGGGTGGGGACCTGCAAGAGGCAGAGCAGATTTCACTCCAAAAGCAAATAAACAAGCATCTCTCTCATAATTTATGTCTTCAAAATTGCACAGTGTTTTTTCCCTTGCTGTCCAGCATGCTGTCTGAAAAGTCACAATGATTTAAACAATTGATGACTACTTTATGAAATTGTCAGGCAGGATCCATCCTCCTGCCTCCCCCTACGCAAGTCCTTGAGCAGCTAATCCTTTTATGTTGTATGCTTTTTCCCCTTCCTAGTTTCATTTAGATAATTATATTATTCACCCTGGAATATAATTGCAGTTATACTGTGGGGGAAGGTGGGTGGAGTGGGGTGGGCTGCCGGCTGTTGGCATCTGCAGGTTGTAAAACGTCTGTTATGTTCTAGCCTCTAATTTCTGTGCCGTCCCACCTTTTAAAGATTTAATTATACCTATGTAAAGCATAATTTGAAATGTGACTTCTGATTCTTTTGAAGATAAAAGAGAGATTAATCCATTGTTAAACACGAACAAGCATGGTGCAGTGGGAGAAACTTTGAGCTGGAATTCAAAAGATGTGCATTCAGCCGAGCAGTTTGACAGACTGCTGTGGCCCAAGCCTGGACTGAATGTTAGAAGTGCCAAGATTGAAAGGAAATGAGAACACTATGCCATAGCAATGCATGACTTGGTGATTTGCTACCAGCTCGTGATGTGGCGATGGACAGTATCCATAACCTCTGTGGCCTCAATTTCTCATCTCTAGGCAAAGGCTGTTAGGCCTCTTCAAATGATCTTCCATCTATAACAGTCCGAGATGCTGTGAGAAAAGAGCATAAGTAGTGACCACATTCCTTCTTAGTCAGGTTTCATTGGAAGAGGAAGGGGTGGGGTAGGTTATGAATTTTCTGTGAGAGACATCAATTTGAAATCAAACCTAGTCTGGTCTGACAGCTCTTAAACATTTTTCTTCAACATGCTTTCTACCTTACGTCCTGTGGGACCAAAGCAGGGTGTGCTTGGGAGTAGAAGGCAACAAAATCTGAGCAACTGAAAGTTGTTATCAAAAGAGTAATGACTTTCCTCTCAAATTACTGCCTGACATCTTTTTGTGAGCTCACGAAGCTGGGGGTTTTCAGTGAAGATTCCCACCCACCCACCTTCCCCTGCCTTTCCTCTAATATAATCAAGTGATTATAATGTGTTTTCCATGAGTCTGAATTTCATTGTCCATTGGCTGAAAAGCAAGCTCACAAAATGATTCTTCTGCTACTTTATATTTTATTCTTTTCTCTTTGGAGGTGTCTAGTTCGATATGGCAAAACTTGCCAACTCAAGAACTTAAAGGTAGTAAATATAATCACAAGCATAGATAAGGCCTTATAACTTTACGAGGAAAAATGCTGTTTATCTCTGCCAGATCCTATAGTGTGGGATAAAGTAAACCCAAAATGACAGCGCGTCCCTGTTACAAATGGAACACAAATACCACATGAGAAAAGAGAGACTTAGAGTGGGTTTTATAATAGATTTATTTTCAGGGAGCAAATCATAACCCATTTGTCTTATTGGAAAAACAATTTTCCTGTTATACAGGGAAAATAGAGTATTTAAAACGGAAATGAATATGACAACCAAATGGACTTGGTTGAAATTGGCAAATTTGTTTCGTATTTACTTGTTGTTTTTGCACTAGGGAGAGTGATCTGCAGTAATGGTTCTTTTATGAAAGCAACCTAGCCATCTGGGGTAACATAGTTTGCACGTGTCCGTTCTCTCTAGGGGTGTAAATCGATGCTAGAAAACTCTCCTCTTCATATACAATACTAAGGCTTTCCAACTGGCAATCTGTTTCCTTTTTCCTCTTTATTAAAATGTTTGCAATCAGCCCTCTCTTCTGTTGTCTAGTAATAACATAACAATAAGCACACCTCTTTTATGAACATTTTATTTATCTTTCAGACTGTGTTCTTTAGATCAATGCTTATAATATTTTAATATTCATGTTAATTACCAGGGAGGTATTTTTTTATTATTATTATTTTTTAATTTTTAAAAATCTTTATTGTTGCAAGTATTATAGATGTTCCCCATTGGCCCTTCCTAGTCTAACATCCCCCTTCCTGCCTCAGACCTTCACCACCCTATTATCTGTGTCCATGTGGTATGTATATATTCATACAAGATCTTTGCTTGCTCTCTTCCCACCCACCTACCTTCCCCTGCCTTCCCTCTAAAATTCCATAGTCTGTTCCATGCTTCTATATCTCTGAATCTATTTTGTTCATCAGTTCATTTTATTCATTACACTAGAGGCCTAGTGCAAGAAAATTCATACATGGGGGGAGGTGTCCCTCACTCTGGCCTGTACCCTCTCCAATCTGGGACCCCTCAGGGGATGTCCAACTGCCAGAATCGGCCTAAACTGGCAGTTGGACATCCCTCTCACAATCTGGGACCGCTAGCTTTTAACTGCTTGCCTACCTACCTGCCTGATTGCCCCTAATCGCTTCTGCCTGCCAGCCTGATCGCCCTCTAACCACTCCCCTGCCAACCTGATAGATGCCTAACTGCCTCCCTGCAGGCCTGATCACCCACAACTTCCTTCCTCTGCTGCAACCTGCCTCTTCCGCCTGGCCCCGCATCCACTATGTGTGCAGCCATCTTGTGATGGCCATCTTGTGACGACATTAGGGTGTGATGCGTGAGGGCGTGACGACCACCTAGGCTTATATTAGTATAGATTCCACACATGAGTGAGATCATGTGATGCTTATCTTTCTCTGACTGGCTTATTTTGCTTTTTATAGAGGCACATTGTGATGCAGTTAGTTTGGTTTGGTCCTACTATTCTGTGGGACTCAGGCAATGCTGCTGCTGCTCCGTGAACCCCACTGCGAGCGGAAAAGCTATAGACCAGGGCTCAACAAGCTTTCTCTGCAAAGGGCCAGGTAGTAAATATGTCCATTTCCATGTGGCTACTGGAGCCTAATGGCCACTGTTTGATCGGTTGTGTCATCATTATATAAAAGCAACTATGGATAATGTGTAAATGAATGAGCATGGCTGTGTTTCAGTAAAACTTCAATGACCCAAAGCACAGTAGCCTGATTTGGCTGCAAGCCATAATGCACCAACCCCAGGTTTAGACAATGTATTAAAATATATATATTTTTTTACACTTGATGATTTTCATTCAAATGTTTGCATGGGATTGTTGTATATATACGTACATATATAAAATGGGTAGAGGTTCATTTATGCTTTACCAATATATTCTTTAAGAAAAAATTAAGCCAAATAACATCTTTTCCCTCTAGAGCAGTGGTTCTCAACCTTCCTAAGGCTGCGATCTTGCATACAGTTCCTCATGTGGTGGTGACCCCGAACCTTGAAATTTTGCTACTGTTATGCATCGTGATGTAAATATCTGCATGTTCTGATGGTCTTAGGCGACCCCTGTGAAAGAGTCGTTCGACCCCCAAAGGGGTCGCGACCCATAGGTTGAGAACCGCTGCTCTAGAGGACTTGGAATGGATGAGAAGCATGATGTTTTAGTGCCTTTGTGGCATAATGATGACAGCATTTTGAAAAACCACTTTCTGATTGGGGAGCAGTGGTTTGCAGTTGCATATTGTTATAACTAGCCTTTCCAAACTCCAACTCTGTTCATGTGTGTACATTTCTTTATCACATCTCTTGCCATATCATTTGGCTCTGATCCATATTTGGGTAATGAGGTAGTTTGTTGTGCCTGCAATGAAGAAAATGATTTAAAATGTTTTTTAATAAGTTAACAGGAGCAAGTGTTGAAATTACTATAATGAGATAATGACAGTGTAGCATATTACTCTGAAGATTGTGCTCTGGTGAAAAATGCATGCTCTTAATAAATTCATTTTCACTCTGTTTTTCTTGGCAAGCTTTTTATCCTTTGCCTAGTTGTCTGCTGGTCATGGAGAGAGAAATGGGCTTATGCATTGGTAGTCAACAAAGATTGACAACTAAAGCTGATCATCAGTTAAGAGCACCATTGAGAAGATTAAAACTCAGACTTACGAACCTAGGTTTAGCTAGGTTGTGCTAGGTTCAGCTTTTTAATCTGTCTGTTGCTGTAGATCACATGTACTTGATTTCTTTGAAGTTTTACATGTTGTACTTGGAAGTTATCTAGAGTTGCATATATTTAGCCAACATGCATCACATGTATATTTAGTACACGATATGGTATTAATGAGTCAGTAATATGTCTGCCATGATCCACATTTGTACATGCCACACTGGGGGCATTGGAGAGGAAGTGGTCATTCAAGAAAGAGTTGATAAAGAACACCTTAGCTAAATCTAGAAAGGTGGAAGAATGTTGTAAGAGCATAGCACATTGAAAAAAATAGATACTTTGTCATACATAGCATAATGGAATTCCATGCAGCAATGAGAATGAATAACTGCATGTGACAGCCTGAATGAATTATAATGTTGAAAGAAAGGAAAAATACACACAAA
>JAAGEH010000307.1:52120176-52375176 GCA_011751065.1 Lasiurus cinereus | reverse complement strand
TCAGTCAAGCAAAGACATCGGGGATCAAGTGAAAGGAATTTGAGAAAAGACAATGCAGGACAAGCTGCGGCTGGGATTTCCTAAAATCCATTTCTAGCCCTCTCCACTTAGGCTTTCGTTACCTTAGCCTTTCATTTCATCTTTTAAGTCTTCCATTCTATCTTTCAATGTAGTTCTTTTTTTTTTCCAGTTTCTTATAAACCTCAAAATGCTGATATCAGAAATTCTAGATCAACCTCATGCCAGTCAAGAACCTTGAAGGCACAGCATTTTCACCACCATTAGCTGAGTTGTGGTTGACGTGTAGATGACATGCATCCACAGTGGTACTCGGCCCAGGGTCCCTTTCAAGTATCTAGAAAAATCCATTGCATGTTGGACTGAAGAGTCCATACTGTCGCTGCTGGAAATTTAGGACCAATCAGTCAACTGAGGCAATGTGAAATAGTGCCAGGTTAGCAAACTTCTGCAAAAGACCAAAGTCTCTTTTACAACTATTCAACTCTGCCTTCATAGTGGTAAAGTGGCCAAAGCTGGCATGCAAATGAACATGTAGTGATGTTCCAATAAAACTTGATTTGCAAAAATAGGTGACAGGCCAAATTTGGCCCATAAACTATTACTGAGAACACTGACCCCTGGCATCATGGCAAGATTGTTGGATGAGGTTTATAACCCATATCATCACAGCATGATCTTAAGTGGGTATATTTATCCTATATAATAAAAGCCTAACATGCAAATTGTCCCCTCCGGAGTTCGACCACTCACTATGACATGCGCTGACCAACAGGGGGCAGTGCAGAACATGGTGGGTGTAGGTGACACAGTGCTGGCAGCAGGTGGCAGTGAAGGTGCTGAAAGCCCCAATGGGCCTCCACGAGAGTGGAACTATGGTAGGATGGTTGAACAGGTGAGTAGGCAGCGCCAAGCCAAAGCAGGTGCAAGTGGGGGCCCAATCGTTCCATCAATCATCCTGCAGATGGTGACCAACAGCAGGGGGTGGGGCCACTACCTGGCTCCCAGGTGCTGAGGGAGCTGGGGCGGCGGGGGGGGGGCGGGCAGGCGAAGACAGCCCTGATTGATCGTCCTGCAGGCTGGATGGTAGAGCAGGTGAGGAGGCGGTGCCAGGCCATGGTGGGGTGTCAGGTGGGGTTATGGGCTGTGAGCCTGGGGGCATGAGCTGGGACCCAATCCCCATAGGCCACCCCAAGGGACTCTACTTGTGCACGAAGTCCTGTACCAGGCCTCCAGTCTATAAATAAATGTGTAGTAATAGCACTTGTCATGCCTCCCTTAGAAAGTTCAAGGTGATACCATAGATAAGAATGAGTCACTATGAAGTACTATACAAGCATAGCCTTTTTTCCAGATATTACTAGGGACAGTCAAGGCAGTTTTTCTAGGGGGGTAGAGGAATAGGATTCACTTCTAATTTTCCACAACTATATCAGTGTCTTTGGAATTTATGGGTCGGGGGTAGAATGCCTACAAGCCCTCAGAGAGCCCCATACTTGGAAGAAGAATGCACCTCCAAGTATGTGTATGATTATATAATAAAAGGGTAATATGCAAATTAACCCTAATGGCAGAACAACTGCTTGACTAGTCACTATGAGGCGCACTAACCACCTCTCAGTCCCTTTTCCCTGGCCAGCAGGTTCCCATTGCCTGATGGCAAATGGAAACCAGGGGTGGGTGCCGGTGGGGGCAGGGCTGGCAAGCAGGCAGAACAGCCAACCTCTCAGTTCTTCTCCCCGGCCAGCAGGCTCCAGTTGCCCAATGATGAACAGAGAACCCAGGATTGATGTCGGGATAGGGGATGCAGGTGGTGTCAGGCCAAGACCCCCCCTCATCCCACCAGTCGCCCCATTCAGAGGGTGACCCATGGCAGGGCCGGTGAGCAGGCAGAATGGCCAACTTCTCAGTTCCTCCCACAGCTGGCAGGCTCCTATTGCCCAATGGCGAATGGGGAGCTGGGGGAAGGGCTGCGGCCAGCTACAGGCAGCTGGGGAAGATAGCCCTGATCTCAGACCAGGCCTAAAGGCCATACCTATGGATGAATTTCATGCACCAGGCCTCTAGTCCTATATAATGAAATGCTAATATGCAAATTGACCGAACAGCAGAACGACCAGTTGCTATGGCATGCACTGACCACCATGGGGAAAATACTCAAAGCAGGTCAGTGTGCTCCCACAGGGGGAATGCCGCTCAGCCAGAAGCCAGGTATCTGGCAAGTGTAGTAATGGTGGCGGGAGTCTCTCCCACCTCCAAGGTAGCACTAAGGAGCAGTGAACCCAACATCTGGCTGGGGAGCGCAGCAGCCTAAGCCAGCAGGTGGACATCCCCCAAGGGGTCTTGGACTGCAAGAGAGCACAGGCCGGGCTGAGGGACTCCCTTTCTCCAATGTATGAATGTTGTGCACTGGGCTTCTAGTATGCATATAATTCTAAATTGAAGTCCTAGCAGCACATCATCAAATCAGAAAATATCAGTATTATAGACCAACCCATATCTTTTACATCAATTCTGGCAGCCAATGGGTTGGTCAGTATTTTCATTCTCATGAAAATTTTACACTTGCCAGGAAGGATTTGATAGACTCAAGAGACACATTTCCAGTTTCCATATTTTCACTTTCACTAATTTATTGGCTTTAGGATCATTATAATTTTAATTTGCAGTGAACTCTGGAAAGAGAACACCAGTGATGACATATTTTTTAAATATGTACTTTTCATTTTATTTTTTCATCACCATTTATCTCTCTATACCTTCTCTACCTCCAGTTTCCATATTTTTAATAAGAATATGTTTAAAGCTAGCTTGTAAACATATTTCATAAGGGAAAGCAGTGAAAGATAATTGTATCTTAAATGGGATGTTGACTTTTATATAACACAAACTTTCTCATTTGTCTGGCCACTGTTGTCAAAAGCATACATGGCATATTCTTGAGCCCTTAATGTCTTGCATATGATGTTTAATGCATGTTCCTGAATGGGGGAACATAATTAAGGGTTTGTTGATATAGGAGAGCTTTTCTGAAGCCAAGAAGACCAGAATATAACAATCTTGTTTGGTAGCTTTTACCTTTTAATGGAGCTCTCATCTGTTTTCCACAAGCTTGTTGGGGGGAAAGGAGTTTTTTACCCAGTGGTATTCTGGTAAATGTTTAATAGCCAGTTCTCGGGGGGGGAAGAGTGGGGTGGGAGAGAGATCAATAGTATTTGCCAATTGTCATGGTGTGACTACTCCTACCATGGCAACTTGCTTTACCAACATGGAGCTGATGCAGAGCGGAGAAGAGCTGCACAAAGCACCCATTACATAGAATTTTCACCATACAGACACAGTAGACATAAATAGCCTAAAGTGCACTGATGGTAGTATTAACTGTGTGTTTAATCATGTCGGAGTTTAACAACTGTTTCACAAAGTCCTAAAAATTTAACAATTCACTCTTATGAGCCAGTGGGAGCTGGCTCCAGCACATCGCTGTTCTTGTCACAATGTAGTATGGTGGCTTGTTTCACTGTCTGCCTCCTTTCCTAAATAATGAGCTTCCTGAAAGCATGTGCAGTGCATCTCTAAAGCCCAGCCCATAGTAGGTACTCAAATATGTGTTTACTGAGTGGATCCTTCCAACCTTTTGCATTCTCACCAGGTTAATCCACTTTGAAACAAAAGGTAAAGATTTATTTTCCTAAATACACATTTTATTTTCTTGGTTTGGTTTTGGTCAGCTTCCACAATATACTTTCTATGTATGTTTTTCTCTAAGTACTTTAGCATATGAAATATTAATGTTTTCAATATCTTGTAACTAAGTGTATGTGAGTTATTCATGAGTTTAATATTCAAAGAAACAACTTATAAAATAAATATGTTCAGGAAATATTTTTCAATAGAATTTCAGTTTCCTTGATCTGTTTGTGTTCTTCTAAACCAACAAAAACACAGTTAGTTCCTGTGATGGCAGGTTAATTGTGTTAATAAAATTGCAGAACATTTTAAAATTTTCTCTTGGTGCTGCATAACTTTTATATTTTTAGCCTAAATCTTTGGTACTGAGCAGAATTAGAAATTCTAGCATCTTCATATTCTAAGGTCTCCTAAGGAGAAAAGGAGGCTCTTCCCGTCATGTAGGCCACCATTTCCGGAAGTGTGGTCCACAGGACCAGGTCTGTGGGATATCAGTGGGCACAGTGTGAGAACTGGCTCCAAAGTAAGAATGGGCTTGGGAAAAATTAATTTAACATTAAACAAGTATTTTTACAGTAGCACATTACTGAAGGGAATGCAATGTAGTATTATATTTCCCAGTGAATTTGTTTTCACAAGAGTATCACAAGGATATCATGTTCCAAGAAATACTCTTTGGGGAACATCAGACTCATAAATAAACAGACTTACAGAATCATAGAATGATAGCCTTTAAAGGTTATTTAGGTCACCTCTCCACCATATTCCTGTGCCAGAATTCCTTTTGCATCACCTGGCCAGATAGCCATAAGCTTCAGCTAAAGACCAATCTCAGTAGGGAAGTTACCATCCCAAAAGGCAGGCCACTCCATTGTGTGGCCCATTGTTTCTCTGTAAATTATCCATTACTTCTAGTTTTGCCAACTAGAATATTGAAAAAAACAAGTGTGCTTCCTTTTCTTTTTCTTTTTTTTTTTAAATATATTTTTTTGATTTTTTTACAGAGAGGAAGGAAGAGGGATAGAGACTCAGAAACATCGATGAGAGAAAAACATTGATCAGCTGCCTCTGCATACTCCCTACTGGGTATGTGCCGGAAACCATGGTACATGCCCTTGACAGGAATCAAACCTGGGACCCTTGAGTCTACAGGCCAGAGCTCTATCCACTCAGCCAGTCAGGGCAAGTGTGCTTCTTTTTCTACACAATAACTATCATGTTCCCTGTTAAGCCCTCTCTTCTTTAAATTGAACATTCCTAGTTTATTCAACTCTTCCTCACTTGGGGAAGTTTCTAGAATTCTCACCATCCTGATTATCCTCTTGGATAATGTTCAATGTTCCCTCTCAAAATGAAATACCTAGAATTAAATACAGTCTGCTATGGTCTTCCAACAAAACTGTTTAACATCTTATTCAGCAAATACTTCTGGGACCACTTTTCTGTTTGGGACACTTATACAAGACACAGGCAATAAGACAGGCTAGGTCACAGCGCCCATGGAGCTAATGCCCCACTGGTGGAAAACCAAATAAACCAGAAAATAGGTAAATGGGAAGATGGTCTCAAGGTGTCAAAACGTTATAAATAAGACAGGAATGTCTATCATGACAGAAAGTATTTAGGAAGGAAGTGGCTTGTTTGAGATCAGTGGTTAGTGACAATTAGGAGGTGATGTTTGAACTCTTATAGGATACAGAGGAACAGGAGGCGGCATTTGTGGGCAGTATTGTCAGTAGAAAGGAAGGCCACCTTGAGGAGTATTGTAAGGGAATAACAACATGAACTTCCAAAGGGTAATTCCAATTCCGGTCAGTCTGCTCTTCACTGATAATACATTGACAGTTCAATGACCTACATTTGGTAGTACATTGTAGTGCTGTTGATCCAGGCCTGGGTTTTTGGTGGGGATTGTTGTTTTTCTAAGAATCTTATCAAGTTTCTAAGTCCTACTGATTTTTGACAAATTAAAATCTTCAGGTCTTTTTCTTTCTTTCTTTCTTTTTTATACTCTTGATAGAGCCAGTAATTTGGAATCTAAGTGAAAACATTTGTTATCCTTAAGTTTCATTGTTTTTATTTCCTGCTTGTCCAGATGTTAAATTCCTGACATTCAGTAGTAATAACAGCATCCTCAGCTTTCTGTTTTTCTTAATTTAATTAATCTTATATGTCTTTATTCACAGTTATCAATAAAATTATATTCAGGTCATTTCCAAGGACTATATCCCTCAAGGTTGAAAAGAATCCGTTAACCAGCCCTTTCTCAGTACAGTTTTTCAACCACCTGCTAATACTTGATTCATGAACTGTCATCCATTCCATATTTTTCCCATAAGGATAGCCTTCAAGATAATTGGAGACATATGGATCACTCAGTCTACTAATCCTGTAAGAAAAAGGAAGGAGAATGACCATAACATCCTGAATGCATTTAGATAACATGTAGATATCTAATTAACTTAGATAACATTTAGCTAAATGTACATAAATGTGACTTGGATAACATTTCCTTTTCTAAATAACCCAAAAGATGATTGAAGTTTGATCAAATTCTTTCTAAAATGCATTCTCTTCCATTAAAAAAAATAATAATAAGCATAACATTTTCCTGACTGAAGTTTTTGAGATGGAGATCAGAGAGTGAGAGCAAGCATAGCTCTTATGGCCTCTCCTCTGATGAGAGTGTTCTTTTTAAGAGAAAGGAATAACAAGGTCTGCTGTCTCTAAAAAGCCCTGCCTGACACAAATTCACACTAAACAAATTTGTATTTGAGCACTCTCACAGCAACCTAGGGACCAATGATTTGTTCAGAACACAAAACACAAAAATAAACAAATTAAGAGATAATCAGGTATCTTTGCTCTGAAGTACTTTTTAAAAGGTCAGAGATAGGTCAAGTAACTGCAATCCAGAGTTAGTCAATACCTGTCTTTTTGCTTCTAATGTTCTAGCCTGAGGTAGACAAGTACCTGTTTAAAGCACAATTTGGCTCTGTGCAAGGCAATCAAGGTAGTCTCTGGCTATCTGGAAACAATGTCATCCTTTAGTATGACACCAATGGTAACGATGTGCTTCATCGCCAGCCAGCACACTCTGCTTCATAGAGCTCGCTGAGCTCAGTTGCCATCGCCCCTTTTTTCTTCCTAATATTGTTATTGTCAAGACCTCATTTATTGTTGTGTTCATCATCACCTCTATTTGGGGAAAGAAAATCTTTCTTCACCCTAACATCTGAGTTGTTTGGCATCAGGCTTAGGCATGCTGAGGTCCAGCAAACCACTCACCATTGTTTCAGCTCGGCATCCTCATTCAGTGTGATTCAGTTCAGCAGTGTTTATTGAACCCTTACTACATGCCCCTGTTTGTATTAGTCTCTGTGGATAGAGAGATAATGTTCTAGAGGCATTTCCCACTTCTGACCAGATTAAGTCTCTCAAACTCTTGGTTCACGTCAGCCTAGCAGCAAGTAAGAGTTACACCCTTTTTCCAGCCCAGGACTTTGCTCCATACCTGGGAGAGGGCACAGCCTCTGGTACCTTTTTTCCATGGCTTGTCAGTGAGCACAGAGGTTTTCACCAACAGAATCTGGCAGCGCACAGTCCCTAGTGGTGTCAAGACATCACCACTGTGTACATTTGCCTTATGGAGGGAGGTGGAGAGTTTAACCTTCAAGAAGATGTGGCCCTTGGAGGAAAAAACTGCCTCGTGAGAGTCACTGTCCTCGGACAGGAAGTGTATAAAGGGAGAGACGGTCAGCAGTGTCCTTTTACACTCATCTCTCCAGACACTGGACGTCCAGCTTCCTGTTTCAGGAAGTTGGGGTAGAGCTGTGAGTGACAGACACAGGGCACTGGGGCCTTGAGGACTGTGGAGGGATGCGCCTACAGAAGCTATTGTCCCCCACACATGTGTGTGCCCTTTCTTTCTGGTCTCCTGGCTACTAGGTATTTTTCTTGCACATTTTCCTCCTGGGCTCCACTGTTCAAAAGAAAAACATTTACTCCTGAGCTTCATAGGCTCGGAAGCTAAAAGTATGCAAGAGGGAAGTTTACATCAGACCTGATGGTCATACTGATCGTTGCTGGTAAATCTGGCAAAGGAGAGAGAATGAGAGCCTCAGGAATGCAATTCACTTTTTCATCCACTCAGCAGATATTTTATTCTTAAAACATAAATACAGTCATCAGCAAAACTGAGAAACCCTGAAGCACTTGAAACGTTTGAGACCTTATTTCGCACCTCATCCCAACCTTCCAGTAGCCCCTGTTCTCCATTTCTTCTTCTGGGGTGTATTCTCCATCTAGTCCTTTACTTTACTCCCAAGAAACCAATTTAAAAAAATAAAACAGAACTTGCCTGTTGGCATTAATTTAAAAAGGCAGAACCTTGTGATCTGGACCATCAGCCAGAGGCCTGGGCAGAGTGTTGTCCCCACTTGAGCTTTCTCATTTGCAGGAAGTAGAACACACAGTGCTGCCCTCTAGTGGATTATGGTGTTGTCAGTGGCTCCTCCTGCGGTGTTATTCCTAAGACTGCCCAATCAGTTCTTTTTTACCAGCAGAGAGAAGCAGGCAGTTGTTCCTCAGGCACAACTTATCCAGGCCTTTAGCAGAGAGAGCTTCTGCTTCTTCATACTCCTCTCTCAACCTCTCCCAAACCACCAGTCTTCCTGGAATAATCTATAACCCAAGTCAGAAAACCAACTTGGTTTCACCTGTGGATTTTCCATTCAATTGCTCCTCTTCGCTACAGCCAGTACCCTGAAGATTTCTTTCGTCTAATGAGATATGAAAATAAGCGATAAGAACACTCAGGTCTATATGTCTTCCACTTACTGGGTAGGCAGGATTGATTCTTTATCTGTAATACCAGCAGAACTGCATTCAGAGATATATGTGGCTTTGAGGCTAGGGCCCTGGGATCCATTTTTTAGCCTATAACCTTCAGATCTTCACATTCATTTTCTCTGTGCTAAGTGCCCAACCGGTGATGTCATAGCATTCTGAACATAATACAGAATGATGAGCCGTTCTGAAAAGCTGGGCATGTATCTTTCCTTTGGGGAGAGGGTAGAAACTACTAGTGATTGAAAAATAGGCATTATGTAATTCCCGGTCTTTCATCTGCCAGTCAAAGTACTTAACCCTGTGTTCCCCTCACACTCGAGCGTGATGCTGAACAGTTATTACATGTATTGACTGTAGTGGGCAAAGCTTCAGTGTAGAGACTGGCACCTGTGTAAGTGGGTCCTATGCCTTCACGTCTCTGAACCTCAGTTTCCTTGCCTGGAATTGAAAATATTGACCTTACAGAATTGTCTGGAAGATTAAATGGTCTGGAACCTGTACAAGCATTCTAAAAAATGAAACCCTGTATGTAGTTTAAAAGCAAGGTCTTTGGACTTGGATCCTGGACCTGCCACTCACTAGCTGGGTGCCTTTCACAAGGAGCCTGCGGTCCCAGAGTCTTAGTTTCCAGATCTGTTTAATGGAAATAGTACTGAGGTGACTCTTAAGCATCAGTATGGAGGTTAAATAAGAACTGCGTACATTGTGAATGTGCAGATTATAGTTCCTGGTGCAGCTGTAAACAAGAAAATGTATGTGAGATGCTGCAACAGCTTTGAATTGTGAGAGAACATGAGTTAAGCATGTGGGGCCCATTGCTCAGGCCTTAACCTGACACTGCCACTCACCGACAGGGTGGCGCTCCCACGTTTGTTATCACTTGTTCACTTCCTCGCTACCTGTGAGTCTGTGAGCTCCTGGAGTGCGGGAGGACTATCCTCACGGCCTGCGCACCTTCCGGTGGAGTGTCTCACATGGAGGTGCCCAGCAAAGAATACTGAATGGACAAGTGCACGACTTTTACCATCTGTGACACTCTCACGCTATAGTACCTCAGGGATATTATTCACATCTATGAAAATAACTGTAATTTGGAATTGTGGGGCCATGGCCAATTAATGTAGCTTGTATGTACCACAAATCTGCCTTCAGTCTGCATCACCAAGCTTCTTAACGCTCTTGATTCAAATTCCTTGTTAGGTTCTAATCTGCAGCCAACAAGACAGCAGAGAAACAACACTTTTAAAAAGCAATATACCTGGTCAACCTGGTGATTGTTTTCTGATACCCTGGGAACACGCAGACATAACTTTATGTGCCCGACGGCCCTGAAGAGGATGCCTGGATGCCTTCGGGATCATACATCCAGAAACTCCTGAGGGTGAGGACTGGGCCTTGGGCAGGTGCTGGAGAAATGTTGGCTCCAGGATGGAGTGGTGTTCTGTTCAGTTCGCACACATCAGGGTTTTCCTATACTTTGACCCCACTGCAGTTCTCAAACCTTGTGATGTTAAAATATGCTCAAGTTAGTCAAAACAGTGTCACAGTCTTAGGGATCTGGTATCCTTCGTCTGTTTTGAACAGCAAGCGGCATCCTTTGGCCGCTTGCTGTCCAATCCCAGGGTGCATTTCAAATCCCAGTTGCTTTTCTGGTGGCGTCCTTCCACCCCTGCAGGTCTCTTAGTTGTGCCATGGACACCCTCTGGGTACTTGACTTTTCTTCCCCAAAACCTTGCAAAACCCCACCCACTGGCACCAATTTGTTTTTCAAATTGTCTCCTTAGTCCTTTTCCATGGCGTTAAATCTGCAGCCATTATTTGGGGAGTCTCAGTGTTTCCAAGCAGCCATTAGACCTAAATGGCATCAACAGCTCCTGCTGCATTTCAAGCTCAGGTCCCAGAGGTGGCAAGAGGGACATCCATCCTCAGTACCACCTGCCTCCCTGAGAAGCTTCCTTTTTCTTTGTGACTGTGTTGCTGCCACTTCCCTCCCTCTCTTCCCCTTACCTCACCCAGAGCTTCTCTGAATATGACAGCCATCTAAAGACAAATTATCTCCTTGCAAAGTTAATTTCTGTTTCTCAGCAGGGAGCCAATGGTTCCCGCTGGGTTTGGAAGTGCTGTTGTTTGGTTAATGGATGAGTGTCTCCTGGATCCAGTACCCACCATGGAACTGTTGCTGCGCCTGGCTTTCCATTTACTTTAATTTCCTATTTGCAGCTGGTGTCAGGAGGCCTGAATGGGTTTATTCACAGGGTAGTGGCTTAAAGTCGTTAGCACTGGAAGGAAGTCAAACTGCAGACAAGGACTGGAGAGCCACTTTGCTTGTTTTAGAGAGTAAAGTCACAAAATCCTTCTAGGGCTAGGACAGGTGGCATAGCATGAGAGGGTCACCTCTGAGTTTTAAGAATCGAAAAAGAATGGAATTTTTCTGTCTTCAGTGTACAGGACCTTAAAGATAAAATGAGATCTGGGAAGGAAATTACTCTGAGTACTTTTAAGTATAACAATCCATGTTACTATTGTTTCACATGCTGAAGCTTTGTAAAATGCAGGAAATCACCCAGGCCAGTTGTTCAGTGGTTAGAGCATTGGCCCGTGGACTGGAGAGTAATGGGTTCGATTCTGGTCGAGGGCACATTCCTCAATTGCAGTCTCAATCCCTGACCCCAGTTGGGGCACATGCAGGAGGCAACCAATCTATGTGTCTCACTCACATCCTCACATTGATGTATCTCTCTCTCTCTGTCTCTCCCCCTCCCTTCCACTCTCTCTAAAAAAATAAATTGAGGGGTGGTTAAATGCAGGAAATTTAGTAAAAAAAATATTTGTATTATCCTGTAGAAAGCCGAGCCAGAAGCCAACAAGAAAACTCCTTAGAGCACATATGTGTTGCTTTTATTAGGTTATGAAATTGCCACTTATAGGTCAACCAATGTCAAAAACTGGAAATGTCATAGGGTTCAACCTATACAATTTTGGATTTTGGGATAGAATTCTGAAGGCCAACAGCACCATAGATATGTTTTTCCCGTATGTCCTTTACAGGAACCCAACTCAGAGCTGCTAGCTGTGTAGGCAGAACCCTGTCTGAAAACAGCTGCACTGGCAACATCTGGTCACATAGCCTGGCTGGTGTCGGGCAGCTCAGTGCCCCTTCCTGAGCCTCATGTTCCACGTATTACAGTGTTACAGTCAAAGTCACAGAGCATGAGAAATCATCACTCAAAGTTCCAAGAAAGAAAATAAAAGAGCCAGCAATTCCTCAGTTTTCAAAAGTGGCGTTTACAATGAAAAACATTAATTCTGGTGACTCCAGGGATGTGTTTGGCCATTTGTGAGAAGAAAGAAAGTACCATGCAAAGCAAATTAACAGCAACTCTTTCCCCCTGCACAGCTGCTATGTGACTTTCAGCAAGTATCTTAATGTCAACCAATTTGGATTTCACACTGAGGAAAATAATATTTCAGAGAAACGTTGGTGAATGGAAGAACATATAGTAAAGGGGTCCACGCACATTATGTGCTTAATGGGTGTTATTTCTCTTTTTCCTCTTTATTTCCAAGTTTTAGATTTGGGGTTTCAATTCTGGAGGTCCTGAAATAATAATAATACACTATGCAAAACACAGTAAACTTTTAACCCCAGTGAACACAAATGTATATAATCTCGTGATCTACCTAAATGGATTATCAACATAGCCACATGATGTCAGTATGTATGTTCCTTTCTCATTGAATATAATTATAAATAATTCAGGCATGTCAGCCAGTCAGCTGCTCCCTGTTCACTTAATGTGCTGAGAACATCCTTGCCTTTACATTCCTCACTTTTCTCTGCTGGCAATGCCCTTCCACCCATCCCCAAATATCCAAATATTACTAGCTCTACTGTCACCTCCTTCACAAATAACCCCTGATTCTCCCAATCTATTCTCAAGAGAAAGAGGAATTGGGGCCTGTGAGGGAAGATTCCTATAAAGCAGACCTTGCTTGGACAGCACTTGCGTTCCACTTTTAAGAAACGAGGAAAAGCTACAGTAGGACTAGAAACAGTGTTTCTCAAATTGGGGTGCTCAAGAATTGCTTTGGACTGTGTTTAAAAGTGGAAAGAAATTCCTGGGTCTGACCCCACAGTTTCTGATTCTCTATATCAGGATTGTAGTGTGGCAGGAAGTATATTGCATATCAAGATAATGAAGAGTAAAGAAGGAAAGATAGAAAATGTCAAAGGGACAAAGGGTCACCTTCATAGTTTGTGTAAGGTCAAACCCATATTTTTTTGGTGATTATAAA
Source organism: Lasiurus cinereus (assembly GCA_011751065.1). NCBI lineage: Eukaryota > Metazoa > Chordata > Mammalia > Chiroptera > Vespertilionidae > Lasiurus > Lasiurus cinereus. The sequence goes on along the minus strand of JAAGEH010000307.1, from coordinate 52,362,321 downwards.
TAAAAGTCATGTGACACAGTACTCAGTCAGCTGTTGTTTGTGTAGCTTCAGAAACATTCTGGTAAAGCCATAGGCATACACCAACACTGGTGCACATGATGCATACCTTTAGTTATTTTTAAACTTTTTTTTTACTTTGATCTGTTTTATTAAAAAGAACTTTATACTTAGAGGCTTCATTAATTGAGGCATTTTTTGATTGATTGATTGATTGACTGACTGACTGACTGACTGATGGTAGTACTAGTTACAGCAAAAAGATGACCTTTAGGTAAGCTAAATCATTGTTTCCAGCTGTGAAACTGATGGCTGTTTCTAAGATTTTCGAGGATTTCTACAAAAAGCCAAGGTTGCTTTTTAAAATAAAGATACATACATATATACATACACACATGCTTATATACATAAACACATGTACATAGATAAACACATACATATTTTTTATATTTGATTGTGTTCATCAATTTATGTTACTGGTGAGAAATTATATTAGGGCAAAGATATGTGAGTAAAAGCTTTTTTAAAAAAATTATTTTTAGGTAGAGAGGAAGGAGAAGGAGAGAGAGATAGAAACATCAATGTGAGAGCAAAATATGGAGCTGCTGCCCAGCAATGTGCCCCAACCAGGGATCAAACCAGCAACCTTTCAGTGCAGGGGACGACCCCCAACCACCTGAGCCACCTGTTTGAAATGGTATTAGAAGCAGTAAGAAGTATAACTTCTCATGGTGATTCTGGAGTTTGTTGTTGCCATGCCCAGGGCTTATTTTCCTCGCCATCATCAGTACTTTTGATGATTGCTGACCATCTGTACTGTAGTCTCTGATGGCTCTTCTTCATAAATAGCTGTGATGAATGCTACAAGCACTGGGTGGCCACTGCAGGTGTTGGCCACAGATTTCTGAAACTTGATCTGACTAGGTCTCCTGATTTATATGTGAAAATTGGTAATATCCATGAACATTTGGGTGGCATTTTCCTAGTGCCTCTGACTTGGTTAATGTAGTACATCTCCAGAGTGTAAATCAGGATCTAACATTCAGACCCACTACCTCTGAGTCAATCTCTCACTCTATCCTGCTGCCTCCTCTTTAGGGCATCTTGTTATTTTACAAAAATTGACAGGAATTGTTAGGTAATGCCATGGGCTCCCAAACTTTTTCTGCAAATATTAGTGTTTAATAAAGTTGCTGAATATCAACCTTGTAGCATATTGGTAAGCATTAAATGGTCAAATCCTCTTCTCGTTAAGGCATTTGCACTCAAATTAGGAGAGGCAGGGGGCTTAGTGATTATACTAGTAGATATTTATGAAACAAGAGATAGATCTCCTGTCACTGGGACTTTGGACTTTGTAAGTAGATTATGTATAACAGATGTGGAGACATTACCTGGCCATAGAATATTTGGATCTATTTGTCTCACGTGGTAAGAAGTGAAAACATAGGAGTGAGGCTCGGTGATCAAATTCCTCAGAGTGGGAACCCTGAGAACAGAAACTCAAGGAATGGACACCTAGTTCCCCTAAGCCATGGCCTGGGGATAGTGGAGAGAAAGGGAGTTCCTCGCTGAGTCAGCCCCCACTTTCTCCTCTGGTTTCTCCAACCTGCTGTTCTGCTACCCCTCCTCCATTCTATGTTCTGAATGGTAGGTATGCCCCAGGCATGGCTCCCATCCTCACAGGAGACAGTGGTGCATTTGATGAAATACCAAAGACTCTTCTCCTGTTACTCTTATAGCTACTTCAAGAAATAAATAACAATTGATTGCTATTTATTTATGAAGCACAATATTAGGCGCTTTGTTGTACAAGAAAATGTGTAGGACCAGGCTTTGTTTTTAAGAAACTTACATTTTAAACACAAAGAAATGAAAAAATCCATCTATAGTATGAATCTTGTCTTCTTCATCAAGTACCCATATTACTTTTTGCACACCTGACTTACTGTTGAAGAGGATAGCTATGCTCTTACATTTTGTCTTAAGCACTTGATTGATTCAGAAATTCAGTACCAAAAGTTGATTAGTATGAGCAAAATTGAAAGTTCTGAGTTACATAAATAGTGATCATAATAAACCCACGGGCTTTTAACTCAAAGCCTATTTATTCTAGAAAAATGTGTCTATGTGATTTCTTGGTTTATATTACTTTAAGAAGCAGTAAATGAGCAATCAGAAACTGACAGCAAGAGTCTACTCTTACTCTTTTTCAAAGCACTGAGATTTAATAACTGCTAGTCTCTGTAACAAACACCGTATAAAATCATAAAGTGACATGCTTGTTTGGAGCCACTTAAGTGAGGTGCAAACTGTGCTACCTGCCATAATCGCCTTTAAGGGCCTGTTTTTATGGCTAAACAGAAAAGTTGATATTAATAATGGTGAATGCTTGAATTTTAAGGAGTCATTCTGGGGTTACATTATGATCTGTGAAATCTACTCTAAAAGCATAAGATATATTTTAGAAAAATCATCAGAAATGGGAGTGTAAGACATTATATAAACTGTAAGGATGTACAGGAATTTTTTATTAAAATATTTTTTGAAATAAGTAAAACATGTATTAGGAATTAAAATTGTTTTTTGAGAAATTCTTATCTGAAAAACGAAAGTGAATAGTGAAAGATAGTTAAGCATATAATTCGAAAGATGCTCACTCTGATGGAACACTTTTAAATGTTTCCTAGATAACATGGGAGAAAATTGTTGTCTTGACTAATTTCATTTGCCCAATAAGATTTAAGATGATTTATCAGATGGGTGCTCTGTTTTGTTTTGTTTTTTCTGAATTTCTTGTTTTCATTCCCATTAAAAAGCAATGGAAACCTTTTATCAGCAGAAGTGAAGATATAGAAATTCATAGACAGTGGATCAAAACAAACAAAAATGTAAGTGTAGTTTGTTTATGATGAAAATCTCTGGAGTCCTTTTATGTAATTTATTTAGGAATGATATATAAATTCAGTGTTTGTTAGCAGTTCTTTTAAATTGTTTTAATTCATATACAGTTGAGCTACATTATCTTCCCATCACTTGCATTTTTATTCATCCCTCTATAGCAGTGGTTCTCAACCTTCCTAAGGCTGAGACCCTTTCATACAGTTCCTCATGTGGTGACCCCCAACCATGAAATTTTGCTACTGTTATGCATCGTGATGTAAATATCTGCATTTTCCAATGGTCTTAGACGACCCCTGTGAAAGGGTCGTTCGACCCCAAAGGGGTCGCAACCCACAGGTTGAGAACCGCTGCTCTATAGAAATACTTGTGTCTTATTTGCTTGATTATGTTACCTCTAGTAATGACCAATCATTGTGAACTTAGGAGATATTTATTTTGCTTTTTTTGTAATAAAGATTAGATTCATTTCTCAATTTTTTTCTCAAGAAAACTGTATTCATTCAACTGATATTTATAAAGAGGATACTGTTGAACAACATGCTTTTTATACATGATCTCATGTAATCTTTACAATAATGAGATTGAGAAAAATGGACTTCTTTAGGTTATAGATCAAGAAACTGGCCAAGTTAGGGATGAGTCTTGGCCTTTCTAACTCTTGCCTCTTTGCACTACTGTCTGCCTCCCTTAGGCATCTGGCTTAGTTGAGTGCTGGATGCTGTCTAGCCAGTCAGCATATGCAGGGCCTGGTGTGTCTCCAGGTCTGTGTTCCATGAAATGGTTGGGGCAGTGGCTTAGGAATGGAGATAAACAAGCAAGTAATGCTACAGTAATGGTTTTTCCCAAGCAGAAAGGAGTGAATGACTAATTTGGAGAAACTCTTCAGAGAGGCTCTCATTTGATCCTGCAGGTTGAGTAGGAGTGGACCCAGAAGAGATGGAATTTCCAGTGGGCGAAGAAGGCCAAGGGCACAGGTGTGGCAGGGTCTGTAGTCCAATGCACCAGTGGAAAGTGGGGGGGTTGACAAGAGGTGATGCTAGCTGGAGAGGTTGTGCAGGCGAGATGGCTATACCACTGCTGGTGAGGAGGTGCAGTCATGTGGGCCAGGCCATGGGGATTGGATAATATGAAGCATTGCTGTTTAATTCTTCCACTAAATCTCAGCTCGGATAAGTGTTTTCGAATTTCTTTACCTTCTTTCCCTCTTCCAAAGGAGAACTCCCTATGATTCATCTCTGGGTCTGAGAGCCTGTATGTGCTCTGAAGCTTTGGGTTTAGAGCTTTGCAAGAGTTGTGGTAATCTCCCTGATGAAGAGGGAAATGTAAAAGCTCTATCTACTGGCCTGGGTTCATCCTAGTCTTTGCTGAGCAGCTCATTTGCAAGCCCCTTTAGTTGATTTGAAAATATTCTGCCCTCTGTGCCCAGCAGTTTCTCCACCGATTGCAACCGAACTCAGCCATTGGCCCAGAAGCAACTGCCTAGAGTTGGGCTCCCAGACGTCTCCACACACCTCATCAGTGATCTGCTGCCTGCTGGGGCTCTGTCCTGCCACTTATGGGAACTGCAGCCTCTCATTCAGGCATTCCAAGACTCTAGAGCCCTCCTGAGAGTGATTACACCAGTGGGCTCTGATCAAGTCCTGGTCCTGCCATTTACTAGCTGTGTGGCCTTGGGCACATTTCCTATTCTCTGCCTCAGGTTTCTCCTTTGTAGAATGGCAAGAATGGTACCTTCTTCGCTGGTGTAAGGAGTACGTAATTAATATATAAATGTCTAACTTACACATTAATGTGAACGCTTTCAAACAGGTAGTCAGCACTCAGTGAAAATTCAGTGTGGTAATAACCGTCATCAGTCCTTTGAAAGCACACAGTGCCTCCTACCCATTCCCACTGAGGCAGCCTAGCTTCCCTTCCCAGAGACCTGGCCGCAGATGCCATTCCCCGAGTTCTGTGATCCTTCGGGCAATCAAAGACATGGCTGTTCCTTACCATTGGGATCAGAGAAGGAGAAAAATCTCTTTGAGCCCCACCCCAACTCTCCTGTGGCAGTTGGAGCAAAAGCTAAGCTCTCAGAAGATTATCCTGCCTCATTCATTTAAATGTGACCTGTAAGGTATCAGTGAAAACTCCAATCACTCACTTACACCTGCCAAAGACTAATTTTTAGGAGCCGCAGAGTTGGGTGTGCATATTAAAGGAGACCAACCAGGTCCTTGCAGTCGAACCAGAGCAAATGCGTATTGATTAATTTAATTAAAGGAAGATTATAACCTGTGCGCTGCACTGTGTGAGAGCTGACTGTGTGGTTCCCAGGATCTTTAAAGCATGTGTGTTAATGGTCTTCTCATTCAAACCAGCATGAATCTGAGGTTATTTCATCAATTTGCTAATGAAATAATTGCCAGGAGCACTGAAGATTTAAAAAAAAAACACAAGAATTTTCTTTTATAAATAAATTAAAAAGCTTTAAACTGTCTTCAGTAATAGTTCTATATGGAGTATGGTTCAAAGTGATCCTTTCTGTTTTTCAGATATTAGGAGCAAGAGCTCTTCTGCTTTATTTATTCTTCTGATTTCACTGCCTGGTTTGGGCTAGAGTCATAGAACCATGAAGATTTGTTTCTAAATGTGTTTTTATTGAGTTGTAGAGGAAGAGGAAGGAAGAGGGAGAGAGAGAGAAACACCCATCAGCTGCCTCCTGCAAGCTCCCTTGAAGATGGAGCCTGCAACCTGGACATGTGTGCTGATTGGGAATCAGTCCAATGACTTTTTGGTGCTTGGAATGTGCTCAGCCACTGAGGCACACCATCCTGGCAGAATCATGAAGATCTGACAGGGCCATGTGTGTGGGAAACCTCTGATGCTATTATCATGAGGTCATTCTTCTTGGACCAGATCCCAGGGAAGAAGGAAGATTCTCTAACCTGCTGTCTGCAGAGTGAAGGCCCACTGCCTTCCAGGACATGGATGGAGAGGATGGGAAAGGGCAGAGATTCTTGGCATCCGAATAAATAATTCACCTAATCCCTCTCCTCCCCATCCTTAATTGTTTATCCTGTCTCTCCTGAGCCAGAGACCATTTATTTTACTCTTTCCAGGGAGTAGACCTTCAGATTTTACCAGCATGGAGAAATGGAGCAGGGCTCTGGCTACTTCACAAGACTTTCATGCCCTCACCCCCTGGTGTCTGTGTCCACTGGTTAGGCTTATATGCATGCATACAAGTCCTTTGGTTGATCTCTCCCTCTTATCTCCACCCTCACCTACCTTCCCTCTGAGGTTTGAGCATCTGATCAATGCTTCTCAGTCTCTGTTTTTGTTCATCAGTTTGTTGTTCATTATAATCCACAAATGACCAATGAACACAGACACCAGTAGAAGAGGGGAACAATGAGGAGATAAGGACACATACATAATACCTTAATCAATAAAAAATAAGTAAATAAATAAATAAAATATAGTCTCAGGTGAGGATTTAAAAAAGGGGATAGTCAATGAATTTAAAATTTCAACACCACTAAAAAAGAACCAGTCAAAAATGAAAGATAAAATGAAGACTAGTTTACAGATAATCAATAGTAGAGTAAATGAAGCCAAGAATCAAGTCAGTGATTTGGAATCTATGGGAGCAAAAGACACCTTATCAGCATAGCAAAAAGGAAAAGGAACCCCCAAAAATATAGTATAAAGAGCCTCTGGGACAACTTCAAGTGTACTAACATTTGCATCATAGGGGTGACAGAAGGAGAAGAGAGAGCAAAAAAAAAAATGAAAACCTTTTTGAAGAGATAATGACAGAAAACTTCCCCTATCTGGGGGAGGAAATAGACATATGAGTCCAGGAAGTGGAGAGAGCCCCAAACAAGAGGAACCCAAAGAAGCCAACACTAAAACACATCATAATTATGCCAAATTTAAAGATAAAAAGAGAATCTTAAAAGCAGTTAAAGAAAAGCAATTGGTTACCTACCAAGCAGCTCCCATAAGACTGTCAGCTGATTTCTCAACAGAAACTCTGCAGGCCAGAAGGGAGTGGCAAGAAATATTCAAAGTGATAAAAAGCAATTATTTACCACCAAGATTAATCTACCCAGCAAAGCTACCATTTAAAAGCAAAGGATACTATATGAAGAGCTTCACACTGACAGATCTCAGAGGGAAGGCAAGGGAGAGGGGGGAAGATTAAAGAATTTATATGCATATATGCATTAGCCATGGATACAGACAACAGTGTGGTGAAGGCCCATACCTCCTGTATATGGGGGCAGCAAGGGTGGGGTGGAGAGGGTCAATGGAAAAAATAATCCCTTGGCTCTCATTTCAGTGAGACTTTTTAGAGGGAGAGACTCGATGTGTATGTTCAACCTGCTCTCTTTACCCAGAAGTAAATCCTTCCATAGGCACATCTTCTCATCCCTGCTCCCTGTGCCTTTACTCCTCAGGCCCAGCCCTACCTCTCCATCCGGCCACTGAAGGAACATGGAGCATCCCCTTTCCATCCTATGCTCCCCACCTGCCCCCTGCTGGTGTGGTCCAGCCTCCTCCCCTCCCTGAAGGCCCAGCTCTGGGTCTGACCGGTCTGTGATAAACCTCAGGCCGTGGGCAAAATCACTCACATATACCCCATGTGGGAGCTACCTTTCTGTGTGTGTCTTACTTACATCCCTCCAAGAAGACTAAAACTGGGTGTGGCATTCTTCCTGCCAGGCCTTGCCTGAGAATTCTGGTTTAAGTTGCCATGTGGTGTGAGGAAAGAGCATGGCTCTGGAATGGGACCAGTCTGAAGGCAGCTCTGGACTGCACCACTCGCTAACTGTCACGGTGGACAGGGAACTTAATCTTCTGCAGCTCCCTATCATCTCAGTGAAGTGAGGCTGTGAAGACCGAATGAGATAAAGGGCGGCCCTGCTCAGCATAATCCCTGCACCCAAGGGGTATTAGTCCAGGTCAGCTCCCTGCTCTGTGTTCACATCTCCCTAGCCTGGTGTTTTCTTCCTAGCAGTGCTCCAGAATATTCACCAGATGTTGTTCTGGAAAAGATGTTGATGATACAAGTTCTTCATCACACAGTCATCCTATTTTTTTTTTTATCCAAGGCGAACTACATCAACTACAGCAGGAACCAGAATTTCAGGGCAGGAAATCCTTACTGCTTGAGTAAGCAGAGGTCTGTGGGGGAGCCACTGGCTTTCCCAAAGCCAACCTGAGGCTCACAGCTGCGCTTCTCTCTGCAGTTACAGATGTGGGAACAATGTGAACTGACTTGCAGTTCAGTCCACAGGTGGCCACTTGGGATCTGGAGGGAGGTGGGTTTTTGACCTCAGGTGCTCTTCTCTGTAGGGTTGCCAGCTATAATTACATGTTCAGGTATCAGTTAGCAAACAGCCCATCATTTGGCAGTTTGGGATAAATAGATGAATCTTATGCTGATCTTTCAATTCAACAGGCATTTGATAGATGCTTTTTACATAAAATCTGGTGAGTGTCCACTTCTCTGAAAAAGAGCAAGGCTGGGAGCCACAGCACTCATTTGTCTGACCACCTGGAAATCTCTAGTGATCTCAGCGCTCCTGCCATCTTTTCTACCTCTGCTGACTTCCCAGCTCCCAGTGCTCGTGAGCCACGCCAGTTACCATTTATCTTCACTATGACAAAACTCTTCCTCTGACATGGTCGTGCCCGCCTTACATTTCTTTGTGCCACAGTCCCCAGTGAACTCCAAGCCCAGATTTTTACTATGGATCCAAACCTGCCCTTCCCTCCATCCTTCTCATCGCTAACGAGTCAGTCATTGATTTCTGAGTTTCTCCCTCTGTTTCTGCCTCCCTTCCTCTTCTCCTTCCTCCGCCTCCTTATTTTTATTCTTTGTAAGAGCAGGGCCTCTGGTGCCAGACGCACTAGCTTTGTATCTGGCTCCACTAATCTTGAGTTGTGTTACCCTCGCTTATTACCAAGCTTTTTCTGCCTCAGCTTTATCATCTGTCAAGGGAACATAATAATATCATCTACCTCATAGAGTTATCATGGGGATGAAATATGCCAATTATTATTAAAGCACCTACAATATAACACCTGGCATACAGTAAGCAAATATTCATGTTTATTTAATAAAATAAACTCTCCTAGCTGTTACCCAGCCCTTACCTACTTCTTATTATGAGGGTAGAGTTCAAGATTGAAAGGAGAATAGCAAAAGGAATACATGAAAATACTAAAAGAAGGGGAAGGCTGGCCTGGTATTGTCACCCATGAATGGGAAACATTGTCACATGAACAGGAAACGTTGTAGCACTGGAATGGAAGCAGGAAAGGTGTTAATGAGATGAACCGGAGAAGGGTGGAGCTAAGGCCAATTGGCACATCAATAAAAAAACAGTTCTGTTTCTGAATAATTCCCTAATATTAAAAAACATAAAATGTAACGTTTTTATATTTTATTGCAAATGGATACACCAGTAAAGTAGAGGGATACTTTATAAATGCATAGAAATTGTCCATTTTGACTTAGGCAATTAAACCAATTTTGATCCTCATTATGGGCAGAAATTTCATTGTCACATCCTGAAGGTACTTGGGCTGCATCAGATTTGTATTGAACGAGAGCCGTGGAGCCTGAGTGAGAGAAGTGTCTCCATAACTGTGGAAAAGCAAGCCCAGAAGCCACAGTGCCATTTGTCTGACCATCTGGAAATCTCTAGTGATCTAAGCACTTAATTTTATCCTCATTTTTAGAACAAAAGGGAAACAATAAAAGAAGAAAATGGACAGCAGGAACATCATACTACTGTTCATTTTCAAAAAACCTTAGTGATAAAGGAGCAGAGAGTTTAAAAGAAAGGAGATGAGAAACCATTAAAATGATTTGAATGCTCTGCCTGTGTTTTGCAGTAAGCTCTATTGTTTTCAGTTACATGGGAACTGTGGTAATTTTATGAATCATTAGAGTTTTCTTTCCAAATTATATCTGCATCTTCTTAAAGTGCCTCCTAAGTTTCCACAGTAAGAGGCTGTTGAACAATTTCATTATTCCATTTAGTACTTTTCAGTTTTGTATTAATTTTGCATTTTAAAAAATGTTATACTTTCATCAAAAAGATAAAATCATGTCATCTGAACCCTGATGTACTTCATTTTTTTCTACTTTTTAAAACCTATCAACCCTAGTCATTTTGACTCAGTGAATAGAGCATCAGCCTACTAGGGCTGGTTTGATTCTGGTCAAGGGCACATGCCCAGGTTGTGGGCCCAATCCCCAAAGGGGGGCATGCAGGAGACAGCCCATCAATGATTCTCTGTCATCATTGATGTTTCTATTCTCTCTCCTTCTCCCTTCCTCTCTTAAGTCAATAAAAATGTTTTTAAATAAATAAATAAAAATAAAACATAGCAGCTTCTCACTATTCTCACTCTCAGTCTAATGACTCTAAAATAATTATGAAATACTTGTTTGGTAGAAAGACAATGTTCCAATTAAAAGCAGAACCTTCCCCCAAAACTGAAAGCCATCACAACCATTGAACATTGTTCATTGGCTTATATGTCTTATCAGGTATAGTGACCTGCAAAAAATGTACTCTGTTAGTGATGCCAAACACACCTTCCTAGAGTGGGCCCCCAAGCTGGTCCACCAACCCAGGCCAGCCAATCCAACAAGATCTACAGGAAATGAGTGAAGTCAGTAGAGACTGTGTGTGTATGTGTGTGTGTGTGTGTGTGTGTGTGTGTTCTAATTTACTTTCTTGGGAAAGGTTGTACTTTTATTACTAATTTTCCTCCTATTTTTGGTATTAAAATAGCCATACTTTTATCATACTATACATTTATAAAACAATGATATTGAAAGTGCTCTGTTTGTTTTGTTTTGTGTGTGTGTGTGTGTGTGTGTGTGTGTGTTTTATTTTAAGCATCATAATTTGCTAAATAAAAAGTTGGGTGTATGTTGGTCCATTTATTTTTCCTGGTTGGTGAAATCCTGAAGTCTGGGAATCGTTGTGTTGTGTTGGCTGAATCCTTCCCAGTGGCGTGGGCGTTTCCTGGTGAAGAGACTGTGTTAGGAAGAAATGCATCAAAGCCTCCGGAGCCCGATTTTGAACCACCAGCTCTTCTTGGACTCAAGAGAAGAGTGTTCTTGGGCAGTATGTGGGTGGTTCTGTTCCTGTCACACAGATGTTGGCAGGATGCCACTGAGTTTGCTTCTCAGCTTGCGTCATGGTAATTTCTAATTTCATATGGGCCTGTCTCTACACGAGTAACATGCTTTCATAGTTAAGATCTAGGAAAGATAGTGTGACAGACACAGCTCCTAAACTTGGGGAAATGAGTTAAAGCCCTACTTGGCCTTATGGAGAACAGGATGGAGATGTCACCATGGTTAATGAAGGGTGTCACATCTTTCGTGAATAAAGAAAGGGAGAGTAATTTGTTCCATACCCCTAAGGCAGGTGGTGTTTGGAATCATTTGATTTTGGCCCAATGGTGCGCACGGTTTTTCTCATCATGCCAAAGTCATGGAGCACTTAGCGTGATTCCTAAAAGAGCTGGAATGGTGGGTTTACAAGGAACAGTTTTGTCAAGAGCAAGATCTACTTTTTAAAATTCAATAGCTCTTGCCTGGCCATTGTGGCTCAGGGATTGAGCATTGATCCATGAACCAGGAGATCATGTTTTGATTCCTAGTCAGGGCACATGTCCGAGTTGTAAGTTGCGAGCTGGATTCCCAGTAGGGGACAGCCAATCAAAGATTCTCTCTCATCATTGATGTTTCTATCCCTCGCTCCCTCTCCCTTCTGTCTGAAATCAATAAAAACATATTTTAATAAATAAATAAAATCTGTTAGCTTTTCTCAAATTTTGCTGTCCCTCCCGATCTAAAGCACTGCATCTCTACCCTTTAACAAGCTTCCCCTGTGCGTGCAGTTTGCCCTCTCTCTTCCCTGCTCCTCCCAAATAGCTCCAGATGTGCTGCTTTCCTGGAGGACGCTGGGTCTCACCCCTGAGGTGCACGAGTAACTGAGGCTGAAACGAGGTGGGGGAAACCTGTCAGCATAATTGATGATTATATGGTGTGAGCCTCCAAAGACAGGTGAGCTGCACAGAGCGGAGCAAACGTGTGTGTGTGTGTGTGTGTGTGTGTGTGTGTGGTGTACCTCTCCCACGGGCCCAGCCCCACATCCTCTGCTGACACGTTGATTTATAGATCTGTGGCTCTTCCCTAATGATTCGTGCCCTTGAGTGGGTCACTGGGGCCTCCTGCTGAAGGGACTTTGCCTTTGCCAGCAAAAGGAAGAACCGTAGAGGTTCTACTTCATGAATTTCCAGATTTGTTTGTTTATTGGCACTAAATGGAGTGGCTGAGGACATGTGATCTTTAAAAGGACAAAATAACCCCATAAAATGCTGGAATAATACCGTTACATCAAGAGAGGAGTTTCTGTGAAGGCAGATGCTTTGCAGCATTACAGAACCTAATCAGAGTGGAGTGAGAATTTGAGGAACTGGAGAAATGCAGGCATCTGAGACCACCTATGATGACAGTTTCGTGTTCTAGAGTTCTTTAAGAACCTCTGTTTCTGAGTGCTGTTCTTATTCCTTGAAACTGCTTTAGGTGTCAGACTTGCTCAAATATAGGAATGATAATGACTGCTCTACTTTTGGCAACCTGCTGGGATATCAATGAGATATTTGCAAAGCACTCTGCGTTCTCAGGAGAAAGGGTGTTAGAAAATGCTATGGTGATATTGTTAGCAGGGCATGGAAAATTATGCAAAAACAATTCCAGAAAGATGAGCCTGGGAAAGCTTGAATTACAGCCTGAGCCTGTATGGCTGTCTTCTGTCCAAAGTCCAGTCATTATGTCTTAGGTCTCAGTTCTGGGTAAGGTAAGGGACCGGGGTATCAGGAAATTGGGAAGAGGGGAGCACTGGCTGGTGTGGAACTGTCATTAAAGAGTCTCTTGGCTGCCAGCACTGGAGTGGCCTGCGTTGCCAGACAGCCTGGGGAGCAGCGGGAGGGCCCCACCTCCACTTCCTCTCCTGACTCCATCCTGCCTACTCGTTGGATTACCTTCCTTTCACTGACATATGTCTCAAATGTGTGTCTCTCTTCCCTGGCAACACACTCTCTTCATAGCTTCCTGTAAACCTGGTTCTGCTGTCTCCAAAACCACTGCCAAAACTGTCATCTGAAGGTCATAGTGACCTTCCAGAATCATTCATCATTCACTTGACCACACTGTACCTGGAAAAGGCTAACTCATCACTCACTATTTCTGTGTTTCTGCTAGAAGCAACGAAGATTCAGGTTGCCTGAGTTCAAATCCTGGATGAACTGATTATGTGACCCTGAACTCTTTGATCTTTTAGTACTTCTATTTCCTCAACTGTAAAATAGGAATAATTGTACCCACCTTATACATGTTAAATTAAATTTAAATAAGATAATGCATATAAAGCATTAGACCTATATTGTATGGCACACTTCGTTATAATTGTGGATTTCCAGATGTAGCATAATGGTAGTGCCTGGCACATAGTAGGTACTCAGTAAATATTGGATAGATTGACAAATGAATGACAGGTAGTTTATTCTAATATTCACATATATACTATACAATAAATGCTATTGATAGTAGATGCTATTCATAATTACAGGTACACTCAGTATAGGAAAAAGGAAATAATGATACTTGGATATTTTATCTTTACCAATCAAGTCAACAAGAGTTTAGAATTTGATTACCTTTGAAGACATGTTTCCTATAAGGTCATCTATATTATATGTGCTTTTTTTTTCATGCCTTTTAACTTCTATACTGCTTCCTTTATTACAGTGTGTTGTTGTGTTTTTTTTTTAGCAAATTATGTGTTTTTAAAAAACAACTTATATTAAAAATAAAGTATTTTTTTAAATGTATGTATAGCTAGACTGTATAAAGTTTAGACTATTATTAGACCATTTGCACAGAAAGACAATATTTAGAAAGATATAACTGGGACATAAAATTCCAGGGAGTAAATCCTCCATTGGAATTCTTCCTTTCAAAGAATCCCAAGAGTAAGTCCTCCATTGAAGTTATTTCCACAAGATTCCATGGAATAAGTACTCTGTTGGAGTTCTTCTTTCCAAAGATTCCATGAAATAAGTACTCTGTTGGAGTTCTTCTTTCCAAAGATTCCAGGGAAGAAGTCCTCCATTGTAGTTCTTTCCATGTTAGAGGACTCTATGAGTATCTGGGTTGTTCCTTAAAAGTCAGATGCCCTTCCCGTAGAACTTCTTTTCCTTGAAACTCTTCTACCTTAGCTTTTATTTTGTTTTGTTGTCTTGATTTCTGTTTTGTCTTTGACCCCACTCTTTTTTTCTGTTGAACCCTTTTTTCCTCCTGTCATTAATGTCCAAGCCACCCAAGACTATTGTTGGTGCCTCAGTCAATGTTCTTGTTTGAACACTTGCTTCTCTAATTCACCCCTAAGTCAACCTGATAAAATCCTTCTTCATCTAACATGATTTTCCCAGGAGGAAGCACAGTATGGGGTATTAAAGAGAACATAGAAATGGTCATCAAAAGGCCTGAATTCTTATTTCTTGTTTTCAAATCTCTCTCTTTTTTTATCTTGCTGCTTTTAAGATTTTTCTGTTTATCACTGGTTTTCAACAATTTGATTATAATGTGATTTGCTATATTAAATCTTTATATATCATTTTCCATCACAAAGCTGGCTTCCTCACATTAGTGATGCTAAGATTGACCACTGGAAGAGGTTGTGACCATCTGACCCCTCTCCCCACAAAGTTGGTCATGTGACCAGAAAGTCATCTGTCTGGTGTAACCTTGCCATTACAAAATTGTTCATTTCCTATCAACTTTCATCTGTTTGTCTGAGCACTAGTTGGTAATTTTTACCTGAATCAACTGTTCTATTTGGGGGTCCAAAATAATTTTGTGGTTCTATTATTCCTCCTATGTGTCTTTGCTGGCAATCTTCCTACAAAATAAAGATCCTTCTGGAAAGACAGAGTAAATGCCTAATTCTTTCTCTTTATTTATTAATTCTCAAAGAGGAATTTGATGAGAGGTTTGTGGTGTTTTTTGTTTTTTGCTTTTTCTGCACATTGTTTTATTTTTTTCATATTTCTAAAATAAATATGATCACCTGCAATAATTTATTCTATTTGATACTCTAAGCATCAGCTCTGGCCAGAGGGGGCTGGATTTAGTTTTTAGACCTTGAAGTATCCTAAACTAGCTATGTATCTCTGATAGGCCCTTTAGTATTTGATTTAGTTGTTTTCCTTTTGTTAAAACTGAAGAATTAGACTAAATAGCAATAGTTACTTTCAGCTCTAGAATTAGGATTCTAGGCTCCACTACTAACACCTTGGTTTGTTTCTCTCCATCTGCACTTGACATTCACACCATCCACAGGCTGGCTCCCAAGTCCAGTCAATCCTTTCTCCCCCAAGTCCTCAACAGAAATCCCCTCCTGTAGCCACTCTGGTCCCTTTTGCTCACCCTTACTCCCAGCCCTTGCATACACCTTTATCTTGCCTAAAATACCTTTCCTCTTCACCTCCATGTATCCAAACCTCACCATCCTCCCGTTCACAGTTCAGGCTCTCACACCCTTTTACTCCTATTCTCCTATATTGTCTGTTGCACTTAACTTGCAACTTCTCTTGGAATATTACTTGTTTGTTGCTCAAAATGATATTCTGTTTCATTATCAACTACATTATCATCATCCCCTGGAAAAAGAGACCATGTTTTCAACCAAAAACATTGCCTGAAACAAAAGAAGTACTATAGCAATTCTTATAATTTTTAGTATAGTAATTATTATACTTTTCAGTCCCCCCTAACATGTAGTACTGTGTATCTTGCTAAATAGCAACCTGAAGGTCTTTTGAAATATGTGATATATGATGTGTGTGTGTGTGTGTGTGTGTGTGTGTGTGTGTGTGTGTGTGTGTGTCTGTTGGGGCCCTGCAGTTGGGCATATGTCTTACAAGTGCTAATGTGCACCTACCTACCTGTTCATTGATTTATTTCCACTCTGAGTCCCATTATTCATCAAGGGGAATTGATCACCTGGCTATAGAGTAGCATTGATTTGAAGTATGTAAGTCAACAAATATTTATTTAATTACCTCATATTAGGGAAACAAAGATGCCCGCTGGGATCTTATTACCTAATTATACACTAATATTATAAACTTCTTTCCCCTTCCTGCTATTTTGTTTTGAATAGGAGATCACAAATCCCTAAAGAAACTTCCTAACATACCAGCTGTGCTTATCAGATATGTTAGGGATAGAGTTTATTCAACCAAAAATAATCCTCTACCTAAAATGTTAAAAAAAAAAAACGTATTATTAGTAATTTACTTCACATACATTTTCCAAGTTTTTAATTAGGAAATAAAATTTTTAAATAGATTTTTAGAGAAAGAAGAAGGGAAAGGGAGAGAGAGAGAAGCATCGATGCTAGAGCAAAACATTGATCAGCTGCCTCATGAATATTCTCTGCCGGGAATCCAGCCTGCAACCCAGGCACAGGGGCGCTGGCCAGGAATCAAACCAGCTACCTTCCAGTGCACAGGACCACGCCCAACCAACCGAGCCACACTGTCCAGGTGGCAAATACATTTTGTAATGACTTATGTGAATTCTAAAGGGAGACAGTCTTCCCAACTGCACAACATTTTTGACTCACATTTGCTTTGGTAAGCCTATGTATGCATAAATCTTTCCTGACTATTTAGGCTGCTAAACAGAGCTTCAGAATGTATTCCCCTGTTGTTGTATGAATGTATTTGTCCTTTTGACAGTGAGACCTTTTGAAATGATCTTCCTTTACTTTGAGTGGATTATCTAGTGATTAGTGACATCAGATTGGATTAGTTTGTGTGTTTTCTTGTTGGAAAAGGGGGAAAAAGGGATATTAAAAATATTTAGGTACTATGTATGTATGTATGTATGTATTATAGAAGAAACTCCAGGATCTAGCTTCTGGCTGCCTTCCTCAGCTCGCTGTTCTGATGTAAACACACACACTCAACACACACACACCCTTCACCCAGCCTGGAAGAACCACTTGCAAATCCTGAATCCCACACCATGTCATGCTTATGCTACTACATTACTTGAGTGCTTCTTCTCCCATCCTTTTAATCTACAAGTTGCTGTTTAATCTTTCAGGACTCAGTTCAGTGACAACATCCTCCTTCTCACCACTCCCCCACCTTCCACTGCAGCCCAGGGAACTCTCCTCCCGGCCCTCCAATGGCCGAGGTGCCGATGCTGGAGTAGCACTGTGGCACTTCATTGGCCTCCTAACATCTGAGATCCCTGGAGGGCGACAATCTTGTCTCATCTGGCTTTTTGTTGCCGAAGGTACCCCAATCCCTGGCACAGAGACAATATTATTTAATAAATATGTATTTTTATCAATTAGTTAAACTCCCTGCTCTTTCTCCAAATAACTTCTGAACCTCCTGCCCTTTTTATTTAGTGGCCTATAGTAGTGTTGCCAACAGTACCACTACATCCTCACATCTTGAATATATACCACAAGAGAAAGCATTATAATAAAATAATCATACACTTACAGATGGTTTTCTCAGACACATTTTGAAACTGGTGCCAATTCATTTGTGTTATGGACATAAATTGTTCAAAATTGATATTTAACATGCACAGGTGTAACCACCAGCCAGATGTCTCTCCCTCCCCTAGCAAAGGTGAAGATAACCAAAGGGCAGTGGGTGAGAGGTGTTTTAGGTGTTTATAACAGGGGGACCTAATAGGGGTTAGGGAGAGTCTTCCCACAGAAAGGAGTGTTTAGCTGTAACCTGAAAGATTAAAAAAAAAAAAAAAAAAAAAAACCCTCTATCCCTGGTCTGTGTGGTTCAGTGGTTAGAACATCAGCCTGCATCTGGGTATGTGCTGGAAGCAACCAATCAGTGTTATCAATGTTTCTCTCTCTCTTCCCCTCCCTCCCTCCCTCCCTCCTTTCCACTCTCTCTGAAAATCAATGGAAAAAATATCCTCGGGTGAGGATTAACAAAAAAAAAAATACTGCAGAAAAGCAAAACAAGGGACAGAAGTTTGCAGGCAAGTATAAGGCCCTGCAAGGGAAGGGAGAACTGAAGAAGCCCAGGCAGCTAGGTCTTAGAGGGGCAAGAGGGAAGTGGTAGGCAAAGAGGCTGGAGGGTAGACAGGAGCTCTGTCATGAAGGCCTCATGGGTCATCCGGAGAATGTAGGCCCTAGTGCATGAAAGAGCTGTTAAGTTAGTGAGAAATCGAATCAGATATAATTTTACATTTTTTCCTTTAATACTAAAATTACAAACTGTGAAGTGCACAAATCTTAAGAGCAAAGAGTTTTTATATATGTTTTTACCTGTGCAATAGCTGCCCAAGCAGGATATTTTCAGCATCTGGAAGTTTCTCCCCTTCCCACCAGAACTGGCCCTTCCACTATTCTGATTTCTATTCCCAGAGATTACTTTTATCTTTTTCTTGAACTACAGTAATAATAGCAAAACCATGTTACTTGCACTCAGCCTGTGGTCTGTGAGACATCCCTGTTCTCAAGTGTAGCAGCAGCTCATCCATTTCATCTCTGCTACATTCCACTGTATGCATTCACCTCCATTTATTTACCCATTCAATTATTGATGGCCACGAGGATCGCTTTTATTCTTATTATTGGTTATTTTAAGGAACACATCTGTGAATATTGTGTTCATGTTTTTGCTGGACATCAGCACTCACTTCTGCGGGAGATACAGCTTTGTAAAAGGCCTCTGCCTGTGGCGGTGGGGGGTTGGGGGGGGTAAGGGGGGGTGACGGAGGAGAGTGGAAGGCAGTTCATCAGGCAGCGACCCCTGGGAACAGTCTTTCACCAGCGGGCTCTGAGAAAGCAAACACCTTCTGAGCATTCTCAATGTCACACACATCAGAATGGAGATTAGAAACAGCAGATGTCCTTCTGGCTTTTGTCAGTAGTCATTGTTCGTTACTATTTTTCTAATTGAGGTAAAATTGGTATGTGGCGTGACGTAACTTTCAGGTATCCAACATTATAATTCGGTATTTGTTACATTACAAAGTGATCACCGCCATAAGACTGGGGTTAGCATTGTTTACAGCTTGCTAATTGGGAGGACAATAGATATGGCAAGTTTTGCAAATTATAGTTGATTATGTAACAATAAACAGAAACATTATTGTCAGCACCAGATCTGTAGATAGCCCCTGGCTCCACAGCTCCACAGTTGCTGTGTGTGTGTGTGTGTGTGTGTGTGTGTGTGTGTGTGTGTGTGTCTGTGTGTGTGTGTGTGAGAGAGAGAGAGAGAGAGTGTGTGTGGTAGTGGGTGTGTTTGAAGTGATGGATGATTTATTTGTTTCTTTCAAATGCTTCCTAAAGCAGTTTCTCAGAACCCTCAGTTCTTTGCAGCATCTCTGAACCATCCCTGCTCCAGGGGTAAAACAGCACAAATGCAGAGCTGGCATGGTCCAAACTTGTGTTTTTTTCCTGAATTGTGAATTTATTTATGTGTTAAATTTTTAAAATGATCATGTTTACTTGAATATATGTGTGTGTATAGATACACACACACATACACATAAACTGTATGTACACACACACACACACACACACACTAGGGGCCCAATGCATGAATTCGTACACCTTGAAAGGAACTGTGGGTCATAAGGCTGCGGTGGGCATAGGGGCTGTCTCAGCCTATCTTCCACACCCCCACCCAGCCCTTCCACCATAGCCCCTGGTCCTGTCTGCCTGCAGCCCCACTCCTGCCACCACCACTCCTACATGCTGATGGCGCCAGTCCCATTCACACCCATTGACAGTGCAGAGCAATTGGGGCCAGCACCAGCAGTGGGTGCAAGTGGCAGCTGCTGTCCCGATCGCCCCTCAGGAGCAGGGGGAGGTGAAGAAGCCCTTAGGGATGATTGGGGCTGGTAGCTGCTGCTCACACCTGCTGACAGCACCAGGCAATTGAGGTGGTGCTGGGCACCAGCAGCAGGTGTGAGTGGCAGCAGGTGGCAGCACCAGGTGAGACCACAGCACATGGGAGCAAAGAATTTTCAGTTACCACCAGAGGCTTGCCCCAATGATAGTGACTGGTGCTCTGCCTTGGTCTGGCACCCCTATTCACCTGCTCCACCATCCCGCCATGGCTAATGCCTGCCATTCTGTACTCTGCCACCTACTGCTGATGCCCACCATGTTCCGCTCATGATCCCTGATGGTCAGTGCACATCATAGCAACAAGTTGTTTGGTTGTTCTGCCATTCAGTCTATTTGCATATTAGGGTTTGATATAGATATAGATACAGATACAGATACAGATACAGATACAGATACAGATATAGATATAGATATAGATATAGATATACTAGAGGCCCGGTGCGTGGAATTTGTGCACTTGGTGTGGGGAGGGGCAGTCCCTCAACCTGTCCTGCACCCTCTCACAGTCCAGGAGCCCTCAGGGATGTTCAACTGATGGCCTGCAGTCGGAAATCCTTAGCATTGTCACAGCAGCAGGAGAGGCTCCTGCCACTGCCATGCGCTTGCCAGCCATGAGCCCGGCTTCTGGTGCACTCACCACCAGGGTGCAGCTCCTGTATCGAGCGTCTGCCCCCTGGTGGTCAGTGTGCTTCATAACTACCAGTCATTTGGTTGATTTGCATATTAGCCTTTTATTATATAGGATATGATTGACATTATAGAAAATAATACAGCCTTTTGTTAAAAAGGATATGGTTGACATTATAGAAAATAATACAGCCTTTTATATAGGATATGATTGACATTATAGAAACATCCAAGACTTTCAGTAACAATCAGTGTTCAGTGTTCGTTTGGAAATTGAGACCCAGTAATGTGTACTGAAGAGGCTGTGTTCTGATTCCACCTGACAAAGTCAGGGTTTTAACCCACTACCTGGCCTTCTAATTTTACTCTACATCTGTTCCCAATGTGCTATGCATTTGCATTAATTCACCTAATAAACATTTATAGAACACTGGCAATATGCCGGAAGCCTTGCTAGTTGTTAGTAGAGATACAAGGTATAGTTGCTGATCAAAGGAATTTATGGACTAGCAGCAGAGACAGTCAAGTAAGTGATCCGGCAGTTGTCATATCCCACTTGGAATTTGAAATAAAATATATCCACGGTGCTCTGGTAACCCAGAAGAGGGGCATTTAAATCAGAGCAGGTAACCCTGGAGCCACCTCTTCAAGGATGAGGGGCATGAGCTAGGAAGGGCATACCCAGCATGGTGATTGGGAATCCCAAAGGCACAGAGGCAGGAGTAGCCTGGTGCAATCATTCCTGATAGAAGACTGAGATGGTTGGAGCCCAGGGTAGGCATGCTCAGGGGAGCTGGAGAGAAGGCTAGAGTGGGAAGCAGGAGATCAAAGAACTTGTATGCATGTATGCACTAATATAACCCAGGGACACCGACAGTAGGGTGGCGAAGGCCTGTGGCAGGGCTTGGAGGCAGGCTAAAAAGAGTCAGTGGGGGCAAAGAGGACATATGTAATACTTTCAGCAATAAAGATTTAATTAAAAAAACAAAAACACAAAGCTGGGCGTGTAAGAAAGGGTGTAGCCTGAGGACGAGACCTGGATCCTCCCCTGTTCCATCCTAGACTCGGTGTGTCCACAAGCTTGTCATCTGGCCTAGTGTCCTCATCAGTATGACCAGGGAACTGGGGAGAGTTGCCCCCAAACCATGTTCTGGAAACATTGTTCTGGTAGATGCGAAAAGATATACTATGAAAAATTGTACTTTACTTACATTGTTAGGGGGAGTTTTGACTACCACATCATCCTCTCAGATATGCCATGGCATCAGCATGTTAAGTTTCCAGTTCTCCCGTGAAGGAACCACTCCAAGTTTCTCTAATTCAGCATTTGTCAAGTTATTTGAACTTAGAGCCAATTTCCTATAATATCACTGTCCGTATCATGCTGCAGAGCTCCATTTTAGCAAAAAAATGAACAAGACCTCAAAGATCCACATGTCTTCATTTATTTAGTTAGTCCCTTTTTGAAAGAGCTGGTCACACACCCTCTTTGTGTTTTAGATTGCTTGTGTATCCCTGTAAGAAACTTTGGTGGTTATTATTTCATAGCATCAGCTATCTTGGGAATTTTTTTTTCATTTTCTCATTTTTCATGTCATGCCCAGACTTGAGTCACAAGGAATGAAAATTGAGTTGTTTCTGTATAAATATCAATCATTTACTATACTTTTAATAGAAATTACAATGAATAAAATCAAGGTCTCACTTATTAGAATTCATTCAATATAGGCAGATACTGAAATTAATAATGAATCAATGAGTCATTTGTGATACTAAAGAGATCATATAATAAAAACAGAACTGACCTTGTTAGAAATCTGATATTTTCAACATTTATCTGTCAGAGCCACTGATTTGAAAATTATTATAAATTCTTGAAAAATGGAACTATTTTTCCTTGTAAAAATACCCATCATTTGGCAAACGAGCGTCATTTTCCTTGAGGAGAATGTAGTGACTGGCTATCCAGAGTGCTGCATAACAAGGTAAACCAAGCAAATAGCTGGAAAATTGTCTGTAATCACAGATCATCACAATGGTTGGTGAGCACAACCATTCACATAAACCATGCATTCCCACTATTTCCTCCTGTAGGTTTTGTTTACCCCACATCCTAATCTCCAGGGATTAGTCCTCTGTCCCTGCATCTCCTTCCACTCCCACTGTCATCAGCACAGTGCTGGTCACCCGAAAGCACTGGGATAAATATAGACTAAACTGATCCACTCAGAGAGGTGTGTCTAGCACCCTCACCTGTGACAATCGGGGTTTATTGGTGTGTGTTACTGTTGCTGTTTCTTTTATTATTGGTATTGTCCTGAAGATCCTGAGAAATTATAAGCAAGTAACAGTCGGGGAGAGTGGGAGCTGGATGAAAGGAGGAGAATGCCATGCCAGGCTTGCTTTTGAGGAATTGGTAATCTGGTCAGGCAGCCCCAGCACACCTGGGAGGCCTGGAGCAATTACAGTGTTTATTTCCCAGAGCAGAAGCGCCAGCGCACCCAGTGAATACTCGAGTGATGAGGGCCAGTAGATTAGGGGCGCCATCACATTATCCTCAGTTATTAGGAGAGTAAATTGAGTCATAAGAAAGGAAGAGGTTACCCAAACGTGCCCCGAGTTGATTACCAATGGCATAATTGAAAGGAGAGGCAGGCCCTGTCCCTCAACAATCTGCGCCATCTCCCGCGCTCATCTTCCCACAGAGCTTTGGGTTTTAACTGGCTTTGTCAGGAAGGCTGAGCTGCACTCTCCTTTGTTAATTGCTGTCCACATATTGTAGGATATCCTGAGTTCTGAAGCAGGATGAGGATTTTAGATTCTTCTTAGCAGCGTGGGGACATGTAGCTAAGCAGAATCAATTCCTGTCACTCACACACAAATACAGAGAAAAGGGATTATGGATCAGGGGAATCTGCAGTGTTTTAATCTTAAAATCAATACAGAAAAGGAAGTTGAAGTCGTGGGGATTCTATAGAGATGGTAATTTTGTTTGCCTTACCGAATATAACTGTTCTTCCTTTTCTCCTTCTGGTTATTTTACTTTGAGGGAGGTTAGAGGAGGGAAAAAGACAAGAAATTCCTACAAGCAAGTAATCTTGAATAAACATACTCTTGTAAACACATAACAAGCCAATCCTCCATTTTGTAGAAAAAAAAAGCTGCATACTTTTATCCATTCTTTTTATATTTAGAAGAAAAAGAAAGTTAACCAAAACCCTGTACACCATTCACTGCATTTAAGCATAATAAAATGCCTTTGATTCTTTCATGGGTCACTGTTAGACTGGAAAAAAAAAATTGTTTTTTTCAATGTTTACTTTATGGCCAAGTCTACCGTAGTCTATGCAATTCTATCTGATTAAATGTATATTCAACAAAACATTTATTGACCAAAGGATTCCAAGCTGCTAAGCATGTGATTAATATTTACCACAGTGTCATTCTGCTCCTTTTGAAAGATGAACTAATGGTTTAAATAACTCGGTCTTTTTTTAAATAGTGAGAAATTACTGGTTATGCCTCTGTTCAGACATAACACTGGTTTACTGCAGAGTACTCCCTGTCTCTGTGTCGGAGTCTATTTGGACATTGCTTCTACAGTGGCAACAACAGCAAATACTGTGATCTCATGAGAAAATGATGGGGCTACAGGCAGAACTCAGGTCTAGCCGGGAGGCAGAACAGTGTAGTTAAAAAGAGCAAAGCCTGGAGCCTTTGCTTTGTGTACTATCCGTTTCTAAGCCTGTTTGTTCATCTTTTTTTTTTAAATATATTTTATTGATTTTTCACAGAGAGGAAGGGAGAGGGATAGAAAGTCAGAAACATCGATCAGCCGCCTCCTGCACGCCCCCTACTGGAGATGTGCCCGCAAGCAAGGTACATGCCCCCGACCGGAATCAAACCCGGGACCTTTCAGTCCGAGCCAAACCGGTCTCGGCTGTTTGTTCATCTTTAAACTAGGGATGAATAAAGGATTCACCCAGTAGGTAGGTGTGTTGAGAGGATTAAGTGAGGTGAAGCATGTAGAAACCTAGCGCTGAATCTTGTACTTGTAAGAACCCAATAAATGTTCATGATCATCATGATCATTGTGTGTCTCAGGTGAGATAACGTATGCCATGTATGTAAAAACATTTTAGAGGCAGTAAAGCACAATACAAATGGTAGTTGTTATTCTTAATAGATTTATGGTTTTGAAACTTTAAAAATAAGTCAAGGAAGGCTTTTTCTTTGTGCTTCCTGCCATAGGTCCCTCATCTCAAAGTACAGACCTGGAAGTGATAAATTAGACCCAACTGAATATGTATTCACTTTCTGAAAAGCCACAGAGATAGCTATCACTGCCCAGAATTCCATGAAATCAATTTGAAAATCCCTGTCCTGTGTCCTTCAACAGAAAACACTTTCTCAGATCTTGGGAAGACCAGCTCTATGAAAGATATTTATCTTGTTGTCAATTTTTAATCAGTATTTCTAAATGCTCTCCCAAAAAAGCTTGAGTGCTTGAAATAATTGCATTACTTCATCCTTCTTTCCTTGTCCTACCTATTACTTGAGAAAAAAAGAAAAGAAAAGGAAAGGGAAAAAAAACCACAAGTCCTGAGTCTGTGTCCTTTCTGTGTCCTTGGCAGAGCACAATCATTGTGGAGAAGACGGTGCAAGACCTCCTGAATCTGATGCATGACTTGAGCGCGTACTCAGATCAGTTCCTCAACATGGTGTGTGTGAAGCTCCAGGAGTACAAGGACACCTGCATGGCAGCCTACAGGTAGAGTGCTGGTGGGACCTGAGCAATGTCACTGGCAGCCTGACTGTTGTCTGGTTGGTGAGGCTGACTTCAGAGCCTCACTCGGAGGAAAGCACCACTTTTGAGTTGGTCAAGGGGCCTGAGGAGAACATGTGCCACAGAAAGAGTCTCCTGGACACTCCTCATCCCACAGAGGGACAGAGCCACTGAGAACTGCCATCGGTGGCTTAGATGAGGTGTCAGCCTTGCTTTCCATGAAGGCTTAGAATCCTAAGATTCATCTTCCTTGAGGACATTCCAGAACTTGATTAGCACATCACGTGATTCTAAACTTTAAAGTAAAGCAATTTCAAACTCATAGGAATGCTTAATAATCTATAATATGATTTCCTTTTAGTTCTTTCAAATGTGTTCCTCTTACTGTTTGATCTATAGCCTTCCTACTGTCATGAAAAGACAGTTACACTGTTTTTAGCATCAGCAGAAATGAAAAACCATTGTTATGAACTTGAAAACCTTTAGTTTTTCCCTCTAATTTCTTTTCTCTGGGTTCAAAAATCTCTTTGAGCTCATGGAAAGGATCATAGCACTTCTCATGAAAAGCTAATTATAGGAGCAAATTATGATCTGGTTGACAAGACCTAACACAATTAGGGGAGAAATGTATAATAAAATACTAAATTGTGTATGATACATAATTAAGCCTAGGCAGGTAAAGTACTACTATAATAATCAGGTACTACTTGTACAGTACAGAATATAAGAGCAGAGGGAATGAAAGAGAGAAAGGGTGATTGGAGTCTGGAAAGATTTCACAGATATGAGCTGTGTGCTGGGCCTGAGAAAGACAAATGCAATGTAGGAAGTTACAAAGAATAAGTAAGGGCTTTGCAGGGGTGGAGAGGAAACACAGCACAGTTGCTCAGTATTCAGAGGGGGAATGGAAAGAGGTTTGGATGGAACAGATGTCTTAGTAGAAGGTTGTGAGAAATAGTATTTAATAAGAAAAGTAAGACCAAACATCAAAGGGACTTAAAAGGTAAGATTTGAACATTTAGATGTTGTATAATAGATGATAAGGAGTCATTATAAGTGAGCCAGGAAGCAGTGGTCAGAAAGATTAATCTGGCGGAAGAGTATACAACTTAGATTAAAACTTCACCACCTTCCAGCAGTAAATAATAGTTATCCACAGAACATCAACCAATTAAAGAAAAGAACCCAACCACCTTGCTAAGAGATGTGCTTCCAAAGATATTTTACTTTATTTGTTTAAAACTGATTCATAAAGTTACATTTGCCTTTACAAATCATACAAATAATCAGTAATTATTCTATAATCAATTGTGTACTAAATAATAATTATAATGGCAATTCAAACAAAAAATGTTAAAATTTAGTCTTGTGGTAACAGAAAATTTTAATTTATCTCAGATTTTAATTTGTACAAATAGTTTTTTGGCAGAATACCATAATAGAGTAATCAATAAGATACTTTCAAGCATAAATATATATTTCTAATGGAGGTAATTCAATGAGGAACTAAAATAGAAATAATAATTCCAAGAGAAAAGTGAACAATACCAACTGTCAAAGAGGACCTTATTTGAATATAGTTTATATGTGTAATGGTGAATATCAAATCCCTATGGTGTTGAAATTCCACTGGATACACTTAAAAATAGTGCTTTTAAAGTGTCACTATTTATAATATTAAACAAAGTATATTCTTTGCTACCATTTAAGTTCATACTAAAAGATATTAAATATCAATTTTCAAATGTGGGGAGGAGAATATCATTTTTTCAAAATTTCTGTAACTGGTATACAAATACAAATTTTAAAAGCTGCTGTTTATCGTTAGTTCTCTCCGATTGGAATTTCTGGGCCACAGAGTTATATTTTCAGCTTTACAAAACCCTCCTCCAAAGTGATTGTACCAATGTCACATCAACCAAATGAGACTCAAATAGCATATTTTAAATATTAAAACAAAACATTAAAAAAATAAAACCTTTAAAATTGGTTGTATTTTAATAAATTGTTTTAAATTTACTGTCAAGTTTATCTTTAACCTCCATTGAATTTTAAGATTTTTTTAAAAAAGCAAATCATATCCTCTTTCTGCTTATATTTCATATGGTTAACTAATAATTCTAACAAATAATAATGCTGATGAATATTAATTATAATGGAGAAGTTACATAACCTGTCCAAGATAAAGTAAAGTTGATTCTAGAATCAAAAAACCACTGATCACCATTTATATTATTGTTCTTCTTGTGATTTGTTTTATTATTTTTTTAAATAAATTTGTTTTGATTTCAGAGAGGAAGGGAGTGGGAGAGAGATATAGAAGCATCAATGATGAGAGAAAATCATTAATCGGCTGCCTCCTGCACTCTCCCTACTAGAGATCGAGCCCTCAATCCAGGCATGTACCCTTGACTGGAAATGAACCTAGGACACTTCAGTCCATCAGCTGACACTCTATCCACTGAGCCAAGCTGGCTAGGGCTGTTCTTGTGATTTAGGAAGAAAATTTTTAACTTCACACAGCTTGACATCTTACTGGCTATGTCTTTTCCTTGTCATTTATGATTCTGCCACTCAGTATGTCACATGATGGGAAGCTCTCCACATCAACAAAGCAAGCTGGTCCTTTTGAGCAATTTCTTGTTTTGAAATGATGTCCTCCTATTATTGTGCATAGATCTTTTTTCCAGGAGTGATTCCAAATTAGTTTAGTCCTTATGAAAACCTTTCATATATGTGAGGTTGGCTATCAAGGTCCTTATTATCTTCTTACCCCTCTCCCCAACCCAGACTGAACATTCTCTGTTTCTCATAAACCATCCCAGTCTTCTTTCTCTCTTGCCCGCTAACCTGACTTGCCTGGCATAAAATGGAGAATGCCACACTGAGCCTAGCATCTAGGTGTGCTCTTTGTACTTCAGCAGCACCATCACCTCCCCTGCGCAGGGCCCAGTGCTGGACACAGTGCTTCTTCTTACATCCTGTCATTGCATTTGTTAGTTACTGATTGAGGGTTTAGCAGAGTCAATCAGTCACAGATTATATCTTTTAATGAGTTTATATTCTTGATAGAGGATAGAAAAGGAAATAGGGGACAAAAAAAGGGGGACATGTGTATTTCCACAGCATCTACACTAATAAAAGAGAAAGATGCAAATTGATCAGACCCTCCACGACAACTGCCAGCCAATCAGGAGTGAGTATGCAAATTAACCCCCAAAACCCACAGTGGGTTAATTTGCATACACAGGCACAGAGCAAAGACTGAAGGCTCCACCTGAGCAAAGACTGAGACTGAAGACTGAAGACTCCTCTGTGGCAGAGCCAAGCCTGAAGGCTGAAAGCTTGGCTCCACTGCGGCCTGGGTCCCAGGGGCCAGAGGAAAGCCGGTGCCAGCACCAGAGAAGGAAGGCCTATTGCATGAATCTTTGTGCAATGGGCCTATAGTTAACATATAACAGAAAATACAGTAAAATGTTCCAGGAGGAAGAAATTACCTGAGGAGGACAAGTAAGGCTAGGGGAAGGACGTGAAAGAGGCTTTGTGAAGGAAAAGGAAGACATGACTGAGGCTTAAGGATCTGAAGGAAGAAAGGAACCAGAAAGATGTTAAGGAGGTGGGAGGAGTAAAAAAAGGAAGAACAAATGATGAATTTGGTGCTTTGGAAAGGAAGGCTAAGCCAAAATGGTGGAGGATCTTGAGTCCCAGGAACTTGACCTAAATGAGGTGGGAGCTGGTGAAGGTTAGTGATCAAGGAGTACCAGGTGCTTTAGGGAGAGTCTCCTGAGCTTTCTATAAGATGGATCAGACAGCAAATGTATGGAGGTAGAAGAGGGGCGGTGAGTGCCCAAATCAGATGAGAGGCCGGGGAGGGACAGAGAGCTCAAGAATCATTAAAGAGGTAAATTTGTGGGGCATGGCCACTGCTTGGCTGGAGGGGGTAGGAACTGATGTAAGAAGAAATAGTTGAAATTAGCCTTATTTTTTTATGCTGTATTTGTAGGGATTTTTTTTTACCTCAAATTCAAGATCTCACATTTACCCATTAAATTTAATGTTACTTTTAGCTTGTCATTTTTGAATTCTCATTCTGTCATCAGAAAAATCTTAGCTATTTCTCCAAATTTCATGTCAATCTTGATTTTATAAGCAATCTTCTGGTTTCTTTATATATCAATTTTTAAAAAGTTCTTTAGGACAGGGCTAAATTTAAGAATTTGGGGCCATATCTCTCGAGACTTCCTTCTCGAGATCCACATCCACATATCACTCAATACTCCAGGAACTCATGGGTAGCTCAGAAGGAGGCTCTAGAGCCTAAATTTGAATAAGAGCTTTTTTACTTTTTAGTTCTATGACCTTGGACAAATTACTCAGCCTCTCTGTGCCTTAATTTTCTCGTCTGCAAAAAGGAGATAAAAGCTCTTCCTTCATGGAGTAGATTTTAAAATGTCAATCTTTTAGAATTGTTTTTAGCAAAATACTAAGTTTCCCCCAAATGATTAGCTGCTGTTTTGATTATGACTACCATTGATGATTGTACTGCCCTATATTTTATTATCTGCCCTATAAAAGAGGTTAGATTTCTTGCTGGTAATCTCCAAGTCCCAATCCTTTTACTGTAACTAACTCTCCCTCCTGTCTCCCCAAGATGGGCAGGTGCAAGCTAGCAATGGTGTTTGAGCAGAAACCTTCTCATCCCTTCTCTTTGAAATCTACTGCTCCATGTCCTGCCAGACCTGTGTTAAGAACTCTCATCTTAGACAGCCTACAAATTACCTTTGGAAAGAAGGCTTCTTGACCTTGAGCCATATATACTATTTATTCATTCAAGTCAATGAATTACCCCGTTAGGAAAGGAACAGAGTCATGTGACTTAGTAATTGTGAGATCTTCCTGGCACCAAGTGAATGCCACTTCCTCCTTGTTCACACACCATGTTTTTTTTTTTTTACTATATGTAACACTTTATTTATTTTTTTCCCCTCTTCTTTTTTTTTTTTTAATTAATTTTTATTAATTTTTTATACATATCTCCCCATTGCCCCCCCTCCCTCCCAGGCGTACCCCGACCCCCCAGTGTCTGTGATCATTGGTTATATTTATAAGCATGCATACAAGTCCTTTGATTGATCACTTATTTACCTCACCTAACTTTAATCTTTCTGCTATAATTTCACAGTCTGTTTGATGCTTTATTTTTGTCCTCCTGAGAATTATCAGTCTACTCCCTTTCTGTGCTCCTGATTCTATTATATTCACCAGTTTATTCTGTTGATCAGATTTTTAATTCACTTAATTTTTAGATTCACTTGTTGACAGATGTGTATTTGTTGTTCATAATTTTTTGTCTTTTACCTTTTTCTTCTTCCTCTTCTAAAAGGGTACCTTTCAGCATTTCATATAATACTGGTTTGGAGTTGATGAACTCCTTTAGCTTTTTCTTCTCTGTGAAGGTCTTTATCTGCCCTTCAATTCTGAATGATAGCTTTGCTGGATAGATTATTCTTGGTTGTAGGTTCTTGTTGTTCATCACGTTGAATATTTCTTGCCACTCCCGTCTGGCCTGCATCGTTTCTGTTGAGAAATCAGCTGACAGTCGTATGGGTGCTCCCTTGTAGGTAATAAACTGTTTTTCTCTTGCTGCTTTTAATATTCTCTCTTTGTCTTTTGCTCTTGGCATTTTAATTATGATGTGTCTTGGTGTAGTCCTCTTTGGGTTCCTTTTCTTTGGGGTTCTGTGTGCTTCCTCAACTTGTAAGTCTATTTCTTTTAGCAGATGTGGGAAGTTTTCAGTCATTATTTCTTTAAACAGGTTTTCAGTATCTTGCTCTCTCTCTTCTTCTGGCACCCCCACAGTTCTGATGTTGGTACGCTTGAAGCTGTCCCAGAGGCTCCTTACATTATCTTCACATTTTTGGATTCTTTTCTCTTCTTGCTTTTCCAGTTGAATGTTTTCTGCTTCTTTATATTTCAAATTTTTGACTTGATCCTTGCCTTTCTCTAGTCTGCTGTTAGTACTCTGCGTAATAGTATTCATTTCAGTCAGTGTCTTTATTATCTTCTCTTGGGTCTCACTAAATTTATCCATCTTTTCTAGCATATTCTTGCAAAACCTTATAAGCGTGGTTTTGAACTCTATATCCAGTCGTTTTTTTTTCCTCCATTTCTTTTGCTTGTAATCCCTTCCCTTGTCTCGGCATTTTCACTATGCCGGGGAAACTTCTGTGCTGGATTCAGCCGCAGAAGCCTCTGCTGAGCTTGGGAGGTGGAGTCTCAGGGCTTAAGGGACCGCCTTGCCTTCCAGTCGGCCCCGCCCTCCACGGCCCCTGAGTCTCACGTGACTGGGTAATGGCTGGAGCGGTCCTTGTGCGCGCGCGCACCCGCAGCGCCTCTGACCGCTGCCTTTCCGGCTCCCCTGCGAACCAGGACCACACGAGTCTAGGTCCCCAGGGTTTCGCCCAAAACAGGGGCCCAGTGGACTCAGAAGTGGCACAGTTGGGAGGGTCTGTCTCCCGCCCACTCGCGAAAGCCAGCGGCACAATCAGCAATCCGTCCTCCGCGTGGTGCCGCACCAGACCTCCGATCCTTTGCAACTCCCCTAAATTTCCGTGCCCCTCTCCCTTTTCACAGTCCAAACTCCCCGCGTATGAGTTTCGGCTGGATCTGGGGTTTAGTGTCGTAGGATAAGGGGTTCAATTCCGTTGGGAGTCTCCGTTTCCCTCCCGCCAGAGAAAGCCAGCCAGGTACTCCGGCACCGCTCTCTCAGCGCGCTCGTCTCCGTACCTCAGCTTTTTGCAGCTCCTCTGGGTCTCCGTGAGCCCCTCTCTTTCCCTCTAGATGTAGAACTTCCACTCAGCCAGCTTTCCTGTGGTTCTGGATGATGTCCGTTCTGTCTTTTAGTTGTAGTTTTGAAATTGTTGTGCGAGGCAGCAGTATAGGTGTTTACCTATGCCGCCATCTTGGATTCCTCCACACACCATGTTTAATAGTGCGCTCTAGAATTTTGCCTATAATTCTAAACTCTTCCCAATTTCTGTAATTTACCTTCGTTTCTTCTATGAACATGACGGTTTTTTTGTTTGTTTGTTTGTTTTGTCATTTTGTGAGCTATTTTATATAGGAGAAAGAATTGTGTGTTTGTATGTGAAGAAAACTATTTAGAAAAAAAAGGAGAAATTATTGACATAGGAGACAAAGAGTAAATTGTAGAACTAATGCTTTGGCAATGAGTAGGGTGGGATGTAGTGAATAAGGTGGATGTAGTGAGTATGTCCCTCTTACAGGAATTGAGGTATCTCTCTTCATTTCTGTTTCAACATTTGGTCCATATAGTACAACTATATCTCTAGTATATACTCCTTTCAGGATCGTGGCCATGGCTTTTGGGTCTTATATATTGTGTCCATCAAGAATTTATTGATTCCTTCCCCTGGGAGGCTAGTATGGCACTTTGGTGACCTTCTTGGCCAGATTCTCTAGAATGATGTCACTAAAAGACCATCTCATATACAGAGTAATATCTGCAGTGATCTCACAGTCTTTTGCATTACAGCCTAGGATGAATTATCTTGGGGCTGAGAAAAGTAATTCTGTGAAGCTTTGAGGGGAAGAAATAGAATATTATTTATATGGTTGTTATACAACAGTGTGCACACACATACGCACACAGCCTGTTGTCTCTTCCTTAATCAGGTTTTCACACCAGTGGGAAAGTGTTTTCTTATCATATGCGTCTGAAGAAACAAAGTGTCCTTACTTCCTCTGTCCTCGTGTATTGCCCTCCCCCGGATTGGCACCTGCTGAGGAGTAATTAGGGCAGTCCTAATTTGGATAGCCAAATCGTGATTAGAGTGAGAGGAAAAACAGGAAATGTTCTAGTTTGGCTGCCAGCAAATGACTGACTTAAATAGCAAGCCATATACAATTCAAATGATCCAAAATGATATAACATAGGGGAAGGAGGAAGGGAGTTGGAAACATTGTAGTCGGATTCTTTCAGAGCAGATAACTTCTACAGAAATGATCAAATCCATAAGCTTACAATGCCCTCTGCTGAGAGCTGGCTGGTTTTCCAAGTTCACCAAGTTTACCACGAGAACCTGGACATCCACTGGCTAAATTTAGAGGTCGTAGAGGTCAGAAACAGCTCACCTTCCATGAGCACCTCATCCTGGAGAGAAAGACTGTATATGTAGTGATACCATGCTGCATGCTCTGGAGAAAGAGAGGTTTCCTAAAAGGGAAATGAGGACCCCCAAGTCTTTTCCTTAATTAGCCACACTCCTTGGGGCTTAAGGAACACTCATCTGCGAGTTGTCTTCTGCGCTGTTAGCATCAGGCAGCTGGTCCATTAGTTAGCCTGTCCAACGCTGAGCGCTCCTCTCCCTTTGCTGCCCCCTTTGTCATGAGGCACAGCCAGCAACTTGTGTGGCAAAATAGTCATTTAACAATTGAAAGTCACAAATTTTTGAAGTTACTGTCTGTTCCAACTTAGCATTTGTTCATTAATTAAAATTTTGTTTGGTCTTTCTGCATTGCGCCCCAACTGGTAGAAGATACAAATAAAGCATCTTCTAATTTTAGAGGCTTAACTGATATAAGACACAGCATGTTCCCATGCTCTTCTCCTTTGGAGGACTGAGCACACAGAGTTAAGGAGTGACACGGGATAAACTTGCAGTAGCTGATGGCAGAAGCCAGGTGTGGCCCAGGTCTGCACACCTTTCTGGCCTTCAGGCTGCTTATTGAATGAATGAGGACATTTTTGGCAGACAGAGCAGGATGAGCAGGCAATGGGGTAGCAGGTCCATCGTGATGACTGGGGAGGAGGTCCAGAAATCCAAATGACGAGGGTTGGCAGTGTGGTTGGGTAGGAATGTGAAGAACAGGGAACTCTGAAAACTTCCCATATTCAGTAAAGGAGGACTATCATAGGTTTGAGGAGAAAGGCGACCTTCTCCCTGACCCAAGTGGAGTGTGAAGAAGGTGGTGGCCTTATTGTGCTATAGCAGAGACTAGACACCAGGGCTGTGATGGCTCGTGAAGCCCTTTCGGGCATCCTGTGTAGCCACAGGCCAGGTCCTGCAGGAGTGAGAGCTTAGCTCCATTGCCTTGCTACCTTTGCCAACAAACTAACTTTAAACTTCAAAAGAGCCGAGGGCACATGCCAGGGAAACCTGCCACCAGCTCCATGCCAGGTGTCTTGCAGTTTGCCTCTGTTTTCCAGGCGCCATCTCCAGAGTTATCAGACATTCCCTAAGTTGGGATTATTGAGTAGAAACACACACCACTATCAGGCTCTCCGATGAGCACTGAGCATGATATAAAAGATAACTTGATGTTTCTCTGCTCTTTTTCTCTTTATTCTGCTCCGTCTTACCTTAAGGAATATTTTGGTTTTGAATTTATGTTTATTTTGTCCTGTTTTGTTTTAATCAGCAGCATAGTGCCTGCTCTTATTTATTTCTCTCTCATTGTCATTACGACTGTGTTGCTGGACATTGCGCTGCTTGAGCCTGCTGCAGGTCATCGTTCACATTCGAAAATCTGCACCAGCAGCTTCATTTGGACCAACTTTGCCCAGGGTTCGTTTGTCTCGCGTGGCTCCTAGTTTTTGAAGTGTCTGAAAGTAAACATCATGCCCTGGAAACAGTTGAATCCAATTAGCCCCACCTGCCCCTGGTTGTTTACCTAATGAAAGACTCGGCACCCCAGCTGTGTCCAGGGACCAGGCACACTTGCAGGTTCCAACTGTTCCAGAGAGGAAGCAATGCACATCAGAGCCAGTCGGCACCAACAGATGTTTTCCGAATGAAATTTACTCAGCTGTGTCTGGAGGGTGCACCCTCTCGTGGCAGCCTTATCACCTGTTCCAAGAGGTATTCCTCTTTTCCTCTTCCTCCTGGGAGGAGGGACAAATAGTTACACAGATGGCTCTGTCTCTGGCCCATTGAGCTGTGAGTTAATTAGCAGATTATGGTGCTGGTAATGGTAATTAACCCTACTCTTCTTGTGGAATAATTGTTCGAGATTTAGCTCTACATTTTTAGACTATTTGGATATGTCCTGGAATTGTGTAGCCCCCACAATCTAGATTAGCACAAAATTATAAACCAATAAATGCAATTGGTCAGGATGGAAACTTGCCATTTGAATGAAAAAATGTCCTTTAGGGTAATTGTATGTTGCTAATCAATGCCAGTATTTTAAATTGGAATATTGGGAATTGCATTTGGAATTGATGTTCATTCCAGTATGAATTAATAATATATTGTTGAGGGCACTATATAGGTAGCATGTTAGTTAATTTGGATTACATTTTTTAATAAGACAGGATCAATGAATGTTCCTGAAGGCAGTAATAAAGTACTTGAATTATTGAACTCTTCCATAGTCTTCCAAGAAATATATAAGTAAATAATGTGAGTGCCTTTAACATATTTCCCACTAAGCTAATTTTTTTATTCCAGGTAGTGCTAAAATGAAAAATTCTTAGTTTCCCAAAATTTGCAATACCATATCACACCTATAACAGCCAAACTGTTTACTGATTCCCAGGGCTGAAATGGGCCAGAAAGGATGGGCTTAATGATTTAGAGGCTAGAAAACTGAATTAGTTTTGGCCTTCTAATTCTGTGCAGCAGAATTTGACCTGTAGTATGAGTTTAAGAGGATATGAGCCACCCAGCCAAAGTTCTTTCTAGATATAGACACCAAAATTTAAATTTTATGTAATTTTCTTCTTTTGATTAAAAACAAACATTTTAAAATATTGACACCATTTATAGCTTACAGGATATACAAAGTCAGCTGATGGGGCAGATTTGACTGACAGGACATAGTTTGTCCAGCCCATCCTATGGGGCAAAGTTCTAATGGTGAAGTTTTAGGTGATAGTTATAAAAGGAGGGTTTTTTGTTTGATTGTTTTCCAAAGGGAGAGATTACTGAAGGTTGCTGACACTATCAACAAATTCTTCCCAGAGAAAGTGAAACTTGGAATAGACTTTCCAATAATCACCACATGAAAGTAAGTGGTAGAAGGGAAGGCTTTTCAACAATCACTCATTGGCTCATTTGTTTTTTGAGTCAGGATTTTTTTTATGTTGGATTTTTTTGGCAAGGGGCTGGGAGGGTACACCTGTATTCACTCATCTGATTTGTATTGAATTTAAGGAGGTATGATGAGAGCCAGGCAGAGCCATCTGTAATTTGGTCAAATGCCAGTGGCTTGATAGCTCACCCAAGTCATTTAGTGCAGAGAAGGGCTAAAGGAAAACCATGAAATTGGTCTGGTTTAATGTGTTATCTAGACTCTTAAAACTGAAGAGGGCTATTTTTATCTCCAGTTCAGTTCTTATACACTTTCCCAATACCAGGTATTGTGCTAAGTGCCAAAGGCACAAAATCTAATAAGAAACCAACTCTATCCTCAGAGAGCTCATCATTCAGTATGGGACCACAAATTGTAAAGAAGTGTAATAGGACCAGTGAGAGTAGAGGTTCTGTGTAAGGGAGTGGTTCTCACCCTTGACTTCACATTGGAATCACCTGGGAAACTTTTACAAATTCTGATACCTATGTCTCATCCTCTGAGAGTTTCATTTACTTGGTCTTGGGTGTGGCCCAGATTATCCCCCTGTGCAATCACGATAGAAAGCCTTAGGTACAAGGGTGATGAGGCTCAAAGGAGAGCACTCAGCTATCCTAAAGGAAGAGCCAAGGTAATCCTCATCAGCAGAGGCAAATAAGGAAGATGAAGAGAAGCTCTCTGGGCAGAGATAAAACACAGAAGCAGGAAATAGTATATCCCATTCAAAAAACTTCCCAATACTCATCATGGGTAGGTAGGGTATTCAGCCAGCACAGGTTGGGCCAGGGTTTGTCTGAGGTAGTGAACAAAGACAGAGCAGGAAACAGTAGCAGGAGATGAAGCTGAAAAGGTAGGTATTCATGGATTGCTAACTATGACTTGGTCTTAGAATTAGGAGTCAGTGAAGAATTCTAAGGAGAATAAGATGATTGTGTTTGGACAATTTCAGAGAAATGACTCTTCCAACTAGTGCTGTAAGTTGGACTGATGGTCTTGAAGTTCCAGGCAAGACACCCAGTTACAAGGTCACTGCCAAGCTCCAGTGAGAAATGATGAGGGTCTAAATATCGGTTATGACCAAACCTGGTCAGGAAATGGCAGATTCATAAGATTCTAAGGAGGTGGGCTGGCAGGATGTGGTAACTATGGATGGCAGGATGAATGGATGAACTGTTGACAAAAACAGGAATATTAGATGTTTAGAGGGAGAGAAAGATGGATAATATTTATTTGAAATGCTAATAGAGCTTACAAGTCAAGTTTTCCTATAAGTCTTTGGATATACAGGTCTGAGACTTAGAATACAGGGCAGCAGTTGATTTAAGACAGAATTTTGACTTCAGCCAAAAGGGTGGTATAGATAGATTTAGGAAGCTTTTTTCCTACTGCCAGCACTTAAAAAGTCCAGATTAAAAAAACGTAACTTACAGTATTTTTTTTCTAATATGTATCCACATTCAAAAGGAAGAAGAAATTCTCCAGATGTCTCAAATGAAAGAGAAACTAAAAGCCAAAGCAACCAGTAAATGTTGCAGTTGAGTGGCCCCTGTAGGCACCAGGACCACGGAGTGAGGTTGTCTGAGTCTCTTAGAGTTGTTATAACAAAATACCACAGACTGGGTGGCTTATGACTAGCAGAAATTTATTTGTCACATTTCTGGATGTTGGATATCCAAGATCATGATATTGTGATGACCCCCTTCCAGCCACAAGCTTCTCACTGTATCCTCGCATAATGGAATGGTCTGGGATTCTTTAGGAGGGCACTAATCCCACTCAGGACAGCACCACCCACGTGACCCAATCACTTATCTAAGGCCCCACCTCCTAACACTGTCATGTTAGTGTTAGGATTCCAATATGTTAAATTTACTTCAGGTCATGTCAGAGATCAAAAACAAAAAGGAGCTGACATTTTAATACCTAGATGCCAGATAGTTTTATCTGTGAAGAAGTTATAGAGGGACATTCATTCATAAAAGGAGACAGCAGAATTCTGGGCTTGGGAATGAGCCATCCACCTGGGAGTAGAAAAGGTGCCCATGAAAAGAATTCAGAATTCTACTCCTATGACGTGTGCAAATTATACTACTCATGTGGGGAGAGAAACTTATAAGCTAAAAAAAAAACAAACACAAAACCACAAAACCTTAAAAACTTATTTAGAACTAGTGAAACACATAGGATCCAGCAGAAACAAATGAAAAACACCTAATAGTAACATTTCCAAAACTCAGGGCACATGTGGGATTCTTGCAGGCAACAAGTGCCACTGAGGCAGAGCTTGCAGAACAAACTAGTAAAGCACTTGAGAAGGGAAGGAAAATGCACCAAACAGGACATTTGACATCTAAAGACCTACCACAAAATATACCGCTGTGTGAAAGGGGCTTTAAAATCTCTGCTTTTAAATATTTAAAGAGACAGAGAAATAGAATCCATAATCTAAGAACAGGGCATTTCTTAGTGGATTTGTAAAAGAGTTAAGTAGAAAATATGGAAATGAAAAATACGTTCATTGAAAAATTATCAAAAACAATGGGTTAAATCAGTGGTCGGCAAACTGCGGCTTGCGAGCTACATGAGGCTCTTTGGCCCCTTGAGTATGGCTCTTCCACAAAATACCACGTGTGGGCGCGCATGTACAGTGCGACTGGAACTTTATGGCCCATGCACAGAAGTCGGTTTTCGGCTCTCAAAAGAAATTTCAGTCGTTGTACTGTTGATATTTGGCTCTGTTGACTAATGAGTTTGCCAACCACTGGGTTAAATCATAGAGCACATTCTAGAGAGTTCATGAATTAAAAAATGAGAAGTGAGAAAGTGAAACTCACTCAAGTGATGAGTATCTGTGAAGGAGGAAGAGGAACTTCACTGGAAAGAAAGGCTGGATCCCTGAAGAGACTCATTCATTCATTCATTCATTCACTCTTTGAAAAAATAACCTAGAGGGCCTGGCTCAGTGGCTCAGCTGGAGCGACATCCCGAGCACCAAAGGTTTTGGGTTTAATGCAGGTTCAATTCCCAGTCAGGGCACATATCTCGGTTCAGGGTTTGATCCCCAGTTGGGGCGTATACAGGAGTCAACCAATTGATGTCTCTCTCTCTCTCTCTCTCTCTCTCTCTCTCTCTCTCTCTCTCTCTGTGTGTGTGTGTGTGTGTGTGTGTGTGTATATATATATATATATATATATATATATATACCCCTCCTCCTACCCTTCTCTCTCTCTCTTTTCCTGCCCTCTCTCTCTCTCTCTCAAATCTATAAACATTTACTCAGGTGAGGATTAAAAATACTAATAATAACATAGAGGGTTGGAGAATATATAGATACTAGAGGCCCGATGCATGTAATTAGTGCAAGAGTAGGCCTTCCTTCCCTGGCTGCTGACACTGGCTTCCCTCTGGCACCCAGGACCCAGGCTTCCCTCACAGTCTTGGCTTCATCAGGAAGGTCATGCAGAAGGACGTCTGGTCTAATTAGCCTATTATACTTTCATTATTATAGGTAGTAGTCCCCTCTTACCTGTGGGGGATACATTTTAAGACCCCTAGTAGATGCCTGAAAGTGGATATAGTGCTGAACCCAGTATGTGCTGTTCTTTCCTATATATGCATGCCTATGATAACGTTTAATTTATAAATTAGGCACAGTAAGAGATTAACAATAAGTAGTAATACAATAGAACTTTTTGTATTTTCAATCCAGACCTCTTCCTGCATCTGTGGAACCATCCTCACTTCAGTGAATACCTCGGGGTCATGGTTTCAGGGACCCTGACTGCTTGCTCTGTCAGGACACAGTTTCCATCCATGTCTTCCACTAACAAATTTGATGTCTTTTCCATCTTAACTGAGTACTTATTACATACTATTGTGGCCGTGTCTTTTGCAGTTTGAGGCGAGACATTAAAACTGGCATGAATTTTCCTTCATAATTTTATGGATAGAACCTTCCTTCTTACCAGAGATCTTAGCAACCTTGGCATGCAGTTATTTCTTCCTAAATTGAGAACTTCCTTTTCACTTCAATGGCCTACATTTTTGGCTTGTGTTTGGCATGTCTGAATTGCCAACATCACTTCTGTGCTTCGGGCCCTTATTAAGTAAAATAAGTGCTCCTTGAACACGGGCACTGTGATGCCATAGTCATCAATCTGATAATGAGATGGCTGCTAAGTGACTAACGGGTGGAGGGTGTCCAGTGTGGAGACTCGGGACAGAGGGAGGAGTCGCATCCTGGGTGGGGTCCACACGATTTCATCACCCTTCTCAGAACGCATCAATTATTTCTTTCTGCAATTTTTCCAATTATTTATTTCTGCTATTTTTCACCTAATGTTTTCAGACCACTGTTGACCATGGGTAACTGAAACCACAGAAAGCTAAACCATGGTGAAGAAGGGACTAGATATAAAGGAAATGGAGGGGATAATTGGGAGGGGGAGGGAATGATCCCCAAAAGCCTAGGTAGAGAGATTACGGTGGTGGTGGGGGGTGTGTGAATGAGGATGCAACAGATTTGCATAAACTTCTGTGGGGGGTCAAAGGGGGAGTGTTTGAAAGTATGTCATTAGTCCCCTTTTCTGTCACATAGAAGACTGGGGTAGGGGAAGGAAGCAAGGAGGAGATAAATGAA
This sequence comes from Lasiurus cinereus, assembly GCA_011751065.1. NCBI lineage: Eukaryota > Metazoa > Chordata > Mammalia > Chiroptera > Vespertilionidae > Lasiurus > Lasiurus cinereus. The sequence continues at coordinate 52,321,280 of JAAGEH010000307.1, read as the reverse complement.
TGGTAAAGGCTTAAAAAACAGTCATTGAGGGAAATGGGAGAGGAAGTCGATCAGAGACAGGTAAGAAGAATGCCTAAGAGCATAGTGGGTCCATCTAGCGTGGCATACCATGAATATGAGGTGATGCCACTCCTTAAGAGCATAAAAAGTGTAAAAGTTAGACTGTGGGATTAATCCATAAATATTTCAGAAATTATGCAAGAATATAGGGGGGAAACAGGGATTGAAGGTACCAGTGTGAGTAATTTGAGAGTATATTTTTGCACCACTAACCGTAGTACTGTTAGAAAGCTAGGGTGAGAAGAATTCTAGAAATCAACTTTGTTCTCTTGTTATTCTAGCTGATTTTCAGGCAGCCATGAGGCCCTGTTACCTGGGATCAAGTTTTCATGAGTCAAGGGTTTCGGTTTCAACTTATTTTGTCTACAAACATTAAACTGCCTCTTGGGTAAAGGAGGTTTTATTGAACATACATGCATATACTAGTATACCACACGTATATTGAATGGACAGAACTGCATGATGTCCCCAGTATAACCCTCATCCCACAATAAGTCCCTGCCTGGGCTGGAGGGAGCCTCCTGGAGCCCTGGTCAGCTTCAGAGGGAGCCAGCCAATCAGCACTCCCTTCATAAATCATTGTTGCTCTGTCCCTACAATTGCTGATGAAGATTTTAGACCACATTAGTGACAGGGACAGAAATGTTAAACAGAAAGAGAAGTTTTTTAATAAAGTTGAAATTGAAGGTTTAAGATGACTTTACAGGTACGTTCTGGTAAGGCCAGTGTCAATGGCTAACCTATAGGCCCTGTTAAAGAACCTGAACCTGTCACCTCCAGGCCATTCATCATGGTCACTGCAGAGGGTGAGAATCCGAGACTTTCTGCTGGGTATTGGGGTGGAAGTTTCTCTATGATGGTACATTTGCTTTGAATGCAGAGGTGTCCACAGCAAAGAATAATTTCAACGAGAACTAATTGGTAGTTTAAACCAAGAAGCCAGAGGACAACCCTTTATAACACTCTGTCATCTTTCAGTATCGTTATGTTGTTATGTAATAGCATTCTCCTATATGGTTACTCCACCTTATTTAACATCTTTGTTGAAATACACCCCCCCCACACACACAAAAAAAAATAATAATAATAAATCCTACCATAAAGGAGGGCTAGTTTGCGTTCTTAGCCTTTAAGATGACTCAACAATGAAGAATCTAAGCATGAAGTCTAGAAATGGTTGTTCCTATTAATGGGACCTATTAATGTTGTCACTTACTATCATAATCCATTACCAATCCAGATCATGAATTACATTAGTAAGAGAGAGGTGTGAGGCATCTTTCCTGTGTAGCAGAGGTAGATGCCAAGTGCCAGCCAGCTGTGAAGCAATGTCCTGATATATCTCTTCTCTGCCATGTGTTTAGGGGCATTGTCCAGTCGGAAGAAAAACTTGTCATCAGTGCATCTTGGGCCAAAGATGATGATATCAGCAGACTCTTGAAATCTCTACCAAACTGGATCAATATGGCTCAGCCCAAACAGCTAAGGCCAAAGAGAGAAGATGAAGAAGATTTCATAAGGTAAAAAGGTCTATTTTCTAAGGTGTTCTGAGCATCAGGAGGAAAAACATCTGTTTAGCTAATTATTTCTTATGTGAAATTTTGGCCAATTTTAAATATCAAGTAGCAATTAACCAAACTTAGTCAAGTCTGTTTTCATCCTAATACACCTCACTTCCCATGCAACTATGTCTTGTGCTTAAAACATTAGAAGGCAGTGATTAACATGAATCAAATTTGGAGCATTATTAACTCAAGTTAAAATCTCTTTCAACTTGGTCCTTCTCCCCTCTTAGAAGACAAATAGTGTATTCATTCATTCACTTATTCAGCAAAGTATATTCACCTTATGCACCATACCTGAAAATATGATGGACAGTTAATAAGAAAAGTTCCTGCCCATACAGCACATATTAGCATGCTCTTCACCTCAGATAACTGTTAGTTGAACTTTCTAGAAATACAAATGTGCTTCCCATGTCTGTTCATATACATTGTATTTTCTCTGATCACTTTCTGTTTTGACAAAAGTAATGTCTCTTCTTCAATTTGATTACTCAGTATTTACGTAAGTTCAATTTAAATTTTTTACTTAGGGCCTAATTTGATGAAGCTACTCATTTTCACAGGCAGGGCTTGCCACAGCAAAACATCCCACCTAGTCTGTAAAGTAGAGGGGAAATGGAGGTAATAAAATTAAGTTTATTCCTCTTGTCTTTTGCCTATTCAGGTGAATAAGGGAATAGTTCAAATAAAAATAAAATAAAAGCACTTTAAAGAAGCAAAGACCAGAAAAGGAATAAAAGAAGGAATGACCAATACCTTTTAATTTATCATAAGACTGCCATGAGCTCTTCTCGTTCTCAGAATGTAGTTGGAAATTATAGATAAATAGGTCTTTACAGCTCACAATGTTAATTATATTCATATACTGTAGTGCCATATTTTACCAACATTTTATTATGAAAATATGCTAAAGGGTCATTTAAAACTTTCTCAAATCATGATACTCAAAATTTAACTGAAAGCCTTTCTATCTATATTTTTCTTTCTCATTATTCAAATTATCTCAGAGAAACCTGTTAACTAGTTATTTTGATATAAGGAAACTATTAACAGTCTTTAGTTTAGGAGGGACAATTTTAGATTTATAAAAAATTTTATCGAAAATCATGAACTTCCCATATATACCTTCACTCCTCCCCCAATTTTCTCTATTTTTAACGTTAGTATGGTATGGTTGTAACATCGATATATTGTTATTGACTAAAGTCTGTAGTTTACATTAAGGTCCACTCTTTTTGTTATACATTCTATGGGTTTTGACAAATGTATAATTAATGGTATTTACCACTCAAAATAGTAGTATTACTGCCCTAAAAATTCTCTGTTGTTCTTCCTATCCATCCCTGCTTTCCTCTCTCCGAACCCTTGGCAGTCACTGATTTTTTTTTACCATCTCCATCATTTTGTCTTTTTCAGAATGTCATATATTTGTAATCATATAGTATATAGCCTTATTAAATTGGCTTCTTTTGCTTAGAAATACGTATGCACTAAGGTTTTCTTCATGTCTTTTTGTAGCTTGAATTCTTTTTTTTGAAATTTCTGAATAATATTTCATGGTATGGACATGCTATAGTTTGTTTATCCATTCACCTGTTAATAACATTCATGGACAAGTTTTTGTGAGAGTGTAAGTTTTCAACTCATTTGAGTAAATACCAAGGAATGCAATGCTAGATCACAAGAAGCTGCTAAACTATCTTCAAAGTGGCTGCACCATTTCACATTGCCACCAGTAATGAATGAGTTCTTGTTGCTCCACATCCTGGCCAGTAAGAGCATTTTTTGGTATTGTCAGTGTTTTGAACCTGGTATATTCTAATAGTTGTGTTGTGGTATCTTATTGTTTTAATTTTTATAATGATACATGTTGAGATATCTTTTGCCCATTTTTCATCGGGTTGTGTATTTTATTATTTTCAAGTTTTAAGAATTCTTGGTGTATTTTAGATACCAATTCTTTTATCAATATGTGTTTTGCAAAGATTTCCCCCAGTCTGTGCCTTGTATTTAATTCCCTTCACAATGTCTTATGTAGAGCAGAAGTCTTTAATTTTAATTGAGTTCAAAATGTATTGATTTTTTTTATTTTACAGATTGTACTTTTTTCCCTATGGTTTTAACTGAGCATTTTGTAGGATTCCATTTTTTTCTTCCCTGTTAGCTTATAAATTATACTTTTTTTTTTTTTACTGTTTTTAGTAGTGATCCAAGAGTGTTCAATATACATTTAAACTAATCCAATCCAATTTCAAATAACACGATCCCACTACATGGGAAATGCAAATCCTTATAACAGAGTATTCTAGTGCCTCCCATTCCTTATGACTCTGCTCTCATTCACTTCATTTCTCCATAAGCTATAATCACTGCATATAATATTATTATTTTGAACAAACTGTTACCTATTTATCAATTAAGAATTAGAGAAATAAAGGTAGTATATTTTCCTTTAGGTTTTTCTTCTCTCGTGCTCTTCCTTTCTTAATGTAGGTCCAAGTTTCTGACCTATATCTTTTTCCTGAAGTTCTTTCAACATTTCTTATAAGACAGGTCTACTGGTGACAAATGCTCTCAATTTTTGTCTGTCAGAGACAGATTTTATCTTTCCCTCACTCTTAAAGAACAATTTCACTGAGTATAGTATTCATTGGATGGTGATTCTTTTAATACTTGAAATATTTCACTTCTTTCTTCTTGCTTCCGTAATTTTTGTAAAGAAATTCACTATAATTTTTATTCTTGTTCTTCCATAGGTAAGGTGATTTTTTTTCCTCTGAATTCCTTCAGGGTTTTTCCCTTTGTTTTAATTTGTGCCATTTGAATAGTTTATGCCTGGATGTGTCTATTTTGGAATTTTCATGCCTGGTGTTCTCTGAGTTTCCTGGGTCTGCGGTTTGGTGTATGTCACTGGTCTGGGAAAATTCTCAGTTACTATTGCTGCAATATTTCTTCTGTATGTTGCTTCCTTTATTCTCCTTCTGTTATTCCCATTACACATACATTACACCTTTTGTAACTTTTTCACAGTTCTTAGATAGTCCATACTGTCTTTTTACTCTTTTTTTCTCTTTGGAAGTTTCTATTAATAATTAATCAAGCTCACTGATTCTTTCCTTGGTCATACCCAGTTTATTGGTCAGCCCACCAGAGGCATTCTTCATTTTTGTTATGGTATGTTTGATTGTTAGCATTTCCTTTTGATTCTTTCTTAGAGTTTCCATTTCTCTGCTTAAATTACCTAAAGTTTACTTTTTCTTGAATATGTATAACATGTGCACATATCAAAGGCATAGCTTGGTACATTTTCACCCTTTTTACTGTAGCTGCATAACCAGTACCTAGATCAGCTCACAGAATGATAGTGACAAGGATCTTTTCCATGTTTCCTCTGGTCACTACTTGTATCTCCAATAGTCCTTATCTGACTTCTAGACACAAATCACTTCAATCTGTTTTTGGATTCTGTCTAAAAGGAACGATGTACTTGTGTATCCTTTTATAACTGGCTCCATTTGCTCTACATTATGTTGGTGAGATTAATCCATGTTATTTTGTATAAGTTCTTATCACTCTGTAGTCTATATTGTATTCCATTGTGTGAATACATCACATATTTTATGTTTTATTATTTGTTTTTGTATAGGTATGTATAAGTGTATATTCATTTATTCTACTGCTTATGGGAACCTGGGTAGTTTCTAGTTTGGAACTATTTTTGCATAGTGCTGCCATGAATATTCTGTCTTTTGGTAACCCCATATATACGTATTTCTATTGGTTATTAATAGGAGTAGAATTGCTGGGTCTTAGGCTATGCATATGTTCAATTTTAGTAACACTTCCAAACCACTTTCTAGAGTGGTGGTAAGAGTTTACATAGCAGTATATGAGAGTTTCAGTTGGTACCTATCTCATCTATACTTGATAAGTTCCATCTGTTTGTAGAGGTGTTTCATGTTGGTTTAATATGCATTCCTCTTATGACTAAGGAAATTGAGCACCTTTTAATGTATTTTTCTGTATGTATTGACGAATTGAATGTCCTTTTTTGCAACATATTTGCTACTTGTTTAAAATTAAGTTGTCTTTTCTGTACTGGTTTGTAGGAATTCTTTATATATCTGAATATAATTTTTTATGACAGGTAGACATCATCACCCACTTTATAACTTGTATTTTTACTTTCTCTCCCTCTTTTTTAATATATTAGCATTGATTTCAGAGAGTAAGGGAGAGGGAGAGAGAAAGAAAGAAACATTAATGATGAGAAAGTATCATTGGTGAACTTCATCCTGTATGCCCTCTACTAGGGATGGAACCTGCAACCCAGGCATGTGCCCTGACTGGAATCGAACCGTGACCTCCTGGCTGTATGCTCAACCACTAAGCCATGCCAGCCAGGCCCATTTTTACTCTCTTAAAGGTGTCTTTTAATAAACAGACTTTCATATTTTTAATAAGTCAAATGTATTATATTTTTAGGACATTTTGAAATCCAGGTTTATACCAAAGTCACAGAGGTGTTTTTTCTAACACCCTTAAATGCTTACTATATTTTCACCAGCATTTGAAATAAATGAAAAACTCTTAAATTTTTATTTCCTATCCCTGTGCTCTATCTGCCCCATCATTTAAATCACATGGCGATAATAACAGAGAGTAGCCTCCTAATGTGTTTCTATCGAGAGGTAAGGGATGACTGAGACATGGATAGATTGGAGCCCCAGGCAAGAATCACTGATCTGATCTTAGGATGAGGCCAGCCACATGCTCTCTTCTCTCTCAGTCTCGCCACTGTGTTTCCGTGCTGCTAGGGCTTTAAGACGTCTGGATAAACACATTCCCACTCCTTCTCTTTAATTATATCTCTCCCCTTCATGGTTGTGTTAGGATTAGGAGCATCTTCTCAAGGATAACGTGTGTTTTCCTCAACTTTTCAGGCAACTTTAAATCAACCTAAGTCTTTCTACCGTTCCTTTCTGACGTCATGCCTTAATCGCATGCTGTGCTTGCAAGGAGATGCTGGTCAGTTTCACTAGGTCTCTCCAGCAGCTTGGACCTGGGTAAGAGTTTCCAACCCTTCCCAGGAAAGAGCTAACCTTCGTGTGCCGCCTCCCGATTCTGGTTTAGGAGGATTAGCAGTGAATTCCAGCTTCCTTTTCTCTTGTCTTCTCTACTTAATTGTATCACTTTCTACCTTAGATTTAAAGGGAAAACAAATTATACTTTTTAAAAATTTTTGGTTAGTTATACATGAAGTGAAATATATAACTCAAGGAATTATTATGCGTGATCACCTCCCAGATCAAAATATTGAGCTTTTCCAGGGCCCCAGAGGCCTGGCCTGAAGATAACAACTATTCTGTCATTTATCACCAGAGTTTAGTTTTGACTGTCCTCAAATTTCATATAAATTCAGTTATAGTATCTGGTTTATTGTGCTGGACATTATGTCTGAGAGATCTGTCTACATTTTTACAATTAGACATGGTTTGGAAACAAATTATATTTGGTTTAACAGAAGAAAAATAATATTATAGGTCTGTTTGTTTTGAGTGTGATTGATTCTTTCCTCTGAATCTGTCATGTTCTCTATCCTGAGGAGAAGCTGAGAGGAAAGGTAAGTGGCAGAGAACAGTCTTCATTGACATTCCAACTTGGTAGCGTTGACAGAGAGCCTTTATTTCTCACATTAGATACCGTAGAGCATGGCGCAAGCCACATGACTGAGTAGTCACACTCTCCTCCTGTAATTAGCTCTTAGAGCTCAGAGGGCTATTGAGCAGATGTATGAATATAGAATCCAGTGCCCTTCGCATTGAATAAAGGTCATGTTCCCTTCAGTACTAAACAAGGCCTTTTCCTATTCTTATTTTTTAACTAAAAAATAAAATGTATTATTTCCGGGCTTAACTTTGAATAGAGGGGGAAAAATAGATCAAGCCAAGGCTTTAATAGAAAAAAGAAAAATAGCAAATATCCTTTTGTTCCCAACAAGCTGAAAGCAGGCTTTCTAGCCATTGTCTTTGCACCTGTCATATATATGAATACATTATCCTTTTGAGATCAATGAATATCCACTGATAAAAGCAGCCCTACTTTCTGGAGATGTAATTAACAGAAAGGGTAAGGTATTGAGGGAAGTAAAGGGGAAGATTAAGGGTTGTCTAGGAGTTGGGGCGGGGTGGGGGGCGCCCACATGTATTAGAAAGACTGTCCTAAAAATCTTTTAGCCCCATTTCACTCAGGGCCCCAGAATATCAAAGAATAAGGATCATTTCTCTAGTGCCAGGGTTGAAAATCCTTAAGTGGACAGATGTAATTGTCAGAAGCAGGGCCAGGGCTTTCTGGAGATAAAAGTGAAAAAATACAGCTATGAGTATGTAAAACAGAGTTTATTATTGTATTATTATTTATGTATTATTATATTGTTTTCCCATATGAACAACTGTAAACCCACTCTTATATGTAAAATCTACAAATTAGTCTTGAACTCTAGCATGTGGAAAGATGATTAATTGATTATATTTTTGGAAAGATTGTGCAATCTATTTTAACTGTCACAGCGACCAGAGTCGGCTCGTGCCTGGCACTGGGCAGCCACATTATGAGTGTTCAGGTGCTGATATTCCCATGCAAGAGAGAGGGAACTGAGGTGCAGAGAAATTACATGTTTTTCCCAAATTCACAGGCCACAAAGTGTTGTCGCTAGTTGAGCCAGGTGGTCTGGCTCCCAGAGCTACCACACTGTTGTCAGCAGTGACAAGGGGGTTTCTGGCCTGAGATAACCTCTGGTGAGAGACAGTATTCTGCGCCCCCAGCTCTTGTCTTGCTTGTAGGATTAAATTCAAACAAGAGACAACAAATAACAGCAGAAGCAGCTGAGGAAAGCATTACACTCAGAGAGGATCTGAGTGGGCCGCTCAGCTGTCTGGGGCTGCACCGAGGGCCTCGCTTGGTTGGGGTTTGGGATATTGATAGCCCTAGACGGAAGTGCCCCTCAGTAAATCTCCCCTTCTCTTATTTCGTAAGAAAACCAAAATGTCTCTAAGTTATGAGGCTCCTTCAGCTAGGTGTTATGCCACTGGTGAGACCACATCCTGGAGGGCTTTGAATCTTTCCTGCTCACATAGGGACTTACCATCGCCTTTGATTATTTTCAGTTTATCATATCTCACACTTACTTCCTCCAGCCCAGCTGCCTCTCCCAGCCTCTCCCAGCTCATATCCATCTATCTGCCTCCTCTAACACTTTGATCAACCAGCCTAAAAATGGATCAGGAATTTGTATTTTTGCACATTTGAGTTATTTCTTCATTTTTTTAAATATATTTTTTATTGATTTTAGAGATGAAAGGAGAGGGGAAAGACAGATAGAAACATCAATGATGAGAGAATCCTTGATTGGCTGCCTCCTGCACATCCCCTTCTGGGGACTGAGCCTACAACCTAGGCATGTGCCTTGATCGGGAATCGAACTGTGACCTGCTGGTTCTTATATACTAGTAGGTCGATGCTCAACCACTGAGCAACATCGACCAGGCTATTCCTTCATTTTCAATAGTCATCATAATCTTGGCTGATATGCTAATCACTTTCTACTGATGTCATAAATATTTTATCATGTAGGTGCTTTACTCTAGATTTAGTATTCACTATATTATATTTCATATATTACATTATTTTGAGTTCTCCCTTTCAATAATAGGTTGGTAACAGAATATCCATTCATTAGGGAAGGGGAGGCTGATAATGTATTGGAACCAAGAATAGAGGTACTTTAAAACTTATTATCTTCTTTCATCTGAGCTTTATGTTTGTCTAGTCAAAGAATCATTGAAAAGAGAAAGAATGCAATCCAAAGGGAAAGAAAATATTAAAATGGTATAAAATTATGTGGGTTTCAAATAGTATGATGTAGTCCTGAATAGGGAAGAGACTGAGGGACAAGTCAGAATAAAAGCAGAAAGCAGGTTTGTACTTTCACCTTGTTCTTTGGAGTCCTGACATTCATCAGAGAGCCTCAGTAAATGTTGAACCAAGGAAACTGAATACAAATAGGAAGAATCTCTCACTCTTCAAATGAAGAAAACAACATGTAAAGAATGGTGACCCACTTGCCTTAATGGGAAGGAAATGTCTTCAATGGCCTCCCTAATTTTTATGTCTACTAACATGTCCTTGTAGAAGCTCACAGCCTGACTTCTGATCTTCAGAGTTTTTTTTTGTTTTTGTTTTTTGTTTTGTTTTGCTTTGGTAGGTCTTTACACCTCTTTAGTTTCTACTACCGGCCCAGATTAGACAAACAAACAAAGCAGAAATCTAGTGGACCAAGAATGTATTTAGATGGAAGCATGGTTAGAATGAAGTAGAGTATAAATTTTCAGAAAAATTTCACTTGGAAATTTAAAAAGTTCTTAAAAGCAACAGTCATTAAGAGTTTCCAGATAACGATAGCTATCAAAGAATCTTTAGATATATTTGAAGAAACAAGTGAAAACTCTGGTACAGGGAAAAAAAAATTAGTTTGCTGGAACAAAATGTTCACTAGAATGGAAGCATTTATTTCACTATTTCTGCATGTTTAATATCACTTTCAAATATAATTCTAAAAGGGAAGATGACTCAGGAAGCATGAATGTATTAAATAAGTACAAGAGTAGAGAATGCCTTGCTAAAATGCTCTTTTTCCTTCAATTAAATGAGATGAAGGTCATAGATAGATGGAGGACATTGCCCCACAAGGGAGGGTAAGAAGCAGACTTAAATCTCAAGATTAAACAGAAAAGACAGGTAATTAACTGGAGACTCAACTACAAACATATCAATTAATGTTCAGGAAGATTAAATTAGGCACTTTATTATTATATCAAAATGATATGACTTACTAGCATGATTGGCAGTAAATGAAAAAATAAAATGAAAATCTCTCCTATACAGTTATTTGAGGATTATAATTACCTAATAGTATCATTTAAACATCACTATAGAATGTTTAAGATGTTTTATTTTTGTTTAATTTTAGATCATGCAATTATTTAATTTTTCACATAGGTGTACATTTAATAACATTCTCAATAAAGAAGGAAAGTTAATCTCTCTAATTTAATCCCACTCAACCCTTCAGAAAGTGTGGCTGATAGTGACGTACTGTGTGAGGGAAAAGCACAGACATCTAGCCTGGGCAGGGGCAGGTGGAGGTGTGCCTAGGACAAGGCGAGCAGAGCGAGTCCAGTTGCCAAGGAAAGGCCTCCTTCCCCAGCTGTCTCCTGTCTCTACTGATGGCTGCTGCCCTATCCATCTCCTCTACTGATGGCTGCTCCCTGCCGCAGGCTCACACTCCCTGCCAGGCCCTTTCACTGTCTTTCTGTTAAACTTTTTCAAGTCCACAGGCCACCATGCCCTTTCCTACTGTCTGCTGTGTCTTTGCTATGCCCATCCCTCTTCCTAGAATGCTCTCTGCTCATCCCATGCCACCTCCTGTACCTGCCCAATACAGCTTTCAGGATTCAGCTCAGACATCAACTCTCCCAGCATCTCCTCCCCGAAACCCCACTTCCTACTGAGGTAGAGCCCACAGTCTTGGGGGAAGTAAGACAAGTCAGCATTTTACAGTGTGATGAGTGCCCCTGCTAGAGGTAAAGATATGTGTACATATGTTATTAAAAACTAAAAATAGTAATATAACTACATTAGGAAGGGGAATGGGGCAATTTGGGGATGAAAAAGGGGGACATAGCTAATGTATTCCTCATCTATCCACTGAGAAGCCTGTCAAGATAAAATGTCTAAAATTAATATATCAACAAGTAGCTGTTTCCCAGATTATATAACAAGGTGTATATAACAACTGCAAGAATTAAAAACAAATAATTTTTAAGTTGTAGGTGCTTCTTTTGGGGGCATAAGACTAGGGGTGAGGAGAGCTGGGGCAGGGGCTCAATGCTCATTATAGGTTATTTAACCATGAGTGATTATTGCTGAGTTTTAAATTTATAACTGCTTTTAAAAAAAAATGTGTCCGCACATTCTCTAACCCAGTGACTGTTCCCTGCCAGTTTGACAATTGTCTACAAATACACTATCATTCTAACTGTTTTACTCCTGGGGGAGGAAAATCTTAATCTTAAGCCATCTTTACTTTTTTGCCAATTTTATGCAAAGCCTTTACCCTTCTCTGTGGTATCTCAGAGGTTCCCTTGCCTTTCTTTGTCTTTCTCCTGAGTATCCATGACCCCCTCCCAGGGTTAATGGTCAGAGTATTAAGTTGTATTATTGCTCTAGAGTTTTGGTATCAAATGCCAGGTGTAATGTATGTCACACATGTTCAATAAATAATTGTTGAATGCAAGTATTACTTAATATACAAGTAATGGGCTTAAGTAAAGAAATGGGTAGAAGGAATCTCGGGATGTAGAGTATGTCTTAGTCTGCTCTGACTGCCATAACAAAGTACTGTATACTGGGTGGCCCAAACAACAGGAATTTACTTCTCTTATTCCTAAAGATTGAGAATTCCAAGATCAAGGTGCAGGCCTGTTCAATTCCTTGCATGCAGAGGCCTGTTTCTCCTGATGTGTCCTGATAGGTCAGAGAGAAAAAGAGCTCTCTCTCATGCCTCTTCTTATAAGAGTATATTCCCTATCATAAGGGTACTCCCTTCCTGAATTAACTACCTCCCAAAGATCCCATCTCTAAATACCATCATTTTAGGGTATAGGGCCTCAAAATACAAATTTGGGAGAGAATACATTTCAGCCCATAGCAATGTGCAAATACTTAACTGTTTACCTAAAATCTGACCTGTAATTTTACATTAGCAATTAAAAATCAGTCAAAAACAAAAAGTCTGACTGTTTAATATATAGGATATATAGTTAGTAACACAGGTGAAAGAACAAGTTATGCTGAAGAGGAAGAAAAATGTTAACTATAATTATAGAGAAAATCTAAAGAATTTCTTGTCATGTGTCTTGCACAGTTCTGAGTTTCACTAATTCTCATTAAGTCTACTAATCCCCAAAGCCCCATCAACTCCCTCTATTTTTCATGACATGGAATCCTTTGGTGAGGAGTCCAGGCCAATTACCACGTAGAGATGTGAATATATCTCAGAGTTTCTTCGTGATTATGTCCAGGTTGCACATCTCTGTTGGGAATACTACATAGGTAACATTCTGTACTTCCCATTGTACCATTTCCATCATGTCTGCCTGGGCTGCTACTGTCAGTGCTGGGTTTGACCATTGCGTTAAGGTGGTGACTATCAGACTCCCCTGTAGACAGGTGCATTTATATCTCTTTATGATTCATCTGAGGTGCTAACTTAAGACTATGTGATTGTCCACCTCTCTAACAAATTCTCCACCAATAATTTTAGCATCCATTGATGAACTTTGAAACATTTATTAGCTGACATTCTTTTGTAAAGAAAAAGAGCTTTTCCTCTAACTTTCCCTCCCCCATACTCTTTCTCTTCTCATCTCTTTGATGGTTCTCAATTAGTCACTGCTTTAGACATAAATGGAAGGAAAACTTGATGGTGAAAAGGGAAAATGGTGGTAAATGAACCGAAAGTATTTGCATTGGATAATGCAGTCCTCTAGTAATAATATTAGATCTTCTAATAACATCTTATCTCTCTAATATTAATACGGACACTTGGTGGTTAGTCTTCGTGTTGTCACATCAAAATGATTTAAATGTTTGAAGTGATCAGTTTGATTACAGATATGTTCATTTGCCTACTGATATGTTTTCCTTTCTATGACATGTTCAGATTAAGGATCAGGAAGGAAGAGTTGGGGGTAAGCAGCTACTCCAGGAAGTCTCAAACCGCAAGGGATTCCAGCATTTCTAAGACGTGATTGCATTCAGCAATTCCATTTTCTCTACTCTCTGTGTTTAACAATGTGCTGCTGCCATTACTAGCACCACCTACTGGAGCATGACCTGGGAACATGCCTAAAATAATGCCTAAAACTGTCGTTGTTTTCCTTTTAGGAAAGAATACTCTTACATCTCCCATGGTTCCTTTCTCTTAAAAGCTCTCCAGGCATGTTTTCTGAGCCAAATATATGTGACACACCCTCTAACTTAAGAACAGACTTTAAGCATAGTTATCCCATTGGTCCTCCATGTAAGAATAAACTTAAAATTAATTGAAAATGAAGGAATTAATTTAAAATGAGAAGACTCTGTCATTGTTACACCCACCCACCAGTCAGGATGACAAACTGCTCAGGGATGACTTGTGAAGCAGCATGCTCTCCTCAGTGGAAGGGATGTCCATCCGTTGCCCTCTCGCCAGCCAGTGCTTGTGCTTACTCATTCACTCCTCCTCCTCTCTCCTTTCAGAGTTCTCCCACATTGTGCTTAAGAGTGTTGTGTCCTCTCTCTTTGTGTCCCACATAAACTCTTAAATCATTTGTGGATTATAAACATATCAAGGAACTAGAAGAAGTATTATTTCCCCATAGTAGGCTTTGATTTACTTTATTGCTGGGTAGTTGTCTGTCAGTCAAGCTCTCTGGTCTTAAAAAGTAGGAAAGTGCTTGCTGTCATTCAGTGGCTCTACGCTGAGATTTGTCAGATCTGAGTATGTCCTCCCTGCTCTAGCACATCATGACGTTGAGTGCTTAGGAAAGTCCACTTCCATGATTCAAAGCAGTTTTTATGTCTTGGGTTGGTGGGTGGGGGGCTATTTGAACCCCTAGGCAGAGGGAAACACTAAAGCCTCTGCAGCTCATGAGAGATGTAGCTCTGCTCCCACCTTTGCCACAGTGAGCCAATGAGCACATCTTCCTCTGGGCACCAATTTCTCTATGAAATGCCTGATAAATGTTCGCCGTCTGTGGGAGGTCCAATCAAGGAACACATCACAAAGCCAGGCAGGCTTTAACATGGTGTTTTTCCAACTCTGCGTTGTGGCATATGAGCAAATTATAAAATAATTTTAGTGGGTTTTGAACTTACTACAGGAACTAGGGCAGGGCCTGGGTAATGGTGCGTTCATAGTAAATATCTGCTAAAGAATTAATGACTCAATAATAAAAAGACAAATGGCCCAGTTAAAAAATTAATGAAGGATCAGACTTGACATTTCTCTAAAGAAGACATATAAATGGCCAATAAGCGCATGAAAAGATGCTCAATATCATTAGCCAGCAAGAAAATGCAAATTTAAACCACAGTAAGATATTATTTCACATCCATTAGGATGACTATAATAATAAAAAGAGAGAGAAACAGGAATCATAGTGTCGGCAAGAATGTGGATAAATTGGAACCCTTGGTACAAGGGAATGTGTAAAATGGTGCAGCCATATTGGAAAACCATCTGGCATTTTCTCAAAGGATTGAAAATAGAGTTACCATATGACTCAGCAATTTCACTACTAGGTATATAGACTCAAAACGTATGAAAACATACATCCACACAAAAATTAATGTGTGAATGTTCATAGCAGCATTATTTATAATAGTCAAATATTGGAAACAACCCAAATGCCCATCGTCTGGTGAATACAAAAATAAAATGTGATATATCCATACAATGGAATATTACTTAATAATAAAGAAAATGAAGTGCTACTTAAATATGGATGAACCCTAAAGCCATGTTAAGTAAAAGAAGCCATTCACAAAAAAATAACATATTGTATTATTCCATTTATATGAATAGGAATTAAATATGAATGCCTAAAATAGGGAAGTCTATAGAGACAGAAATATTAGTGGTTTCCAAGGGCTAAGGGTGGAAAATGGGGTGAGGGCAAAGTCTAATGGATACAGGATTTTTTTTGAGGAGATGAAAATGTCCTGAATTAATTGCTTAACTTTGCAACTCTACTAAAAACCATTAAAGTACACATATTAAATGGTGAATTTTATCTCAAAAAAGCTGTTATTTTTAAATGCCCATGCCTTGGCCCCACCCCTGCCCAATAAAATCAGAATTTCTGCAGATGGAGTTTGGCATCAAGTATTTTGTTTGATTTCCTAGTTAAGCTTTTAATTTATAACAATGATGAGAATTACTGGTTTTGACTAACTACCAAGATTCCTGTCAGTGCCAGAATACTATAAATCCACAGGACAGGTGTTTTGTGCCTGTCCCAGTGTGCAAGCTTCTTTATTTTATTTTATTTTATTTTATTTTATTTTATTTTACTTTATTTTATTTTATTTTACTATTGATTTCAGAGAGGAAGGGAGAGAGCAATAGAAACAACAATGAGAGAAAATCATTGATGGGCTGCCTCCTGAGGGCTCCCCATTGAGAATCAGCCTGCAACCCAGGCATGTGCCCTTGGCTGGAATCAAACCTGAGATCCTTTAGTCCGCAGGCCTACACTCTATCCATTGAACCAAACCAGCTAGCTGATTTAAAAGCACAAAGGGGAAGAGCTCGTAGTCATAATTAATATGTCATCTCTGAATGGGTAGGAACCCAGAAACCTCAATTTCCCTGCAACCAAGGGGAAATAATGAATATATTTTAAGCCCCAATCAGACACTAAGAGAAGTTGCTGATATTTCACATATTCACCTTGATTGTAAAGAACACCTGAGAAACATAACCCCCAATTTGTTTCCAGTTCTGCCCCTGCACAGAATTGTAGACTGCTCACCTTGCCTCACCAGTCATGAGCATTGCAAGTTTCTAAATGGTAGAAAAACAGTAGGTGAAGAAAGCAAAGGAAAAATCCTCAATTGTGATAACGGAGGAGACAGTTTTCTAAAGGTGAGCAATTACTTATTAAATATGAAAAATAACTACTCACATGATACTGTGTGATGCCATACAAATGCATGAAGACATTTGAAGGGTACACAGTGATGAGTTTCAGCAGGTTCCAGGACAAAAATAATGTAATGATCAAGGTAACTAAACGACTGGATTACTTCCTATTTATAAGGGTATAGCCAGGATCATTTTAGAAAAGCAGTTTGTGTAAACTGATTAAAGAACCCATCAGAATGGTACTACCCCCTTATTTTGACACAGGTTTTGAGAGTTTTGAAGATTGAGAGTTGTAAAAAGCAGACATGATAAGTGGAAGTGTCATTGTCGCATCTCATAAGGAATGGGTATTATGACGAATCGGGGTAAGGTGACCTGACCTTTTTATAACCTTCATCAGTTTAGACTCTGACAGGTAATGGCTAAGTGATCTTTACAGGTCACCTTGACACATCTCAGTTTCACTACCTGCACAACAGAACTAATTAATCCCCGTGCCAAAAACTTGCTCACCTCCCAGTATAATGAAGTATGATCAGACATCATTATTAGGTCTTGTATAAGTCAGGGTCAAACATGAAAAACAGAAACCACTTGTGCTTGTCTAAAGGGAATTGAATGTAGGGAATTGCTACATGGGTTCATGGTGACTTGAGTGTCACACGGGACATTAAGATAACCCCATAGGTGGGTAACAGCAGGAAGTCACTGTTGCTTTAGCTGAAAGGCCAAAAGGAAGAAGCATTTCCTGGAGATGCACACAGAGGAGCTGGGAGTGGTAGGAGCTGGATGGACCGAGAACGAGATGCCTGCCTGCTGGAGATGTCACCCGGGGCAAAGGGAGGGGGTAAATGCCCTGTCTTCTCCTTTCCCTGTGTCATTCAGTGTCCCATCAGGGCCACCTATGGTCAATACCCAGCAGGGAGCCTAGGAAACATCCTGCAGGGTCAGTTCCCCCTGTCTCCTACTGATCAGAACAGAGGAGAGGAGCAGAATTGATTTGGGGCCAGTAGCCCTAGGACTTTTAGGGTCCACCTTTCTGTTATTCTGTCTCCATTCTCACCCTTATACCCATATTTTTAAATGTCAAACTTTATGTTTAATATAAGGTGACAGCTACTCATCATAGGGAGCCTCCTCCTCTTCTCCTCAACAGGGAGTCAGACTTCTCAGTCACTCCATTCATCTCAAACCTGGATGCCCCCTGTCCTCCATCTCAAGTCAGATGCCAATCCTCCTATCTAGTGACCTCTGAACTAAATGGGAAAGTGAATCACTACCAGCTCCTCATATGAAATCGTAGGGGAAATGCCATCAGACTAAGTACCCATTGCTCCCAGTTCAGTTCAAGTGACTATAATACCTCCTTCTCATGAAATCATGGCAGAAATGTCACCTCGCAGCCATTAGCATGGCTTGCTTTAGTCCTTGCCCTTCCCCTCCTCTGTCTGGGGCACCAGGGCCTGACCTTCTGTCAGTGTTTCCTGGTCTCTCAGTGGGTTCAGCAGTACGAAGCAGTCTTGGGTGATTGGTAAATGTGGCAGGGAGAGAGAGCACTGCGTCTTGAGTGTGTATATTATGTGACCAAATATAGCACAGATCTGCAAATCAGTCGTTCTGAAACTATTTGCAATGTTTCTCTCATAAGTGCATTTAGCCTGCTGATATGCAGATTTTCTTTTTTTTTTCCTTCCTAAGATTTCAGTGGATAACAGAATTATTTAAAGACTAAATGGAGACAATTTTCGGCATCTTTGGCATGATTCTCTGAAATGAATTCTTGTCAGATAGACCTCTTTAAGGATGATGATTGTGTGGTAAAATTAAGTTACACAGATTTTATGCTCTCGCAAAACTCTCTTAAATGAAGTCTTGTCAGATCAAGCTCTTTAAAGATAATAATTGTGTGGGGAAATTAAGCCTAACAGGTGTAACACCCTTCTTCAGTTTCTTGGGCTCCTATGTGAGCATGTTGGCCTACGATGGTGACAGTGTCTCCTCACATGGGACTCAGGGTACCCACAGCGAGCACATTTCTCTTCTTGGCTGTGTCAGGTAATCACTGTCACTTCACGTATGAATAAAATGATAATTCTGTTACCCAGTCCACTCAAAGACATGTAACATCTCCATTAAGTCCTGCGCTTTCATAATAAGCAGGTGATGAAGTGTAAGTGCAATTCAGATCTAGAAAGAAACCTCATTGGCCCAGATGCCGGGTGTGATCAGTCTGGCAGCGTGACCCTCTGTGGTGGACACTGATCACATCCTGAGCCCGCACCCATCGCTCTCAGTTCCATTCAAGTGACTGTAATCGCCACCCCTCCCATTTCCCCTGGTCACATTCATGTGTCCTTCTGAAGGGCTTTCTCATTTGTGGTAGGGTTTATAATTTTTTGTTTTTAATTACAAAGTAAACATGTTCTTTGGAGGAAATCCGGAGAAGCACAAAGGAAAATAATCCGGTCACACAGTTAATATGTTGGTCTTTTTTCAGTTCATATAAATATATAATTACTCTTTTTTGAATATGTGGTGCATTCAGTTTTGTAACAGCTTGTTTTACTTAACTGCATATATGGTTTAAACTATATGCAACATTTTTCTATGATATCAAGTATTTTCTACTATGTAATTTCTGATGATGCACACTTTTCCATAGTGTGACTATACCATAATTTATTTAATAAAGTAGAGGGTTTAGAAAAAAGCCCATGGTCTTGCAGCTAAGGCCATCCCCTGAAGGTTTTTATAACACACAAAGACCATCCACCAAACTCTTTGACACACAAATCCTCGAAGGAATGACTTTTTGTGTGAAATGGTTATAGCTGTCAATCATTTACTCTGGGTGTCATGGTGGCAGGGCTCTCTCCAGGTTGTTAGGGGGTGATTACGGATTCCTGTCAAATGAGATGTCTGTGATGTATTCACCGTGAGGCTGTGTGTTTCTCTTGGTCCACTGTGCTCCCTTCAGCGCAGGTTAAGCTGATCTCGGCGAGCCCGAGGGGAGTGGACTAGGTGTCTGGCCTGGGAAGCAGACCGCAGACATGCCCAGGCCTCAAATCCCACACAACAGATTACACTTCTACATAAGTACATTTGTCTTGATTGTCACATTCCACCCAGGGTTACACCTCCATGCATAAAAACAGCTCCAAGCCAGGTTTTCAAAGCCTTTTGCCTCCCCTGTTGCTTTTAACCACCTAGCTCAGAGGCATTTTTTGTTATATCTATCGAAGATGATTAAGGGGCTGGGAGAGTGGATATATAAGGACAGATTAAGCAAACCAAGTATTTACAACTCGACTGAATGATAGCCAAAGGGAAAATATTGTACTGTCTGCTGGGCTCAGATCATGGAAGAGACATTGTCTTGCTTTCGCAGTAACTCGATTTTAGGGATATCTAATTTAGAGAAAGTTTTCCAAGAATGATAGCGCTTATGCTAATTAGATGATGGTGTCAGTGGAAATTACATTTAGCCGCTAGTAGCAGAAACTTGGAATAGCAATGGCTTCAACAAATAAGGTTTCACTTTCTCTCCTATAAAACGAAGCCTAGAAGTGTATTATCTGGGGCTGCAGCTCCATGATGTCATCGGTGCCTCAAGCCCTCCTGTCTTTGGCTCTATTATTCTCGGCATTATTTTCATGCACCTGATGCCAGGACTGCATCCAGTAAGGGGCGGGGGAGGGCACAAAAGAGGTCCTTGCCAACTAAGATACTTGGAAATCTGTCTACAACTTCAGTTGTTATTTAATTGACCACCACATCTGCAGGAGGGGCTGGGAAATTGAATGGGGTCTTGTCTTGTATGTTTTTTTTTATTTTGTTTTTATATTGGGTACTTGCCGACCCCAACAATGCCAGGGCCTTTTTACTAAGAAGGCATGGGTTAATGGATACTTCTTTTTACTAAGAAGGCATGGGATAATGGATACCGACCAGTGGGTTCTGCCGCAATGATTTACCTATTGAAGATTTTGAGAAAAGTCTGGAGTCTGAAACACAGTGGCATTTGCTCTGATGTTGCAAGGTTCCATTTGTAACACTAGCCCTTATTTACTTCTGATCTCACTTATTCATCACAGCAGACCCCAGCTTGACACTAGGTAAATCAAACACCTCAACAGACCTAAGGGTAATAATAGCTACAATTTGTTAGCTTTCCATGCATTGTGTTAGGCACCAAAGAATATCAGCTGAATGATTTGCTTCAAAATTGTGGATAAGTAATCCCCTAGCTGTGGTGGCTCAGGTGGTTAGAGTGTCATCCCAATATGCTAAGGTTACAGGTTCAATCTCTAGTCAGGGCACATATAAGAAGCAACCAATGAATACATAAACAAGTAGAACAACAAATCTCTTCCCCCCCACCACCTTTTTCCCTTCTTTTCCTCTCTTCCTCCTCCCCGTCCTCTCTCTCTCTTTAAAAATCAATCAATCAATAAAATACTTTTTAAAATTCTGGATAAAAATAGATGAAAGAGATTCACTGTGAGTTGCTAATAATTAAAGCTGAGCAGTGGGTGTATAGCAATTTACTACACTATTTTCGCTAGTTCTGTAATTATTGAAATTTTACCAATAAAGATTTTAAATATTACCTCTTCTACTTCTTAAAATGCTTCTTCAGTGCCCTCCCCCTAGCCAATAACACAGCAAGGAAGAGGAACATGCAGGATTGAGACCCGGTCTGCCTGACTTTGAAGTCTGTGCTCCAATTCTTACTATTCAGGAAGCATTCTTCCAGTCCAGCAGCCTGAAACTCTTTTGAAATGCAGACTTTCGGGTCCCACCCCAGGAGCTGGGACAAGACCTCCAAGTCCACTGGCATTTCTGTGCTGTCACAGCACTGCATTGCCTCAGTCCCCGTAACTCACCCAACTCAGTCAATTCTGACTCTTTCTCCTGTTGAAATAAGCCCAGTCATGAGTCACCACTTCAGCATACATACTTTTAAGAGGCATTTGATCCATAGCAGCTCTCCTTCCAGCATGGGTGTCTGCCATAGTGCTGGGCATTGAATGCCTGTGTGTCGCTTAAGCATCGCTCTGAATACATATGTCAGCTCTTATTAACCCCCGTCGCTTGAAACTTAATGTAGTTTGTTATACATAAATACAGTGGAGCTTCTCCTCAAGTAAGGTGTCTTGAGTTTAAAAGCTGTGGAGAGGGTTCCGTGGGAAACTCCAGGTGCCTGTCCCAGCTTCCGCCAAGAGCTCTGTGTGCCCACCTGTGGGTCGCTTCCTGAAGACGGGCTTTTATTCCCTAACAGCTTCAATTGTCTTTTTATCATTCCCATCCTCTCTTTTTGAAAGAAAGAGAGCTGTGGGAATCGGACAGTGTGAGTCCCAGCTATGCCACTATGTGTCCTGTAGGCAAAGTAGTTAACCTTCGGAGCCTTCAGAGGCTGTACCATGTGGTCCCTGGGGTTCTTTCCAGTTCATCCTTCTGCGACCCCACATAGCATGATTTTTCAACCTTCCAAAAACATTATGAAGACACTGGGCTCTGTGTGAAATCCACCTGACTATGTTTTCTTCCCGTCAGTAAAAGGATCCTGGAATTGATTTTTACTGGGTTTTCTTTCCAAATGACGAGTGCCTAAATGCTTCCTCGTTTATGTGCCCAGCGCCTTTTTAGGAGTAAATGAGTGAATGAATGAATGAGGCCTGCCATCCTTCTCAGCTATAATCTGCTCCTTAAAGAGGCTGGGCCCCTTTGCCTTTGAACGTTTTCTAGCTGCCAGATTAACTTAGTGGTTTCATTTACTTCAAAGACCTTCAACCAAAGTATATGTTTAACATCATCAGCTGTTCATCAGTTTGCACAGCGGGTGAAGAGGTAAGGGAGATCCCGAGGAGAGCAGGCATCCGAGCATCCTTAGAACCATCCCTGTGCAGGTCAGGCCCACACCGATTGCTGCTGAAGGTACAAGTATCAGGCCACTTGCTTCTTCTTCCAAGAGCTCTCTTTATTGTATCAAAGTAATTTTAAGGAGGTATATGATAGTATCCTCATAAAAGTAAACCTAGGAAAAATAGCATGCTGTAATAACAGCAATTATAACAACCTCGTGCTAGGCATGTCTTAAAAAGTATCGCCCACCCCAGTCTTTTCCATGCTGTATGTGAAATGTTTCTGGTTTGCTTTGCAGGGCAGCCTTTGGCAAGGAATCAGAAGTTCTTATTGGGAACCTGGGTGATAAATTAATCCCTCCACAAGACATCCTACGTGACGTCAGTGACCTCAAAGCCTTGGCCAACATGCACGAGAGCCTGGAATGGTTAGCAGGCCGAACAAAGTCAGCCTTCTCCAATCTTTCCACATCCCAGAGTAAGTAACTAATGGAGGAGGGCTGGGGAATTGGGCTGAGTACTCTCATTGGGAATGTGTCCCCTATGGTGCGTGTCCAGATTGCCAGAAGACCTGTGCCAGAATCCAGCTGAACTGAACCTCTGTTACCTGGTGGTTCTGTGAAAGGAAGTAATTTCGCTTCCCTGTGTGGGAAGCCAAAAATGGTCCCTGTTAACATTGCTTGATATTAAACCTCAGAAGCAAAATCGTGGAAGATTGAACCACGATTGTCTCAAGAGCAAAAGCCAATCCCCCTCACAACTTCCCAAGAAAAGGAACTTATCTCAAAACTCAGAGCTGAGCATACGGCTGATGTTTTTTATTTTAACGGATACTAGTTAATGAAAAAGTATCTAAAAAAATATTACAAGTGATTAAAGTGTTAGAAAATAGAGAATAGGAGAAAAACAATTATTTTGGAAAAGAGATGGTTAAGAGATAACTTATAGATTTCAAGAAAATTAAGGAATGGGATATGAAATAAAAATGTGAATTTTTTTTATTAATGACTCAAAGAAAAATAATTAAAAATTTTAGAGCACATAGACATTATTTAATAACTATAAAACGAATACATTTTAAAGGCATTCATTCAGAAGTTTGTGGTAAGCAGTTATAATAGAGGCAAAGCAAACATGAAGAAGGAATACAGTAGGTGGCAGATTTGAATGCATAAACAGAGAGACATAAACAGAGTAGAAAAAAGGAAAGTAACAGCAAGAACATGAAAGAAACCCAATCTGCCCTGAACTTAGTACCAGAGTTAACCATTCGAAGATTATTGCAAGGAAAACGCTTATGTCATTTGGAATGTGAACTTCCAGGGAAGTGGTTTATTATCATTGTCTTTTGAAAAGTTATTATTACTTGATTAGCAAGCGTTTCCAGCATAGAGAAGGAAGAGGTGCAGATGAAATTCACGGGGTAAACTATTCAAAATCCAGGCCCCATGGGCAGAGGCCGGGCCCTGGAAAGCACATTGCCTCAGATCTTGTGCTGGCTGAGCATCTCTCCTGAGGGCCAGCAGAGGAGGGGCTCTGTGTGAGATTATAGACTCTATTTTAGAAACCGTCTTAAAATATGGCATTTATACTTTTACTTTTTATTATTTAAAATATTTTTATCTGCTGATAAAAATTATACATACTTCTTCCCAGAATCTAAAAAAATAGAAAAAAAATATGTCTCTATTAAGGATCATTTGGGCACAATATTGGATCTGAGCAGCTTCAGATAAGAAGATCTCCTTAAAAGACCCTCAACTTTATAATCTTTTCATATCAGGCAATCTGTCACAAGCAGTAGCCTAAATTATCCATTTTATCTCCCCGTGCCAAGATAAAATAAAAAATGTCGGATACAGCTTACTTCCCTTTTGCTAATTGCAAAATAAACAGCTCTGAAAAGGGACCAGATGCCTGTTTTTCTGATTTCCTTTACTTCTTGCAAATATAGGACTTCATGGGAAAGTATATTAGTGATCATTGGTGGCCTTTCAGTATCTAATCCTATATAATAAAAGGCTAATAAGCAAACTGGTCCTTCTACATGGAGTTTGACCAGGGTGCAGGACCAGCCCACCAAACGCCCTCAGCCCCTCCCCTCTCCCTCTTACCCTTCCTCCCCCGGCTTGGCCCAGTCCGGGCTGGCAGGACCCCACCCATGCACAAATTCATGCACCGGGCCTCTAGTATTTAATAATTGCAATATCTTGTTTCCAGTGACATGGCATTCCAGATTTCTGTTCTGTCCATTCTAAAAGGGTTCCACAAGGCAGGATAGTTCCAATCTCTGTAGCAAGCCTTTGAGTGCTGTACTCAGGCCAACCTGCATTGACTGTTTTAGAAAGAGAGAGAAGCTCCCGGAATTATGCTCACCTCTGTAATGGCACAGCTGAGCTGTTGTTCCTGTCATCACAAGTTGCTGTCTAATTCATAAATGTAATCATTTCTTATTCTGACAAAGATCTCTTCACGCTTGCTGATGCTTTGTCTCGTGTGCTCACTCCATTTTATAATATAAATGGTACCCTCTCTGTTCCTCTCAGGGTAATCATTCCACCCAGTGAGCGACTTAAATAACTATCTGCATTTTGAGGATCGGTGCAAAACCCCGTTGAACTGTAATCACTATTTATGTGGTCTTTATTAAAACAAAGCTGTGAGCAAACGTGCTTTTTACCTGCCACCAGCAAGTCTAGCTCACCCACATGAGTCTGTTCTTCAAATTCCCAGAAGAGGTGTCCATTGATGTCTGTCAATTGAACAAAGCAGGGAATTCTTGTATAATGGGTTACTCTGATTGCTCCATGTCAGTGTGATTCCAGAAAGGGAATAAGAAACAGGTCTTCATTATTATTTTGAAAAGCAAGCCTGATTACCTTAACAAGCGTTGTTTCCAGTTTGGCGACTAAATAGCAGGAATAAAATGCTAGCTTTTGTCTAGCACCCATAGATGCTCAGAATGAGAAGAAATCAAGGCAAGAAGTTTACAGATTCAGTTTTTCTTTCACATTCTGTTAACTATTTGGTATGGTAAATGTCGTGCTTTATTATCATTAAGAAACTATTCATGTAATGGAGTGGAAGAAGTGGGCAGAAAATTCTTTTCATAGTAGAATGTCTCCTCACATAGTGTAGCAGGATTCTCATCCACCTGAAACATATGTCATCCTGAAGTGTTGCATTTAGGGGCAGAGCATGACTGTCTGTTTGTCCAAGGGATCGAGGTGACCATTTTTTTCTAAGATAATTTTTCCATCTCTCTTAGTATTTGGCCAAAGATCCCTCTGTCTTCTTTACTCCTAAAAGGGTCCTCTCACCTCTTGTAGATTCCAACTGCACCAAAGGCACTGCTCTTACTTTTGTCCCGCCTCAGTCTATGGCTTCTGCTCCATTTCACTTGGTGTCCCCCTTCTCAATCTTCCTTAAGCCTGTTCTACTTATGATTCTTTCCATTGAAAGTCACAGACCAGATGAAGGCAAGAGAATGCATGGATTCATATAACTGGTACAGCAGAAGGCTTCAGGTATGGCTGGATACAGAAGTTCACAAGATAGCACAGATATGTTTATACACCTGCTCACTCTCTCTCCCCTTCTCCAGCACTTCCTATTTTCTCTTTATTGCTTTCCATGTCAGGTGAGTGCTTTTAAAATGGCAACATCTGTGAATATCAGCAGCCCTAAGATTACTTGACCCCAATTAAAAGGAGCATTTTTGCCCAGAGTCCCAGGGAGGACCTGGATTGACCCCGCCTGACCTTCTCTCCTGGGTCCCTCTGGCTCTCGTTGCACATGCTGTTTTCTGACTCCTTTGCCCACCCACTACTTAGTTTCTGTCTCCCACATCCTCTTCTAGAATTCCCTTCTGTTCAGGATCTGCTGTAACAAAGATGCTTTCGGTGCAAGGAGGCTGAGCAGGATCATATTGAGTTGGGCATTCAGGATCTAGATTTATATGTGTGTGTTTTCCCACTTAGATCACAACTTCCACCTTGTAGTAAAGGCACATCATGGTATCTTTCCATTGTAGTACCTGGTGTTTGTAAGAGTCCTAAAGAAAGGCTTGAGATTAACTGTTTTGGTAAAGAAAATCCTCAGGAAAATCTGACCTACATAAAAATTGTTAGATGTATTCAAATTGAACACTAATGACTTTCTTTTGTATTTCACCCTTTCGTTTTAAGGATGTGTTGCTGATAAAAATAGACTTCAGGAAGGGGCTCCAGGGCTCATTTCGTCTGCACTGCTTCCTCAGGGGGCCTCCTTTCTGTCTTGGATTCTGGAAAGAGTCTCCAGGATTAGAGATGCTAACACTTCCTTGATTATACATTCTGCTTTATAAGCAATCTTGCCATCTAGGAGGTTATCTCTTTTTGTATTCAAGGCCTCTGACTTCTGTCTAACCCTCTTTTCTCTGTCCTATTCTTCAGAAATTAAATGTTGGATATCTTCTCTACAAAATACTTTAATATAT
Source organism: Lasiurus cinereus (assembly GCA_011751065.1). Classification (NCBI taxonomy): domain Eukaryota; kingdom Metazoa; phylum Chordata; class Mammalia; order Chiroptera; family Vespertilionidae; genus Lasiurus; species Lasiurus cinereus. The sequence goes on along the minus strand of JAAGEH010000307.1, from coordinate 52,294,565 downwards.
GTGAGAACATTTCCCTCATTCCTACCTGCCTATCCCTGGTTATTAAAGATTTTGGGCCTGAAGGTTTAGTCAGCCAATATAAATGACTATATTTACTTTTCCTGCTTGTTTCAGACTTGGCTGCTATGACAACCCTTTGCCTACCATCACAAATATCAGAGATTCTAGCTGCTAATGTAACTCCATACCTCACTTCACCGACTAATGCTAATATGGCTCCCAGGGTTGATTTTTTTAAAGAAAATTTTTATTTTAGAATAAAAATTGACCATCAGCAGCCCCAAGATTATTTGATCCCAAATAAAAAAGAGCATTTTTACCAAGAGCTCCAGAAATAGCCCCAGTGAGGACTTGGATTGACCCAGCCTAACCTTCTCTCTCCTGGGTCCCTCTGGTTCTTTTTGCATATGCCTTGTTTTCTGACTCCTAGAATAGTTTTAAATTTAGAGTAAAGTTGCAAATATAATATAGAAATTCCATGTATTTCATATTCATTTCCCCTATTATTAGTATCTTACATTGCTCACAACCAACATTGATACATTATTATTAACTAAAAGTCTGTACTTTATTTAAAGTCTATATACTTAATTATATACTTTATTTTCTAATTTCCTTAGTTTTTATCTAATGTCTTTTTTCTGTTCCATTGCATCTAGGATATCATTGTACATCTAATCACGGTGCCCCTGTAGGTTTGTCTGTGCTGTGACCGTTTCCTGACTCTCCTTGTTTTGATGACCTCGACAGTTTAGAGAAATGCTGGTCATATTTTGCAGAATGTCCTTTGACGTGGGATTGTCTCATCTCTTTTCATGACTAGACTGGGTTTATGGTCTTAGGGAAGGAAAACCACAGAAATAAATGCCATTCTCATCACATCGTGTCAAGGTTAACGTCTATCGCTGAGACGTATCACCGATGATGCTCTGGGATTGACTTTTATGCCTCCAATTCTTATAATCCTCTCTGGACAGTTCCTTCTGAATTCTAGATCGACTTTCCACTTCCCCACCACAAATTGCTTTTCTCTGTTTATCTTTCTAGTGACTATTTTCTAACATGACAAATGTATCTATTATAAGCCCAACTTGACTAGCTGCTAAAAACAAATCGTCATCCATCTTAAACGATTATACAGTTGATATTGATTATAATCTTGTGGGTCGGAAAGGCTTTCTGTGGGAGGAGCTGTTTTTCTGCCCTGAGCCACTTGCTTAGGGCCTGCCCCTATTCCTAGTTGCCACATGTGCTAAATAATCCTTGCTAAGTGTCCATGACCACAGTAATTTCAGAAACAGCCATGCTGAGAATAAAAGAGTTACCTGCATTTTGTTCCCTAAAAATGTCTTATTTTAACCCATTTTCATTAGGGTCTAATGTGTTTTAGAGTAGCATTTCACAACTTTTTTGCACATTAGTTGTATTCAATGAGGAGCTGGAGAGAAAAAAAAAGGCCGTTTCTAGGCCCACTCCCTGAGACATTCATTTAATTGTTCCAAGGTGTGGCCTTGGGCATCCTCAAACCAATCAAGTCAGAGGGTAAGAGCCACTCTTCTAAAAGCCACTCTCATCTTACACTAGAATCAGCTACTGAGCTTGTGGGTATTTTTAACACTCCTCAGGGGATTTCAACACATAGCCAAGCTTGATATGGAGCACCCCCAATTTCTTCTTTAATTTTTGTAGCTGTTTATATTTTAGAAATCCTTTGAGGTTATTTTATCAGTGTTTCCATTCTCAAAGCTTGACTTCATATGATTTCTCATTTTATGTACAAGAGCACCAGGCAAACAGATGGATGTTTTTGATTCTACGGTAAAGTAGAATTCTGCTTAGCAGTTTTTAGTTAGCCAACCTGTCTCCCAAACCTGATTAAAAATAAAAACATTCCTGTTATCATTTTCAAGGCAAATAAGTAAAAAAATGTATACAAATTGGTGCCTTTTTTTTTTTAACACCGAAAGCTGATGGTCAAACCAATTGAATGAATGTGCAAGTGTTTACTAGTCAATCACATCACTGACGATAAAGATGGTATAGGTCCAGTGTCTGTACATCCCCCTCATACATGGCTGTGTGCCATACTTGGGAACCTTTATGCATTGCCTGCTATGATTTATCATTTTCTAGTAGATGGAATATGAATGGGTTTTTCTGCCTTAATGGTAAATGGAAGAAACATGCGTATCTCACACCCATCCCCACATGCCATGTTGTTTTTCTGCCTTGACACAAATGAGAATAAAAATGTCCCTAGCCAAGTTCTCATGAGACATGGTCTAGTCTCAGCTTTGATTTTTACCAATCCATTAAGCTAGAATTTCCCCTGTCATAATTTCATCTGATTATTTTTAATTAAATTTCAAGCGTGGTAATTTCTCTCCTGCTTCGGTATTTACAAGTTTCAAATATTTGTAGACTGTTATCAGACAGCTCCCCCTCGGGCCTTTGCTTGGCGTCACTCTACCTGTTCAGTTTCCCTAATCATCTTTCCGAGGTTCAGCTTCCCATACCATCACCATTTTTTGGCTTTATTAGCTGTCATTTTGTAAAGCTGACTCATTCTGTGGCTTCACTCTTGTCTTCCTTCTTCCTCAGTTGGTGACATCTTCCAAATTCATTGTCATTGGTTAACTTCCTGGTCATGTTGTTTGCCCAGAACGTTAGATTGCCACTGGCATTATATTATATCTTGTCTATACTCCGAATTTATTTTGATCATATCTAATTGAAATTACTACTTTTGTATGAACCTTTTAAAATAATGCCCAAATATATATTTCATGCTGTATGCAATTTCACAACAAATCATATGTTTTTTAGGAGAAAAAATAATACCAAAAGATAATTTTATGGAAATTCAGTTTGTTCATTTTCAATCATAATTACACACTATTGTTATTTACAAACTGATTGAAGTTGATCTTAATGAAGGCAGAATTGTGTGGAACATCCCTGTGCTCCCATTCACCTGGTTGTTCCTCTGAATGCCCTGAAAGCCATGTCATTATTAGCAGTGGAGATGCTGGTGATTCTTGGTTTATAAGGAAAAGCATCTACCCCTCCCGCCCCATCTCCCATGATGCGCTGTGCACTGTGGCTACTGCTCAGCCAGGGTTCCACTCACCAGGGTCGGGGGGACAGTGGTGCGGGGGGGGGACTATGTTTCTTTGTTTTTAGCAAAATTTAAGTACTGATACACAAGACTTAGTCCTTTTCTTTTTCTCCTTTCCTTTCATTGAGTATCCTCACCTGGCTTCTAAATCATGGTAATTTTTCCTCTTTCCAAACATCTTTCTTCTTTTAATTCACAGAACCTTTCCCATGCTTCTACCTTAGTCTAGGAGGCATATAGACATATTTGACTATGAAGTCAGATGTATATGTGGGGAGAAACAGGCAAGTTATTATATTACCATTGGAAAATTATTTAGCCTTTCTGAGCTAAGTGGGGTTTCTTACCTGTTAAATAGAAACAGTGATTTATGCTCATTGAGTTACTGTAACCATTGAGTGAAATGATGAACTTGGATTCTTAGCAGAATGTGACACAAAGTGGGGACTCTGTATGGAGTTCTGGGGTCACTGCCATGAGTCTTAGCACTGAGCTTCTCACTCCTCTCCGAGTACTGGGTCTTCACCTCCCTTCCTTCTACCTCTTCAGGCTTTTCTTTTGTCCCAAGTTACTATCTATGCTCCTGAATATTTCTAGCAAATATCAATTGTGAAGTTACAGAGGCTAGTGCTGTGGGTGCTTCTGTGTAATTATGGAGTTCTAAGTGTCTGCCCATAAAGAGTTATGTGGCTGTTTGTTTGAAAATGCTAACATTTGTGTCCGTAGAGGAAATATTTTATCAAAATGTGATAATATCATGGATGCTTAAGTGTGGTAGCTGAGAGCTTCCAGCTGAAAAATTATGTCTTCAAACAAAACCAGAAAATGGTAACAGGGAGAAGAAATAGTGAAAATCTCTGGAAAGCGGGGAGGCAGAGGAAGCTGGAAAGCAAGAGAAGTGCCTCGGGCTGAAATTGCCCAGCAGCCTGAGGAGATGAAGGAAATGCAGAGGGACTATGGGTGACACCGAGCAGCCGTGAGGACGAGTGGCTACCAGGATGGTGGGACTTGAATGAGAGGTCTGAGGGGACTGACTTGGCCACCAAGCAGAAGCCTCTTTCGGTGAGAAGCATGGATTGTGCTATTGAACTTATGCCCTTTATCTAGAAAGACCCTCAGAGAGTTGGTGCTTTCAAACTCCAAGTATGCCCACTAGCCAAGATGAACCATGGCTTAATGAACTCCCTTCCAGAAAAAGAGAGTGTCTTTTTCCTTTCTTCACTCTTGAAACTAAGTTTAGGTGTAGCACAAAGTTCAGTGGGTAGGAGAGACAAATCCTTGAGGAAAACAAAAGGCTAAAGGGCAGGCCTGCATTTGATGTTTTTATTCCTATAAAACATATGATTAGTTGTGAAATTGAGTATAGTGTGAAAATATATTTGGACATTATTTTAAAAAGTTATAAAGGTTCATGCAAAAGTAGAAGTGGTTTCAATTAGATAAGATCAAAGGCTAAAGGATCAGAATGAAATGGTCATCTTTGAGGAAAACAGAATGCGAGAAATCTTCAACACTCAGTAGGATTGAATTTGGAAAAATGTTCTATGTGTAGACTGGATGTGCTCTCTCAGACGGCTGAGTTATTAATCAACTAAAGACCCTGCGCACGACATTTGTGCACTGCAGGGGGTGTGTCCCTCAGTCTGGCCTGTGCCTTCTGACAGCCTGGGATTCCTCGGGGGATATCCAGCTGACATCCATAGCACTGCTGTGGAGGTGGGAGAGGCTCCCGCCACCTCTGCCACACTCACTAGCCGTGAGCCTGGCTCAGGGCTTCTGGTTGAGCAGCGCTCCCCCTGTGGGAGTCCACTGATCACCAGGGGACAGCTCCTTCGTTGAGTGTCTGCCCCTGGTGGTGAGTGCATGTCACAGTGACCAATCATTCCGCTGTTTGGTCAATTTGCATGTTAGCCTTTTATTATATAGGCTGGTGCATGAGACTCTTGTCAGACCGCAGCCCCAGGCAAGTGCACCAGGAGGTGGCATGTGCGAATGTGTGTGCATGCAGCAGTCCCAGAGGTGCCTGCGGGTGGCAATGGCTATCAGCTTAGATTGCAGTTCATACTTTCACAGACCTGTGAAACCCCTTATTCTTGCCTCAAAGTGTTGTTGGCAGGCCAGCCATTCTTCTCTCAGTTTACAATGCATGATCAGGAAACACAGAAGTTTGGCTATTTGTCCAAGGTCAAAATGAGTCAGTGACAAAATCTGGACTTAAGCTGATTGTTCAAAATATAGACCATTGCCCAGCCAGTGTGGCTCAGTGGTTGAGCATGGACCTATGAATCAGAAGGTCATAGTTTGATTCTCCTCTCATCATAGAAATTTCTATCTTTCTCTCCCTCTCCCTTCTTCTCTGATATCAACTTAAAATGTATAGATTTAAAAGAAATGCAGACCATGGTATCCAGAAAGACATCATCACCACCCATTACTATCATACCTCAGAACCCCAAACCAGCATGCCCTACTTCCTCCACGAAGATACTGCTGTCCTTCAGATGACTTCCGAAAATCAAAGCTGCAAGATGGATGTGATGCTGTGGCCTTAGTATGAATGGCATTGAATGCACTGTAAAGTGGGGAGGGGAACTGATCTTGACATTTCTCTCACTTTAAGAAACTGAGGTATGAAAACTGTGCCCCTCCTTGCCCAAAGGATCTATTTTGGAACCAAATTTTCTAGTCATGTATTTAGGGAAAGGTTTTCTTTTACTTTATTAACCTAATTTCAATACTGTGATTATATCCAGTATTATAAATTGTACAATAGGTCTCCAAGACAGTGTTGCTTACTAATAGCAGTTAATTCTGTGTACTAACATCTTTGATTTCTGGCTGTTGAATCCTGGGTGGATGTGACTGAAATTATTAACTAACAACTTAATCCAGTTCTTACGAAAGGAAGAGTAATGAGGACTTTTCCATAAGGGTCATGAAAACCTAAGTGTCTTTCTAGAAACCAAGAATATCTGATCAGATTCTTCAAGGAAGCAAAAAATCCCGTAAATGTCAGGAAGATGTGACATGCTGGAAACCCCCTTTGTCAGCTTCATCTAAAGGAGGTACTATTTGTAGGTGACTTTTCAGCAAGTCTGTCAAAAGCTTCCGGCTACAGATAAAAATTCAATAACCTTTCACTGTGTCTGTGCCACAATTATCACTCATTTAAAAACAGTCCCTCTAATGGAGTATTTTATCATGCTGGACAGTCTCTGCATTGTTCATTATTTAGTGTTTGCTAAGCTGATGGCACTTCCATGGCACCTGCCTTATCTCTGCTTCCTCAGAATTGGATTTTATATTTCCAGCCCAGTCAGATATGACAAGTCATTTTCTTCCCTCTTGTCTTTTAAGAAACGCAAACTTGATTTCTTTTTTTCAACAATCACCACTTAGAGATTAAAGTTATTGGAAATGTCTGTATTAACTAGCTTTGGGAGGTGGAGTGGAGGCCTATTGCATTTTAATTACAATTGGGGTCGGCCTCTCCCCTTTTTTTATTTCCAATATATGGGTATTCTCTATCTCTTTGGAGCCTCATTCTTCTAAAACAACACAGTGCGCGCAAAGTTGAAGTATTATGAACCCTGGGGTAGCTAGGAGACAAGAGGAGGTATTATCGGAATTATATTGTAGAGCCTCAGTAACGGTGATGAGAAGCTATGTAACTGGGTCTCTGTTATAAAGATTGTCCTTTTATGAGAAACGTCCTGAATGGAAAATGATCATTAGCCTGACACCTGGGGGAGATGTGCCAGTTCAAACAACATTTCTCTTCCTGCATTTAGATCATTATTGAGATTTTTAACTATTGTATGTCTTTAAAAATACAGCCACCTGGGTCCCAAATGAATTATTTTTAAGAGATGCATGCACTTTACCCAAGTTTCGGACCTGATCAATTATACATGCCTCAGGTGTTCACCTTTTATTCCAGGTCTTATCTTGGGCACCATTCTTGTGTAGTGCTGTTTTCTCATTAAGACCAAGTCCTTCTCTTTATAATGAGAAATCCCTGGAAGGTGTAGGGGAGGCAGCCTGAAAAAGGAGCGGAATGAAATGGCCACAATCCACATCCCTTGCAGGAAGCTCTCTCCTTGGGCCCAGGGAGGATCTGCCCATTTTCTCCAAGAAAGTCTCTCTTGCACAGTGTTTAGAAAATACAGGACTTCACTCAAGGACTGTGATAGCAAGATTTTGACCTGTTATGGTACAGTCTTTAAATGGGGATATCAGGCAACTGAGAATCCTTGTACAGAGAGAAATTCTTATCATACATTCATTTTAAGGTTTACGGATTTTTGTTATGAGCATCAAAACAGAAATAACATCAGAGCCTTTTCTCAGTACCCTAATTGAAAAGGCCATCCTTTAGGACTGGCTTTATGAAGAAACTATCTGTTTAGGTTTTACCCAGAAGGAGATGTTCCAGACGCCTCTCATGTCTGCTTGTGAAAGAGGGAGTGTGAGAAAACTCCACCATTGTATCATTGGTTTAAAGGGACCACAAGCCCAATTAACACATTGGCTCAAGCCAAAAGCTTTTGGGCTTTTCACAGAAATTAAGCAAGTGCTAGCTTACAGCCCACGAAGGAGGTTTGCATATGCTGAGGTCCCTGCCTCCCTCCTGGGTCCCTGCAGCAGATGGCTGCCAGAGCGCCAAAGGGGAAACTCCTCCACCGCCTCCTCCAGGCCCTCACCAGGTGGGGAGACCGGCTTTCCTTCCACACTGCGTCCACACTTTCTCACCCTACCCACGGAGTATTGAGGCAAGACCCACCTCTGACGTTACACTCCTGCCTTGCCTCTGTTCCTCGGCACCAGCATAGCTCAGTAGATGGGCACTGGCCCGCCTTGGCGAGGCACTTACCATCACATGATTTGCTTCAAGGATCAAATTAACTAATGCATACCCATCAGCCCATACAATGTAGGGCAAACAGATACCTTGCTAAATGATACTTTTTCCCTTCCATTTCTTCTCCTTTTTAAAGCTCCTTACCTCATTCTTAGCCATCCCAAGGTTATTTTCCTCCCGACTCTCTTTATTTTATTGCCAATATTTGCCCACAGTGGTACTCAATGTGAAATGCCCAGGTCTGCCTCTAGTTGATAGTTGAGCCATTCTGCATAATAATTTAATTATTACATCGAGGGATCTTTGATATATTGCATTTAAAATTAGACTCTGCACACTTATACTTACCAGCCTTGCAAAATCTCGGGGGCCTTTGAACTCAGGCACAGGGTGAGACTGAATTTATTGGGGACCACAATGAGTGAAACTGAAGGTTAAACCCCCCAGCTCTCATGAAATGACTTTGCTGTAAACTTGCATTTCATTTTATCAGGGGCTCTGGCAGTGAGGAAGCTGCTGCATCGTGGTGTGAGTAGAAACCATAACACAGAAGACAGACCACCCAGCTCCACAGCCTCAGTAGCTCTGGATGTCCTGGGCCTCTTAACGTCAAGGGGTCTGCCTGTATTGAAGCAGGCCGGTGGACCAGCTCCAGTTAAGACATATCCAAGCTTCAGCCAAGCCTAGTCCTCAGGGGTGACAAGTGTTGGGCTTAGGGTAACCTTTCTGTCCCGCCTCGGGGATAATAAAACTACCTAATACCTCCCTTTTGACTTACTCTCTCCCAACTCCTGAATTGCTGGTTTAGATGATGGGTTCTGGACATCCCAACTTTGCTACGACTTTGTGTTAGCTGGAAATGGAAACTGATATTTCTTTTTTTCCTTTTAAAAACCATTTTAACCATATTTAAGTATATAGTTCAGTGGCATTAAGTACATTCACACTGTTGTGCAACCATCATCATTTTCCATCTGCAAACTTTTTCATCTTCCTCAACTGAAACTCTATATTGATTAAACATTAACTTCTCACTCCTCCTTCTCCCTAGCCCCTGGCAACCACCATCCTACTTTCTGTCTCTATGAATGTCACTATTCTAGGGACTTCATATAAATGACTGATTTATTTCATTTAGCAAAGTCTTCATTCACTTGTAGCATGCATCATACTTTCCTCCCTTTTTAACTTAAAGATTGAATTATATGGATAAACCACAATTTGTTTATCTATTCACTCATCAGTAGACACTTCCACTTTTTAGACATTGTGAATAATGCTCCTATGAGCACAGGTGCACAAATATCTCATTGAGTCCCTGCTTTAAGTACTTTCGGATATGTACCCAGAAGCAGAATTACAAAAATTAATATTCTGAGACCTATGTTTTTCTACTTAATGCCTCCCAAACCCCTAATTGCTTGTATAGATGGTGTCCTGATGAGACATTCAGCATTATTCTCAGATATACTCATCACAATGGGAATAATATTATATACCAAGCTCTTTAGGTTATTTCATCTAATCTTTATGGCCTCTGAGGTTAATTTTCTGATTGTAAGTCGTGGAATTAATGTATAAACCCATATCTGCTTGATATCAGGGTTTGTGCTTATAACCATCACACTCTGTTACCTTCAAATAAACCATTTTCCTTACCACCTCACGAAGTAGAAAATAAAATATTCTAGCTTTGTTGAGATATAATTGACAAGTACTATTGTGTAAGTTTAAGGTAAAGAGTGTGATGATTTGATACATATATATATTACAAAATATTTACCACAGTAAGGTTAACTAACACCTTATTCACCTTTCATAATTACCATTTTGTTGTTGTTGTATGATGGAACATTTCAGATCTACCCTCTTATCAAGTATACAGTACTGTATTATTAACTATAGCCACATACTGTACATTAAATCCCCAGACCATATTCCTTTTCCAAGTGAAGTTTGTACCCTTTAACCAGCAGATATAAGGTTTGCCCTATCCCCCAGTCCCTGGTGACCACCATCCTACTCTCCATTTCTATGAGTTTGGCTTTTTAAATTCCACACATAAGTGAGATCACATTATATTTTTCTTTCTTTGTCTGACTTAATCCTTTGCCTGACTTAATTTCACTTAGTGTAATGCCCTCAGAATTCATGGATGTTGCAAGTTTCCTTTTTTATGGCTGAATAATATTCCTGTGTGTGTGTGTGTGTGTGTGTGTGTGTGTGTGTGCGCGCGTGCATGCGCGCACGCTCCTACGCACGCTCATATGTGTGTGATCACATTTTCTTTATTCATTCATAAATGTATACTTAGATTGCTTCCATGTCTTGTCTATCCTATATAAGAAAAGGCTAACATACAGATTGACCAGATGGCAGAATGATCAGTCGCTATGATACTCACTGAACACCAGGGGGCAGATGCTCAACACAGGAGCTGTCCCCTGGTGGTCAGTGCGCTCCCACAGTAGGAGCTCTGCTCAGCCAGAAGCCCTGAGCCGGGCTCACAGCTGGCAAGTGCAGCAGCAGTGGTGGGAGCCTCTCCTGCTTCCACGGCCGCCCTAAGGATGTCTGACTGCTGGCTTAACTGTCAGTTGGACATTCCCCAAAGGCTCCTGGACTGCGAGAGGGTGCAGACCAGGCTGAGGGAATTTCATGCACTGGGCCCCTGGTTGTAAATAATGCTGCAATGAACATGGCTGTGTAAATATATCTTCAAAATAGTGACTTCATTCCCTTTAGATAAATACCCAGGATTAAAATTGCTGGATCTCATGGTAGCTCTGTTTTTAATAGTGGCTGTTGCAATCTATATTCCCATCAATAGTGAACAAGGGTTTCCTTTACTACACATTCTTGCCAGCCCTTGTTATTTTTTATATTTTTCAAAATAGCCATTCTAACAGATGTAAGGTGATACCCCATTGTGGTTTTTATTTGTATTTAAGTAATGATTAGTGATGTTGAGCACCTTTTCGTGTATTTTTTAGTCATTTTATGTCTTCTTTTGAAATATATATTTTTAAATTGAATTATTTGGGTTTTTAGCTATTGAGTTGTGTATTTCTTATGTATTTTGGATATTCATCCCTTATCAGCTATGTGGTTTGCAAATATTTTTTTCCCAGCCCACAGGTCGCCTTTTCTTTTAGTCTAATGCATTCCCTTTTATTGCTTATGCTTTTGATGTCATATCCAAAAAATCTTTTCCAACACCAGTGTCATAAAGCTTATTTCCTGTGTTTCTCTAAGGGTTTTGTAGTTTCAGATTTTATGTTTAGTTTTAATCTATTAGAGTAGGGTAAATAGGAATTTCTTCCCTTTGCATGTGAATATCTACTTTTCCCCACATCCTTTCTTGAAGAGACTGTCCTTTCTCCAGAGAGTATTCTTGCATCCCTTATCAAGTGTTATTAGACTGTTTATACATGGTTTTACATTTGGGCCCTTGATTCAGTTCTCGGCTTTTTGCGTCTGTTTTTATGCTGGTGTCATCCTGTGCTGATTGTGATTGCTTTGTGACATAGCTGGAAATCAGGATGTGTGGTGCCACCAGCTTTGCTCTTTCTTAAGATTGCTTTGGCTCTTCAGGGTATTTTGTTGTTTCATACAAATTTTAGGATTGTGTTTTTTGTTTTTTGGTGGGTTTTTTTTCTGTTTCTGTGAAAAATACCATTAGAATTTTGAGAGGGCTTGCATTGAATCTTTGGGTAGTATAGACATTTGAACAATATTAACTCCTCTGATCTATAAACAGGCTATTTTTCCATTTATTTGTGTCTTCTTCAATTTCTTTCATCACTGTCCTGTAGTTTTCAGTGTACAGGTCTTTCATTTCCTGAGTTTAATGTATTCCTGAGTATTTTGTTGCCTTTGATGCTATTGTATATGGGATTATTTTTTTTAGTTCTTTTGCAGATAATTCTTTGTTAGGTATAGAAATGCAATTGATTATTGTTTGTTGATTTTGCATCCTGAAATTTGACTGAATTGACTTGTCAGTTCTAACAGGTTTTTTTTTGTTGTTGTTGGGAGACTTTAGGACTTTCTATTATAAGATCATGTCATCTATAAACAGAGTTTTAATTCTTTCTTTTCAGTTTCAATGTCTTGTATTTCTCTTTCTTGCCTGCTTGCTCTGACTAGGGCTCCCAGTAGTACTATGTGTAGAATAATAGTAGTGAGAATAACCATACTTGTCATGTTCCTGAGCTTAGGGGGAAAGCTTCCAACCTTTCATCGTTTAGTATGATGTTAGCTGTGGGCTTAAAATAATTTTAAAGCCCTAGATATTGTCTCCTTTACTAGGGAATTTATCCTATCTAATAGAAGAGTAATGTGCAAATTGACCATCTCTCCACTACACCCACAAGCCACACCCACCAGCTATGCTCACCAGCCAATCAGAGAGAGTATTCAAATTAACCCAACCAAGATGGCCACAAAGAGAGCAGGAGGGAGGCTTGGGTTGCCCAAGCTTTCCACACAACCTGGTTTTCCCAGGCCTCCGCTTAAGGCAACAAAGTTTCAATGGCTGTGCAAGCAGAAGGCTTGGCTCTGCTCCAGGCTACAAAGTTTCAATTGTAGAAAATAAATAAATCCCAGATATCAGGGCCTCTGCTTGGGTCGCTGGGGGACGAGGGGAGCGGGGGAAGGCATGGCTGGCCTGCAAATGACCACAGTCCCTCGCCCAGGCCACCCCATTCCCCAAGGGAACACCCACCCTGATCTAGGACACCCTTCAAGGCAAACCAGCTGGCCCCCACCTGTGCAGCAGGCCTCTATCTTAGCTAATAAAAGAGTAATATGCACATTGACCATCACTCCAACACACAAGATGACTGCCCTCATGTGGTCAAAAGATCCTACCCCCATGTGAACATAAGATGGCCATCACAAGATGGCCAGCAGGGGATGGCAGTTGGGAGTGACCAGGCCTACAAGGGAGGGCAGTTGTGGGCAATCAGGCCAGTAGGGAAGGACAGTCGGGGGGAACCGAGGCCTGCAGGGGAGGGCAGTTAGGGGTGACCAGGCCCACAGAGGAGGGCAGTTAGAGACAAACAGGCTGGTAGAGGAGCAGTTAGGCATCAATCAAGCTGGCAGAGGAGTGATTAGGGGGTGATCAGGCTGGCAGGCAGAAGCAGTTAGGGGCAATCAGGAAGGCAGGCAGGTGAGCAGTTGGGAGCCTATCTGGATCGGGCCTAAATGGGCATTCGGACTTCCATCAAGAGGTCCCAGATTGGAGAGGGAGCAGGCTGGGCTGAAGTACACCCCCCGCCCCTTTCTCACCATGCACGAATTTTGTGCACCGGGCCTCTAGTAATTTGTAATTAAGATTCAAAATTACTATTCTGTTCTCTAGATCATTTATTTTCAATATAGGTTTTATGCCCCCAAGAAATGTGAAAAACAATACATTGGAGCATGAGGAAAAGTATGAGACCATATGTTTATACTTTTAACAATTAAAACACATATTCAGTATAAGAGATGACATGGGAGCCCTAGACTAAAAATATAAACAAGAACAAACAATGCGAAGATGGCTGAGCTGTCATTTTTCTTATTCCTGGTAGAGCTCTTTATCAGTCATAGTATAATGTTACCTAATCAGCAATAACAATCTAATCAGAAATGACTGGAAGTTGGCAAAATAATTTTAACTTGTTAAGATATTATTTGGAATATGGATTTATATTCACTGCTTTCAAAATGAACTTTGCCCTAAGTTTATATGAGCCTTGATATATTAACTAACATCCTGATTAGGAAGACATTTAAGGAAATTATTTGTTCCACCTTCAGGTCATTCTTTATTAATTTTAGTTATATATTGAGTACCATAATAGATGTACATAATTTATAAACAAATAAATACATATTCCGATGATCTGGGCTCAAAGTTTTTTTTACTGTTAGAATATTTAATCAAAGAGTTTAGAGATCCCTGCCCTAGACATTATTGTCTCCAAATGAATTGTTAAGGGGCCAGGACAGCACTTCCACTGCTTTCTATGTTATTGCACTTTTTTTTTCATTTTTTTGTTAGGTGAGCATTGTGAATTTTATCTGAAATTATGAAATAATTAGGACTTTAGCAATTTAGGCATCTTTCCAGAGCTCACTCAAGCAGTTACGGTTAGCTGGGCAGCTCAGCTGAGGCTATATCCTCTGGGAAAGCTGGCCTCTCTCCCTGTAGTCTTTCATCCTGGGCTGCTGCAGTGCTCAGAGGTCTTGGGGCAGTTCCAGGATGCATAAACAAATGCAGCCCAGACTCAAGAGGTAGGGGAAAGACTTTACCTTTTGATGAAAAGAATTGCAAAGAATTATGGTCATGTGTATTATAGCACACATGCTTAATTGTGAGGAAATAATGCCAGAAAAAATAAAATTATTTATAATTAATTACTTAGGCCTGAACAGATACCCTGTTTTCTGTGCATTTCTTTAAAAAGAGGTTGTATTTTCTAATTGATAATACACCTGATTTTGTGTGTGTGTGTCAATATGAAGACTATATTTAAGGACTAAAATTTTACGGTTAAGATGATGCTTTTTCTGGATGGTGTGACTCACTTGGTTGGAGCACCATCCATACACTGAAAGGTTGCAGGTTCAATTCCCAGGCAGGGCACATGCTTAGGTTGTGAGTTTGGTCTCCAGTCAGAGGCAGTACAGCAGGAGGCCAGTGGATGTTTCTGATATCCGTGTGGGTGTCTCTCTCTCTCTAAAATCAATGAACAAGTCCTTGGGTGAGATTTTTTTTTTTAATGATGCCTCCAAGATATACTCTAAGGATCTTTATATTTACGACTTAAAATGAACTGAGTTAATTTTTCAGTGAAAGTAGTATTTCCCTAAAGTCAAACAATTTCGTCTCTTGTTTATTAGAGATTAACTTGGAACATGTCTGATTGAGTTTATTGTTCATATGGATTTTTTTCAGTTAAGTGACTGTTAAGTATTTTTATTTTTAAAACTAGAATAACAATAGACTATTAAATGTCTATATGGTTATAAATAGACTTAGGAAGGTAAATCAAATACTTCATTAATGCCATGTACAGTGGAATGTTAAAAATAAATAAATATGCATTAATTTAAAACTTCTACCATAACTTTAAGTTGCTTAGTTTTTAATAACTATAATCTTTGTCTTCAATAAAATCCTGTTGGCACAGTATAACTTGGACTAAAGTAGGATTTTTCTTATAAGCATCTAAGGAGTTCTGGCCATTCTGGTCTTTAGATTAAGGTTAAATTCTTAAGTACTAATATGGTATTTTCTGTATCCACTAGTAAAGTAATGGGTTATTCCTTGATTTCATTTGTATACCAGTAATTTACAAGGATCACTTCTTAAGGTTTCACATACATCATGCAACAACAGAAAGACTTAATTATTGTGGATCTTCTGTTAACTTTAGCAGGACCATTGGAAACATCTAAACATTTGAGAAACGTATACCAGGAATATACTTGGGAGGGCTGGGAAGAAGCAAGAATAGTGAAAATAGCTATTTAGCTTGAATTCATTATAGGTCAATTACCCATGTTGCAATTCACTTTATTTTGTACCCTCCACACTGCATTAGTCCTGTGAATTACTTAACAGCGCAGCCACCACAGCCAGATCAGCCAGCACTGAGACTCCTTTCCCTCATCAGATACCAAAGCACCAGGTAGAAAACAACCAGCTTGGGTATGCTACGCATGGCCTATGAGTACTGCATGTTGAGACAGTTGTTGACAAGGCCAGTCTAATTACCAGTATCAATAATAAAACCAGTTCAAGGCATAGCAGGTATGCAGTAAATGTTTCATCAAATTGAATTAAGTTAACAGAGTGCTTCTAATGAGATCCTAAAATCAGCTACTCTTCTTCCATTTGTTGAATTGGCTGGTAAATGTGTCTACAATGAGCCAACCCTTTTTCTTATTTCTGCCAGTGCTACTATTCCCCCTTTTCCCCTTTCATTTCAAGCACTGATGGTAACAATTATCTTATATAGCATAGGCAGGTTACTCCCAAGTCATCCATTATCTCCCTTAAGGCTTTCTCCTGGGATTAAACAGTACAATTGCCTTTGGATTTTCATAGTATTTTGGCCATTAACTACCTTATTTAAAGCAATATATTTAATTATATGCCTATTTTATCCCTTGCTAAATGTGAATTTTATTTACTGAAAATGTTATTTCTGACCCTCTACTTTGACCTATCTTTTATTTCCTTAAACAATTTTTCCTTCAGTACCTGTATCTTACTCACTGACTAATGAATATGTTGTGTTACAGAAATTCACTTTAAAGTCAACTGTAGGGAGTTCTGAATGTATTTCTTTCATAGAAACATTGTTATTTCTGGTTATGGGATATGAGATATGATTTTTAATCACTATGAGTCTTAATTTCCTCACCTATAAGTATAACGATAATCTCTATTTCTTTTCTTATTGGTATATTTTTATTTATTTCAGAGAGGAAGCAAGAGAAACAGACAGATAGAAATATCAATGATGGTTCATCCCACACCTGCTATTGGGCATCGAGCCCACAACCTAGGCATGTGCCCTGACTGGGACTTGAACTGTGACTTCTTGGTTAATAGAATTATGCTCAGCCATTGAACCACTCCAGCTGGGCTAAAATGCTTATTTCTTACTAGAGGCCTGATGCACAAAATTCATGCAAGAGTAGGCTTTCCTTCCCCCGGCTGCTAGCACCGGCTTCTCTTTGGCACCTGGGACCTTGGCTTCCCTCTGGCCACCAGCAGGTACTCAGAACCTGGGCTTCCCTTGCAGCCTCGGCTTTGTCCAGAAGGTTGTCCAGAAGACGTCTGGAAGGATGTCTGGTCTAATTAGCATATTATTATCAATAGTTGCTATGAAGACTATTATCAATAGTCTGCTAATCTTACTTCCTAAATATTTCTTTATCTGTCATTTCTTCTTCATTCCTATTATCAGGGCCCTTATTTACACCTTCATGGTTTTTTCACTTGTGATACAAAGGTCATACCAGAGCAATTTATCTAAATGCAAATATGACCTGGTAACTGATACATTAATTTCTTCTCATCATCCCATAGGAAGTATCCAAGATCCTTAATATGACTTAGAAAATACCTCACAATCTAGATCTCTGATTTATGGAAATTGAACTGCCCTTAGTTCTCCTGCAGTGTTATCCCATTTCTCACCTCCTTGCCTTTATTCAGGCTGTCTCTTCTGAATCTGACACCTTTTCTCCTACCTTACCCATTCCTCTTCACCTGGTTACTTCTTCTTCTTCCTTAAAAATTCGGCTTTAGTGTCAGCACTTCAAGAAACCTTTTTGGACTCTCTCAGATTGAATTAAGCAACATTTATCTGACCTTTCTTAATGCCCAAGAGCTATCTCTAGTATTTTATATAGTATATTATACTATTTATTATTTCTACATCTGTCTTTCCAGTTAGACTACATGCACCTTGAAAGTATGAACTTTATCTCTTTCCTTATTATACCACCAACTAATATTGTACTTAGAAGGGGCTCAAACAAAGTGGATTTCATTAATTAGCAAAAGAAATCACAAACTAATCGACCTAAACCTCCATTAATAATATTGTGTCAGTGGTAAATACCCATTTGAGAAAACCATGTAAGATGAAACACAGAGACCAAAGTAAACAGAACAAGTACTTAGAGGAAACGAGGGTTATCCTGAAAGAAAATCATTTAAAAGAACCTATTATCAATATCTTTAGAAGAACAAGTAAAGATACTTCATCCAAGAAGCAAGAATAGTATACTATATAAAAGGAACATTCTGAGGACAATAACAAACAAACAAACTCTTGAAAAATAAAAAGTAAGAAGTGAAAATGAAAATCTCAGAAGAAAGCTTAGAAGATGGAGTCAAAGAAATGTTTAGAAAAACATAAAGACTAACAGAAAATAGGAAAAAAATTTTAAAAGATGCCATGGAGCAGTACAGTATACCTATAAAAACTACTTGATTATGTGGATATCTAGCTTTGGTTAAAATAAAAAGTGATTACAGTAACAGAAATTCTCACTGGGTCCTCACTTTTAAGTTTTTAATCAATTCTAATGAGTTATTGAGACTACAGGAAAATGTTAGGTAGACCCAGCTGGGAAAAGCCTGTTGTCCACAAAGTTCCAATCAGTCTTCCTGCACTCCAGAAACTGGAGAAAAATGGACCTTCCAAACGTCAGTTGGAATCTGGACTTTCACAATTTCTCCTGTAACATTTCTGATGAAAAACTGATCATCTGTCCTCATTTCTACTGCTGACCACCAAATCCAAATTTACTAGAATAATTGATTTTATCAGTGTTGGGTGAGTGATAAAAGCTCTACTATCCATTATTTAATAAGATGCCTGGTGGCTGCTGAAAGGTCTGGAGTGGGCCAGGGTTGCACACCTATGACATGAGGCCATAATGTATCAAAAGAGATTTTATTCCCAACACCTGGGTGCAGGTGGGCTGAGACTGAGAAAAGCATCAGCAAGGAGAGCAGGGAGAGAGAGGTTCTTATTAATTTTTGCTGGCTGAAAGCCGCTCTGCTGATGTAAGGGTCTGGTCCTCCCATGCCAGTTGTCTTCTGGTTTTCTGGGCTATGCCATGCTTAAGGCTGCAAGCTTTCTGCAAGATATCTGTTAAGCACAATAAATTTTTCTCTGTCCCGTTTTATTTTCTTTAACCCTCTCAATGGCTCCCACATTCTGCCTTGCTCATGGGCACACAATATTGACCAAGATGTTTTCTGATTGCATAAGGACTATCAGATGGCGGATAGCTGAAACCAATAGGGTACCTAACACAGAATAGATTGGAACTGGATTTGGTTATCAGCAATAGTTCATGAGAAACAACAGAAGCCTGATAATTTGACTTAGTGGTGTGTGTGTGTTTTTAGGTATAATGAAAAAATTTAAGCCCTTTGGTGCGCATCTATGTTATACCTAATATTATATCCCCATAAGTAATATTATAAAGTTTACTATTTTTATAAAGTATAGTTGACATATAATATTAGATGAGTTTCAGAGTACAACATAGTTATTCAACATTTATTTACCTTACAAAGTAATCACCATGATAAGTTAGTAACCGTCTGTCATCATGCAAAGTTATTATACTATTGACTACAATCCCTGTGCTGTACATTACATCCACATGACTTTTGTATTTTATTTAGCTGGAAGTTTGTACCTTTATTTCCCTTCACAATTTTCACTCACTCCCCTAACACACCTTTTCTGGCAATCATCAGTTTGTTCCCTGTTATCTATGAGTTTGTTTCTGTTTGTTTTTTTGTGTTTTGTTTTTTCAGATTCCACATATAAGTAAAATCATATGGTATTTGTCTCTCTGTCTGATTATTTCATTTAGCATGGTATTCTCTAAGTCTGCACATGTTGAGAAAAATGGCAAGATTTCATTATTTTTTTATGGCTGAGTAATAGTCCAGTGTATATATGCAACACATCTTCTTTATCCATCTGTCTATTGATAGGCACTTAGGTTACTTCCATATCTTGGCTATTTTGAATAAGGTTGCAATAAATATAGGGGTGCATATATCTTTTCAAATTAATAATTCACAGTTGTTAAGATAATTTCACAAGCTATTAAATAGAATTTTTGAGGCAGATCTCCTTAGGGTATAATAATCGTATTAGAAGTTTTAATGTATCTCAAATTTCAACTAATAGATTAACCAGAGAGTCAGATGTTATTATGTTGTGATATTCTGGCTATTAATAGACAAATCTTTAGAGATATGTAATCAGAACTTGGAACATACTGCTTTATGAGCAAAACAAAACTATTAGAAACACATTTAACAATATGATTATGAGATCATAGAACTTCCAAGAGTGATGGGACCTTAGTCTCTAATTCACTCCAATAATAAACACTGTCATTTATTGAGAATTTATTAATGTATAAGACTCTCTACTGGGAGTTTTAGAGTATTATTTTTAATTCTTATAACCCTATGAGGGATATGTGCAGTGGGAAGAACATAGCCCCCTAAAGTTCTCAACCTCTAATCCCCAGAACCTGTCAGAAAAGGAAAGTTAAGGTTGCAGATAAGATTGCTAATCAGCTTACCCTAATGTAGGGAAGTTGTCTGGATGGTCCAGGTGAGCCCAATGTAATTACAAGGCACCTTAGAAGTAGAAGAGGGAGACAGATGAGTAGTTCAGGGTGAAGCAACGTAAGAAAGACTCACCTCTTCATTTCTGGCTTTAAAGATGGAGAAGGGATTACAAGCCAAGGAATGTCAGCAGCCTCTAAAACCTGGGAAAGGCCACGGGACAGATTCACCCTAGAGCCTCAAACACCTCCATTTTAGCCCATCAGACCCATGTCACATGTCTCATCTCCAGAACTATAAGTTAATACATTTGTGTTGTGTAAACTATGTCCTTAGAAATAATTTGTCACAGGAGCAATAGGAATCTAATGCACTCAGCATTGTTGTCTCCATTTTTCAGATGACAAAAATAAGGTTCAAAGGATTGAGTAACTCCTCTAAAGTCATGCAGGTAGAAAGAGGCAAAGCAGGACATTGGTACTCCCAGGCCTGACTCCACTTCAGTGACAGCTGGTCTGCAGCAGGCCCTGGTCTAAGATCTCTACAGTGTTATCTTGCCTAGTCCTTACAGTAGCTTATGAGGGAGGTGGTAGTTGCCCTCATTTCTTAGATGATGAAGTTGGAGCAGAAGGAGGTTAAAGAGAGTGTGGAGGCAGGATTTAGTGTGCCTCGCCTCCGCACACTTTGCTGTGTTCTCCCACATCATGGAGACAGAACTGATGTATGATTCTCCTGAGGTCATGCATCAAAGTAGTGCCACAACCAGGTCTAGAATCCAGGTTCCCTCCTCTGGGCCTTTCCCTTCTTGAAGAGCACACTGAATGTGAAGATACAGGTCAAAACCCATATCGAGCAAAGATGCTAAGTAACAGCTCTAAAGAGGAAAGCATTTGCTCCCTTTAGCCTCAGATGAAGCTTCACATTCGGTTAATTGAGTTGCAAGATTACATCATGACTACATGGCTCCAGCCAGGGCAGGGGTGCCCTAGCCTTGACCTCTCTTTCCTTTTCTCAGACACTATCCAGAAACTATCCAAGACGTTGATACACAATCTAAATCTCACCACACAAACAACAGTTAGCATGCTAGTGAAACAGATTTAAATTTAAGCAAAATTGAGTATCCCCACATGTGCTTACGCCGGATATAATATAATTCTTCTGAGGTTTCTGCAAACATGAACCAAGCCATTTATGCTTCATAGGAACAGATTATATAATGCGAAATCCTCAATAAAAATGCAGTCTCATATTCTGCAGATGGGTGTCATTTAATTAAAATATGAATTTAAAATGCAAAGGGCTACATTAATTCTGCACTGTGGCTGAGATTTTAATTGCACTCAAGTTAGGAAATTCTGTGCTAATGTTCCTCTGGCATCTCTCATTCAGCCTCTCAGAGCAGATGCCTGATGATCTGAAGAGGACTGCGGTAGCATTCACAGGCTGCATGTGGCCGGCTGGCTTGGAGATCCCAGGGTGGCAGGCATCATACAAAGGAGATTCCAGGGAAGGGACATTGCACCTGCTTCACTAGGTGGCCCTGGGCCAGTCACTTCCTGAGGTTTTGCCTCATCCTACTCCTCTGCAGCAGCCTCTAGAATCTGGGGAAGGTCACAGAAAAGTGGTCATTTAAAGGGCTCAGAACATTGAAAGACTCAAATTAAAAAAACAAAACACAACTCTATTAATGCCTTTTATTTATTTTTTAAATATATTTTTATTTCAGAGAGGAATGGAGAGGGAGAGAGAGATAGAAGCATCAGTGTTGAGAGAGGATCATTGATCATTTGCCTCCTGCACACCCCACATGGGGGATCGAGCCCGCAATCCAGACATGTGTACTGACCAGGAATCGAACCAAGACCTCCCGATTCATAGGTTAGCGCTCAACCACCGATCCATGCCAACTGGGCTGTCAATGCCTTTTAGTGTTTGAGCACATTCCTGAGTAATCTCTATGTGTTCAATAAATGCTAGGTGACTGTGAAGAGACACATCGGACTCATGTAAATCCTGTTGTAATAAAATCAACTACCAAATGCCTTCCACAGAGGAACCCAGGAGCTTTCCCTCCTAGGAACTTCTCTTCAGACTAGAGACAGTCCAGGGCTAAAGCAACACCACGCTCCTGGGCGCTTCTGCTGAGAAAGGCACCGAATGACAGGGCAGTGACATATAGATGAAGGATGCCAAACAGCAGGTAACTGTAGTACCGAGGATGCGAGGAAAAGACTGACTTATACTTAATTTCTACAGAAGAATCTATGATATTAAGTGTCAAAAAAGAAAGAGATGAGAATTCTCATGAAGGGAAATAGGATCAAGACAGGATATTATCCTTGCTTCATCTGTCACCTCAATCATCAGGCTGCCTATGCCAGGATGGAGTTGGTTATGAGCAGTCACCAGTGGACAAAGGATACATAGTCCAGGCCATTGGGGCCCACAGCCTAGTGGGCCATGGTCCGCATAAGACATGAATGCAGGGAGGTGGTTAAATGGACCTGAGGTTTTTGTTTTCTTTTTAATACAGTTACCTAGGAAATGTTGAAGATGGAAAAGAAGAAAAAGATAGATCGACTTGAAGGGATGAATGTTAAGAGCCTTACATTGAGAAACAGAGACTTGTTCTGTTTTAGGAGATTGTTTTTATTATGTATGTATGTATGTATGCCCCTGTGGAATCTTTTTAATTAAAATCTACATGGCTAATATGAGGTAATATATGAGAAAGAATTTCAGGTGCTTAGGGAAATGGGCAGTATATAAATCTTTGGGGAAGAAAATTAATCCCAAACCCTTTTAGAAAAATTAGCAAGAGAAAGTAGTCATAGAACTTGGACCTCCCTGGCTACTCATCTCTTTGTTTATGGCAGAATACAATGCAGTCTCCTCAATATTAATTTTTATATTAAAAAAGGAAGCCAGCTAAGTTGAAGAAATAACAATATTTTTCTCTCAGGATTTTAAACCTAGTTTTGTTTTACTTCACTGGTTCAAAGTTGTCAACTACAGAGCACACAGAAAATCCAGGTCAGGCGGGGTGGCCTTCCCTGATGAGTTTTCCTTAAGAAATCTTTTCTAGATGAAGATCCCACAGAGAGTCTGTTTAGAGGCTGAAAGAGAGCCTGAGCCCTAACTCTACAGTCTGCTGTGAGCTATAGTGCGTATAAACCCTGGAAAGGTGAAATACGATTATATGCCTTAGAGGCCCAGGCCGACTTTCTAATTCTTCAGGGCAGGTAAGGTTTAGGGGACCTTGGCCAATGGAGAAAACCCAATCTTCAGGCTTAATGTGCAAGACCTGACGGGTAAGAGATTGATTGCTACGGAAGATGAATAGGGCTTGAGCATTGTGGTTGTTTTAAATATTCCCAGTTCATACTTGGGCTCTTACATAAATCAAATATATCTATCTATAAAATTTTATGGATTGTTTTTCTTTGTATTCCTTTAATTTTTATAAGATAGATTGGGAAGAAGGAGGAAGAAAAGGGGCAAATTTTCATAAGGCAAGATGTTTGCAGAAACTAATTGAAAACAAACTTATTTGAAAGGAGTTACTGCCTCCTTAAAACTCCTAATTTCCATGTGAACTGTATGCCTTCTTGCAGAGGTGGAGAGGAGTTCCCCTGGGCAGTTCTAAGAAGACAGTTCATTACTGGTTAGTGTACACTCCCCATGAAAGACATTAATTTACAGATGAAAAACTACTAGGGTGTTTAGCTGGCTCTCTATCACGAGTGGAAGTCTGGACTCTCTTCATCATTACTGTTTACTAACCATTGGGGACCACGCTCGGCCTGCTTATCACAACTCATCTCGCATTAGTTTAACTTGTTAGGCACCTTTCCTCTCTTCATTGAAAAGAGTGGTCCAGAGGTACCAAGGAAACAATGAAGATGTCCTGTCCATTTTTAATTTCTTTTCCTTGCTCTTTGATTTCTGTTGTGTCCCCAGCAAATCATCTATTGGTTAATCCCCACCGCCACTTTCTGAGCTAATTTGAAAGCTAGCATCTTTATTCTCATTTTACAAATGGAAAACTGAAGCATAAAAGTGTGAACCATGCTTAGCCAGGGACAGTGGGGGATCTTGGAAACACATTACTTTTCATTAAACTAACAAGAAATTTGATTCTGTTTCTCTGACTTTTTCCTTCTCATAATGTTTACATTCTTCAGCACCCATCATTATAGATAACTCATCTGCCCATTCTATTTGTGATGTATGCTTTCTCACAGGACAGATTTTTTACCAATCTTTCATCTGAAGTGCTTTATTTATTTCCTTCTAAAACTCTGTTTTGGTGTTATGTGGACATGCCTTTTACTTTCTGGGTTAGAAAGTCTTTACTGCTCTTTCTTCTTATGAAGTTGTTTCTTTACCTGGTAAAAACAAATACAGCAAAGGAAATGTAGTCAATAATACTGTGTTAACTATGGATGGTGCCAGATGGGTACTAGACTTAGTGGGTGACACTTCATAAGGTATATAAATGTCTAAGCAGCTGAAACTAACACAATATTGAATGTCAACTGTAATTGAAAAACAAATTTTAAAAAATTTAAACATAAAATAAAGTGACCAAAAAAAACCTTGAAGTATCAGAATTGCTTCATTAAATTCAAAGCATATTTTGTGTCACTTCATCATCTTTTCTCTTCCCTCTCTTACTACTTAGTAACATCTTACTGTGTATTCTGCTTTCATCTAAAATAATGGCAAAACACAAAATGGACCATCTGTAGCACCAAATAAATTAAAACCCTGTGGAAATTCCTGCACTTTTATTTTGAGTTTTGTATTTCAAATGAAGGAAAGCACAGCTAAGGGGTAAAATGTGAGAAATATTCTAAGAAAATCCACCTCCCTGAGAAGAGACTAGAAACAGCATTCAAAATAAGACTAAAACAAACATGAAAGGAAGAAGCAAGTAAAAGTGGTGCAGAATATGACTATGGACCATGTGATGGGATACAGGCCCTGGGTGGTGCTTCTGTCACACGACGATGCCACTGACATGACAACAGCAGTGATGGGAAATCTGATGCCGCCACAGTGAGATGAGAAGTTTTTGACTTGTCTTTTGGATGATTTTCCTTCTCAAGAGGGAAGAATGGGGAGACCACATTCCTGTAGTACTTCATTAGACCAAAAAAAAAGAATTCATGGTAAAGTAAACATTATATACTCTTTGGAAAAATGTCATCAGCAAAGAAGTAAATACTGGGTGTAGTTGGGTGTTTAATTTTCAAACATTACATTTTCAGACATTTGGGGGAAATATAGGTGTGATTCCTATGATTAGAATTTATCAAATGGAATATAGTTCATGTTGAGGGATGGGAAGACTTGGGACATAAAATGTGAACCAAAAATGCTAAGTAATTTCAACAACAATAATAATATCAACTACTCTATGCTTGCATATATTTTTAATCTCTCTCTCTTTCTCATTTAATGCCATATTATCTTTATTTTTGGAAACTGAGGTACAGAAAGGACACATTAAGTTATTAGATGGTAAACAGAATTTTAACTTACTCACTATGCCTCCTCCCCAGTCTGTACTGTTAGCCACCACACTGTTGTATAACATCCAAAGAGCTCTCCTATGAGCACACAGAGAAGAACATAGGAATGAAGGAAGAGACCTGTGATCACAGGTGAGGGCACATGGAACAGAGGGCGAGCCTGCGGGTAAGGTATCCAGGAGGCACATTCTCAGCGACCCTTCATCCCACTCCTCCAGCTCCAGTTATTCTCTGAGATCTGAGTCGCCATCGCTCAGAAATAACTCATGATTGGAAGGTTATATTTATTCATCAAGGCTCAGTCAGGAACACAGAAACCATTTTTAGGTTTTTCAAGCAAGAAGGAATTTAACACATGGAATTAGATGTTTTAAAAATTGTTTAAGGGCTTAGAAAACAGTTGGATGGAAGCAAAGAGCAAGGAAACTAGCTTCTGCTCACAGGAAATGAGGAAATGCGCCAGGGGTTTGCCACCTGCTGTGAGGAAGCAGCCCTGTGCAGCACTCTCCTCCCAGGCCTTCTGCCCGAGCATCTTTCTACCACGCAAAGGGCAATAATGCCTTCCTTTCTTTCTGCCTGCCACGTCTCACTGCCAGAATTAACCCCAAAACCCTGCTGCAAGAAGTAGGAAACTGTATTCCTAGATTGTACTAGTATGTATGCGTTATATATAGATATTCTTCTTCCCCAGGCAGTAGCTGAAGATGATGCTGAGTTGACAGTAGAGAAGGGCATAAGGTATTTTCCTATCTTACTTTCTATACTAAATTTAACCTAGGGTATTATCAAGGGGAATATATTCCCAAGAAAGCAAATAAAATAACACATCTTCTATGGTAGTAACTATAAAAAACATATTTCCAAAATAATCCCATTTCAACTGTTTTAGCCTTAATAGAAGTCCTGAGTTTTAGTGTCTTTATGTGCGTATTGAAATAATTTATAATACAATTTCTGCCTCCTCAAATGAAAATAATTCCTATCATTCCAGTTTGAAATGTCATGGCTATCTAGATTTCATAATCATGACTCCCTTCCTCTATCATATAGACACCCCTATGCTTATTTCTTCTCTGTTCTCCTCACAGTGCCTCTGTCAGCAATAAATTCCAAACATAAAACAGATGCTGATTATAAATATAAGTACAAATATAAATATAAACTACCACTTTCTCATGCTTGCCTGAAATACCGCCTCCTTTATTAAACTGGGAACTCCCCTTTTGTAGATAAAAAGATAACATTTAAACGTGCCACCTCTAGTCCCGTTTTTCTCCTGCTTGTCTTCACCGTTTCCAGAATTCTGTAGTTCTCATACTTTTGTGATTCCTTATTTTAAGGTCAAAAGGTCATGATTTTTTTAGAGTGTAAATGTCTTAATAAATCGGCATGTTAGTTCCTTCCTGTTCATTAACCCTGTGAACAGCTAAGCCCACCGGGCTCCAATGCTTTGCAAGGTGTCCCCCTGAGGAATGAGATGAGTCTAGGCATTGCAGTCTTCCAGGTCCTCCCAGGAGTCCAGCAACAGTGACTCGGATTTACTGAGCACTTACTGTTCCGAGCCTGGTCCTATGCTTTACTCGTGCCATCTCATTGAATTCTTACAGTGCTCCTCTTAGGCAGAGATTGCTGTTGCTGATTCACAGGCTTACCAGTTTGCCCAAGGTTACATAAAGAGCTTCAGTCAGGATTTATCCACTTTCTGAGCCTACACATAGGTAGTCAGCCCAAAAGAAATGTTGTTATAGTTAGGGAAATCAAATTCATAATTAATGAGAACACTCATATCTTTTTACTCAGGGGAAGAAAATTACTTAGAATTTGAGGCAATATCCTGAAATTATAGAATCACCTGAGAGATAAATTATTGCTTTTCTATGTAGTTTACTTAAAAAACTGGCATTAAAAAAAAGACTATCTTTTTTATTTTTAATTTTTAGGAAATTTGATTCTGGAGGCATCTATATGAACTGTTAATTATTCTAGGGATTACATAGTGAGATTGCAATGGATGTGTGAACTGTATTCATGCGTAACTAATGTATAAAGACAGAAATATGGCTGCATATTATTAACCTTCACAAGGCATTAGTTGGTATGTGTTTGGCACTGACTCATCAATTGAGCTTGCACAGAGTATCTGTCACTAGCAAGACAAATGGAACAGGACTCCACTGTTCCCTTCACCACACACTGGAAAAGTGCATGCTGATCTCACTGACCAGCAATTCTCTTAGCCAGGTTTCTACCTGCAAATTTTGGACCACATGGTAGCAACTTCATTCTGCCTGTTTCTTACTTCCAGCATGCCTCAAAGGCAGCTGGTGCCAGCTACACAGCGAGGCTCCGTGGCAAGGTCCACTCTATCTTCCAGATAAGTCGGTTGTCTGTGTTATCCACACAGCAATCGGGTCAGAGTGACTAGGGCTTCTAGGATTCAGCCATGTTTTAATGCCAATGGTCTTGATCCAGCATCTTGAAGGGTTCAGGAATCTGGAGAAATGTTGTGTGTAAATTATTAAAGAGCCAGAGACAAAACATAATTTTGGAAGGCATTATGGGGAGGCAGAGAAGACTTAGCTAAAGGAACTAACTTCTCCCTTGTGTCAGGACCCCTTGCTTTTTATTAACACAAATTGTCCTAAGGCAAAGTAGATATACATCAAAGACCAGGGTTTATTTAGTACACAAAATTTATTGTCAGGTTGGAGAAATTGCCTATGGCTGTTCAGCTGTTTGGCCAGTAGGAGGCAATAACATGTAGATTAAGATGCCCTTAGTTGTCTGGCAGAAAGCAAACAATTTATGCATCCTTTCCAGGTTTGGGGAAATGCCCTTAGCCATTTCCAGATGATTCAGCCTTGCTGACATGCTGGAATTGGTTTGCTCTGAGTCACAGTAGCACATGATGTTTTGCCCTTGCATGTGCAGAGCTAATTGTTCCAAAGCCCACTTAAAGCTATAAATGGAGGAGAAACACCTTGGCGTTTTGTTATTTATTTATTGAATACATTTGTATTCAATAAATAAATAATAGAAGTAGTAGTAATAGTGATTGCCATATAGTAAGCATTTGATTGTTAAACATCACTCTAAGCATTTATATCTTTTTTCCTTTAATCTTCAAAATCCTAGAAATTAGGTGTGGTGATACTCTTTTTACAGAAGAATGTTACAGAGAAGCTTGCCAAATGCTATATGAGAAACTCAGAATTCAAAATCAAATCTGTCTGTCTCCTTGTTCACTGCACTTGATAGTTACCTGCTGGTTCCAGGAACTGCATGGCATTCTGGGAGTAAAGGATAAAAGTGAGGTTGTACTTGCTCTCAGTCAAGAAGGTAATGATTCTTTCTCAACTTGGCTCTAAATTTTTGAATGATGCTACTGCCTGACACAAGGAAACTTGAAAAGATAAACAGAAGAAAGACCTGTAAGAATGTGGCACTTACTTGCTGTGTCATGTTGGAAAATGTGCTTTATTCTGGTGGGTTCAGTTTCACCGTTAGTAAATGGGTCTAATGTTTCTAATTTACACAGTGACTGCCGCTCCCTGAGACTCTTTGGGAGGTTTACAAATGCTGAAGCTGGGTGGTTACTGTTTTAATAACATGGATAAATGTTATCTAAAATTCTGTTAAAATTTACATCTGTGTCGCTTATTCACCTGAAATATTGAGTTAAGTATTTGTTAACATTTTAAGATGCTCTTTGAAGCAGGTTTTACAGCAACACAAAAGGCTTACCGAGCCGGTGGAAATCTAATATAGCTTCATAATAGTGCGTTTCCACAGGGCAGAGCTGTTTGTTAGGGCCACCCCCCCGCCCTGCCCCATTCCCCATTTCTAGTAACTTCCCTTTCTAGCAGGAGCTGATCTGGCCTCACTACACACCTTTTTAGTAGATGATTAGGTTTTTATGAAGCATCAGTGAGGATTATTTGAAATAAAAGAAAAATCAATATTAATGTTTCCCCCCAGGTCTGTATTGTTTCTCAGAATGTGTGCAAACCACGTGTCTGTGCTGGTTTGCACTGTACAAAGTAGGAGCCTAACGCCAACCGTCTCAGAGGCCCTGGGCTTGTGCGGCTGGTTACCTAACAGCAAGCTGTTTCCTAATTAACGGGACGTGGTTTTCCCTCTGCGGACAGTGCTGCATCCTGTCCATCCTGGCGGCTCAGAATGTCTCCTATCCTGTGTAGCCTAAGGAAACAGCTATTCTTCTTTTCACCTGGGCTTTTATTTTTGTTTTGCTTTTCATTGTGTGCCGCACACGGATCTCCTTTGTTCCCACCACATGGGTCAATATTTGGAACCATTCTTCAGTTTCAGACGCTCATAGCCTTTCTGGAGCTTAGTTTCCTACCCTGAAGTGGAATAATGTTCCAGGCTAGTGAACTGTTTGGAAGATGTTAGGTCAAAGGCATTGTGTGAAGATATAATGGGGAAAAAGGATATAAAAATTTTTTATTTGTCCTTAAAGATTAGATTCAACAGGCATTATTGCTGAGTGTAAGAACCACCACAGGCTATGAAAGGCTCCAGGAAAAATAACATATTGCTTTTGTTCTCATGGATCTCATACTCTACCAGTGATTTTCAACCTTTTCCATCTCATGGCACACATAAACTAATTTCTAAAATTCTGCAGCACACCCCAAAAATATATTTTTTGTCCATCTGCCAAAAAAAAAAATAAGTATAGTTTTGATTCATTCACACCAGGTGGCTACTGTTGTATTGGCTGTTGTCATTATTTTATTTTATAATGTAAGGGAAAAGAGGTCAGTGTTCCTGACCAAATAGTCAGGTGTTGGAATGTTTTAAAAATTCTTGCTACGCACCAAGAATCACTGGCTTAGGCAAATCCAGGGCAAGATGAAATGTGTTCTGGCTGCAAAAGGGAGGCAGAGGTGCCAGAGGTGAGAAGGTGGGCTCCAGCTCTGTGAACAATTTGCCAGGAGCCAAGTCCCCAGTGGCCCCCACAGCAATATAACTGTACAAATGCAGAAAACAGGGCTTAGACTTGTTAAGAAATGTACTGCAGAGGAAATACAAAGTAAAAGAATACATTTTATTTATCTGAGAAGCTGCAGGAAAGAGAATGGCTTCATGGAAATGAAAATTATTCTTAAGCAACATCCCTGAAGTTAGGTTCTTTATAAAAATGTGATCTTTGGTTTTGTGTGGGGTTTTGTTGTTGTTGTTATTTTTGTTTTTTGTGGGGTTTTTTTTTGCCTTATAATAATACATTCTCATATAGATGTCATTACCTGGGCAGTGAGAGGGACAAATGTATCTGTTCTTCCCCAAAGAATTACTCTCTGTAATTGGGGAAACGGCATTTTGGAGAAGATAAAGAGAAAGGAATGGGAGGGAGATGTTCCAGAGAATGGTTAAGAAGTTGATTGCCCATAGTCTTGTGATTAATAAGGGGGAGAGATAGTACATGGTCATTTAAGTAACAAATAGTCTCATAGACAAAAAAGTAGGTCTTTGCCTCCTATAGTGACTGGAAGCATTTTTTCCTTTTTTAACCATCAATATATTATCAATTAGATGAATAGAACCAAGCAAAGCAAATATAAATAAGACACCTTCACATTACCCCCAGATCCTCCATCCATATCTTTTTTCCTTCTTAATAATGGATTTCCCATACTTTTCCCCAGCCCAATTTTTTTAAAATTTTTCCATTTGCCCTTTGTCCCCTGTAAGAGTGAGCAAAGAGCTCCCTTCCAGGGCAGCATCCCCGCACAGCCTTTAGACAGAAAGGGATCCACTGGTGGGTGTTGTATCTGAGAGTGTAGCTATACTTCCAGCTCTGGCTATAGCCGTGGATGCATGTCTAGGATCTAATCTGAATAATGTGTCCTGTGTCCCCATTCTTTGCAATCCTAATTCTATAGATCAAGGAACAATCTGAGTTGGCACTTCGGCTTTCAAAAATCAATTGGCTTTGCTAGCTCAATCCAGAATTTCTGAGGAAATCTGAGCTGGAAAGAAATAGTTATTATCTGGGAACAAAAGAACCATTGCTTCTGAAATAGGAGGCAAAATAAAGAGAACCCACCAAATGTGTTTCTTAGATGACTTCCATCTTATGTAGAAACATAACAAAAAAAAACCTTAAAACTAGGTTAGCGACTGGAGGATGGGAAGTAGTGTCTAAATAAATGGCTTGATAGTACCGGCTAAAGCTAGGACTTTTGTAAAGAATAGTTGGGAATTAAAAACGTGTCTCAGGAAAGAAAAAATGATCAAAAAAGTGTCACCATGAAATTTTTGGATCCATTGCTTTAGATAAGGAGGAAAGGACATCTCTATCCTAAGAAATCCAAATTAGATGCTAATAAGACAGTAGATACTTCAGCATGTGAAGATGGTGTACCCATTCAAGAAACTAGTAGGTTTATCTATATATAATTTATTTAACAAACACTTTTAAAGTGCCTACTGTGTACCAAACACTGGGGTGAAGGAAAGTTAGCTTTTATAGGTTTGCAAATAATTCAAGGGACTGAATAAAGAATAGGGATTGTGGTGCGGAGACATAAGAAGGTTGAGGGTAGAGCTAGCTGACGCTGAAATTGCACCTTGGAACTGTGAATTTATAGCACCTAACACTTTCATTGTAACCCAGGATTGAGCTTGGTAGTAGCATATCCCACAGACATTTAACAGAAGGAAAGAGATGAAAAGGAGGGTTTCCTGTCACAGCGCCATTGACTCTGTAAGCCCCATTAGTCTCAGCGTCACAGGGCCTACTCAGGATTCCCATGCTCACTTTTATTTTTATTTTATTTTATTTTATGCTCACTTTTAAAAAAATGTCATCCAGTTAACAAAATCAAAGGATCTCAAAACTATTTACAAAACCTAATAACACATAGTTCTAGGAGTTAGAAAGGTGCTATTACTATAATTTTCTAAATTAAAAAACTGAAGGTTAGAAATTAAATAATTTTATCCAGGTTGAAGCAGAGATTATTTTATAGTGACTGTCATTTCTCTGTACAAATAGGAAGAGGAGTCAGAAATAATGATTGCACCAAAACGTGATCTTCTGAAATGTTTTCCAGTGAGAAAATCTCGTGGGATCATTCCTCATTGTCTTTCTTTCATCTTCTAAAGAGTTTGAATTTACAGAGTTAACCTTTCTTTTCCTGCTGTGATAACCATCTTTCCCTTTTCAATGTATCACTTTGATGACAGCTGATCCCAGTCTAAGTTAATATTATAACAATTTTAGATAATATTGCAGATGCACAAGGACATCCTTATATGAATCAATTAAACAAGTCACAGTAAGTTGCCATTAAAAGTGTAGCAGCTGCATCCTTGAAAACAGATGCTCTTCTGGGTCTGAATGAGTCCAATTTTGACTGATTTTAAGACCTAAACAGATTTCAGTCTGGTTAATATTAGGATGTGGAACCACTTGAGACATCCTAATGACCTACGTTGATTGCTTCTCCATGACAGTTAGTGTGTTGGTTTTCCTTGTGAGATGCTGGATGTTTGAATGCCAGGGATTTTATGTCATTAGAAAAGAGGAGACCGCCCCCCACATCTCAGCTGCAGCAAGATAGCCTCATGAAATTAAAGTGACTTCTAAAGGCAAACCAATTTATAGGGATTGGGCTGTAGGAATTGACCAGAATCACTTTAAGCTATACTTTTGCAAAATTTCAAAAAGCCAGGGAAACCAGCAATAATGAACTGCTACCTTATCCCCACTCAAAAAACTAAGGGGAAAGTTATAGATGTAAATGGCAAATCATTGCTTCTCTTTCCTAAACTTTATTAATCTGTTATTATGTGAATTATTTGTCCTGTTATGTTGGCCAATTAAATCACTTGTTCCATTTAATTAAAAAAGTAATTGATTTTTATAAAAAATTAACATAGCCAAATGTGTGTCCTAAATAAATAAATCTTCCTCACTCACATTTAATTAACCAAATATAGAGGATTGAATTAAGTAGGGACAAGGGACAGGCAAAGACATCAGTCAGGAGACTTCCAGTAGTCCATGGAAGAGATGGGGCTAAACCGAGAAAATGACAGTAGATATAGAAAAGACAAAATATATTAAGAAAATGTTCGTGCAGTAAAGTGGGCAGGCATTAGTCTGTGTTGAGGGGACTGAGGGAGGGAAGAGAATTGATTACTTTCAGGTTTGCAGCTGAGATTCCTATGTTGATAAACCACTGACAGAGAATTCAGGATAAAGGGCAGATGGTAGAGATGGATAATGAGTTTAGTTTCGAGCTCATTGCATTTGAGATGCCTGTGGGATGTACTGGTAAAGATAGCTGGCAAACAGTTGATCAAATAAAATTTAGGAATCATCAATTCTTAGATAATAGCAAAAACCATGAAAATGGATGAGCTCAGAGAGAACAGATAGAATGACAAGTGAGAGCGTGCGAATGACCAATACAAAAAATCTTCAGGAACACCAGCATTTATGGGTGGGCTGAAGGAAGAACAGCCAGTGAAGGAGACTATGAGAAGAGTTGTCAGAGCTGTGAAAGGACACCCCAAGTAATAGAGTGCCATATGAGGCCAAAGAAAACATAATTTCAAGGAGGAGATGGCCTTTCTTTGTTGAATGAGATTAATACTGGGAAACGCCCAATGGAGTTGGCAATAGGCTATCATTGGTGATGATCCTCGGAATAATTCTTTAACAAAGAATCAAAGGCAGAAATCAGGTTATGGCACATGAAAGAATTAATGGGAGGCAAGACTATGGAGAAAGCAAGTGCTAACAATTTTTTTTGAAGTTTTAATAAGAGTCTGAGGTCCTCAAGAGAGGAGTCATGGAGAGTAGGAAGGGCAGAGAGTCTGGGAGAGCAACATGAATTGGGGGAAGGTGCTGAGAAAGGGAAAGGATCTGGCCAAGCACCAGGGAAGGATGGACATGTGGTATTGAAGACACTTTTGAGCATAAAATCCAGAAAATTTTAGTGGCAACAATCTATGCTTTAGGGTTGTTTCCTTTCCCTGTCAAAAAGATGAGATGCCCATAGTTAGGTCAAGTTGCCAAAGAAAAAATCTGCTGAGGGGATCAGTGGCCATACGGTGACACATAGCCACCTCTAGCTACTAAGCTAGGCTGGGAAAACAGACTTCTAGATTTCCAGAGTCTCTAGTGAAATGAGCAAAAGAGAGTTGGAAATATCTATTAGTTTATCTAATAAGTAGGGTTTGCTCCTGAGACTAGATTCAGCTTCCTCATAAACCAATCAGTTCAGCATAGAAAGCCCATCTATATTGCCATGCAGATGGTTAGCTAGGAGTCTCAGAGATGCCTGCTTTTATGCAAAGGGCTATAATTGGAAAAAGCATATTGTGAACGATTTGATGTGGCCCATCCCCAGTATCAGAAAATCAGCTCAAAGTGCATATCTTAATAAAATGATTGAGTACTAATAGCTTTAAAGCCCACAATATGAGTTCTGTTGAAATGAAGCAATGCCCAAGATAAATACACAACCACGGAGCCTCTAAAAGTCTAAAAGAGTTTGTGCAAGTGTGTGTGTGTGTGTGTAGTAACCTATCTTGACTATAAACTCCCAAACAGCAGATTTTGTCAGCCTTGCTTTTTTGTACATTTCCATTTGACATTTAAGAGCTCGTTGGTTGTTTGTGTTGTCATTGTTTGCCATTCTCAGCATTTCTTTGCTCAGTGTACTCCTTCTTGTTAAGAAAACTTAGTAAACGTCAGTGAACCCTCAAGAATTCACAAGCCAGCTTTTCAGTAGAACTATGGGCATGATTTTTCATGTTGTTTCACTAAAGTGTTACTTTTTGCTATAGATTACAGTCCAGTGAAATGTGCAGTGTGCTGCTATCTAAACTGTTTTTACCTCACTCGTTTCAAGTTTTATCTTGCCATTAACTTACTGTAGTTGTCTTTTTTGTTTTTGTTTTTAAATTCTCACCAAAGAAGTGAGGATATTTATTTCATTGATTTTTAGAGAGAGTGGAAGGAAGGAGAGAGGGAAAGGGAGACAAAGAGAAACATTGATGTGGGAGAGACACAATGATTGGTGTCCTCCTGTATATTCCTCCTCCCCTGACTAGGGATAGGGATTGAACCTGCAACCCAGGCACGTCCCCTTGACTGGGGATCAAACCTTGACCCTCCAATACTCAGGCTGATGCTCTAACTATTAAGCAACACCGGCCATAGCTGCTTGGTTTTTTTTAATGGCACAGTTTGGCAATGTTCAGTTGCTACATATAATGAAATTATATATTTCTATAATAAAGCAATTGTTATTGTTTTATTTGTTTGTTTTTTACTTTCTTGGTGGAATTTGTCCAGATTGCCTTTGATAGACATTGGGATATTAGTCCAGTAGTCCATCCACCCTTATCTCTGGTTTTGCTTTTCGTTGTTTCACTTACCTACAGGCAACTGCAATCCAAAAGTATTAAATAGAAAGTTCCAGAAATAAACCATTCAGACTAATAAGTTTTAAAGTGCACACTGTTCTGAATAGCATGATGAAATCTCAGCCACCCATTTCTGTCCTGCCTGGGATGTGACTCATCTCTTTGTTCAGCAAATGTATGTGCTGTCCTCCCATTTGTCACTTAGGAAGTAGCCCTTACAGATCCGCTGATATGGTGTCATAGTGCTTGGTTCCAGTCACCCTAATTTTACTTAATAATAGCCCCTAAACACAAGAGCGGAAGATGCTGGTGATTCGGACACCAAAGAGAAGCTATTCAGTGCTTCCTTTAAGTGAAAGGGTATAGCCGTAGATGTACAGGAAAAAACAAGGTCTGTGTAGAGTACCATTCACGGTTTTAGGCCTCCACTGGGGGTCTTGGAACGTGTCCGCTGCTGATAAAGGAAAACCACTATAGAACTTTGAACCTCAGACCATGAGTCCAATTTCTTCAGGATCTGATTTCTACCTCTTTTCATGGATACATAGTAGCTCTCTCTGCCACAGTTAGTGTCACACAACAGGGGAATCCAGAAGCTCAAAAGTCCTAAAATGCTTTGAAATATTCCATCAGTGTTACTTGTGGTTGTTTTCACCCCACCTGCCAAATGAAGACCTGAAGGCGGTGATCTCTCCTGGTGATGTAAGAACATAAATCATGTTAACAGTACAGAAGAGTGGCACTGCCTCACATGTAGCCTCCTGCAGATCGAGCTCTGTTAACCTGAGATGATGCCAAGGCTGGTAATAATTTAAAGTCTACGTCATTATACTCCCTTCCTCCTTACATATCAGTTCCTTTAAACAGAGTCTTTTTTTCATGTTTGCTGTGATACTTTATTAAAGTCTGGTTGCATAGGGAAGAACTATCCTTATAAGTCTTGACTATCTCTCTGGTTCCTTCTCTGAGCTTGGCCAGAGGCTAGGCATCAATGCAGCCCTGACAGCCCATAACTGTAGATGCGGCTGCAGCTAGATGTTGACTCCCTACCCTCCAAGGTGAACACCTCCCGGCGTTTAGTTAGTGCCTGGCCACATCCAAAGAACATTGCATCCTCCAATAAGGAGAAGAATTTTCAGGTGGAAAAACAAAAATAATTGATAAATCGAAATGAGACTTCAAGATGGATAGAATTATCTTTTAAGTAACTTGTTGCTATAATTAAGCTTCTTAACCTGGACAAATCAAATGCTAATGCATACTTATTATTTGTGTTTATTATTTATGTTAATATTGAGTGAGTTTTATATGCTATTGGTCAGAGTTTTACATTAATCTATTCAATACTCCTAACAACCTCATGCTCTAGGTACCATTATCTCCATTTTAGAGGGGAAAAAACAGGGCAACAGAATTTGAGTAATTACCTCTTGGTCACATAGTAAGTAGTGGGGACAGGACTTGGGGCCAGTCTTTGAAGCTCTAGAAAACTAAATGATCTCTTGAATAAAATTGCAAAATTACTGTTGGCAGCCTTTGAGAAATTGTGGAAAACTGGGTGCATAACAGAAACTTAGGCATAAACCAATGTAGTTCACATTTCTGCTGCTCAATCTTTTCCTGAAGGTAGTGTCCAAGTGCTATTGAATATTGTGTCAATTACTTGGGAAAGATATAGAAGTTAGCTTTATAAAATTTTCCAAAAAGACCATTGTAAAACTTTTAGTTAACTATGAGCTCTACATGAGTTCAAGTAGAACATAAAATCACGGCCCCGCCCCCTGAATAGCCCTACATGCAAGCGGCATGGCATCTGGAACGAAGTAGTAGATAGCTCTCTCTAGACAGGCCAGACCCCTCTGTATTTTTTTTTCCTTCTGCAGTATTTATTGTGTATGGTTCTGCATTCCACATTTCAAGGGAGAAACAGAATAACCAGGATATTTTTATTGGTGAAGTATGAGAATTGTAAAATTATTCAATTCATTTATTTAAAGAATAGTTGAAAATGGGTAATTTTTTATTATCATCAGTGTTGTTCTGTTTTTACAACATTTAGCCTGGAAAAGGGAAGACTTCAAGGAAGCCAAAGGCAATGTCTTTAATACTTGCAGTGCTGACACATACGAGAATGACTGCAAAGTTGTCAGGATCAGGGTAAACAGATATGACTTGATGTAGGATGGTCAGATCTTTTAGGGATTGGCTCGGCTGCCTCAGACGGTGTTAAGTGTCCTTTCACAAACATTTGTGTGGGTGTGCAACCCTAAACTGAACAGGCACCTGCAGATGTGTAAATGACACAAGCATAGGCCATGTGTTTGGGCCAGATGACTGTTGAGGTCACTTCCAACTCTTAAGGTCTGTTTTTTGTCATTCTGCAAACAGATTCAATCATCTGGGCTTCTTTGTTTAATCAAGGACAGAAATAGCCTATCCTGTTTTGGACATCTAATGCCACCAACATTAGCATTAGCCAAATTAGTAAAAACAACATGATGAACAACAAAATAACATGTCATTTCAAAACCTAATAGGCATGTAGTGAAATGATTGGTGTTTTGTCCTCCCTCCCTTTCTCCAGTGCTTTCTCCTGCTCAAGATGGTCACACGAATATGGATCTGCCCCCAGTATCGGAGCAGATCATGCAGACCCTGAGTGAGCTTGCCAGATCTTTTCAGGATATGGCTGACCGCTGCCTGCTGGTGCTGCATCTGGAAGTCAGGTATGACGTGACCACCCATAAGACGCCAACATTGAAACCCACCGTGGGTTATAAATTACTTGCTTTTTTCTGGAAAATGTCACCATAATTTTTTATTATCATCAGTGTTCTTTTTTTACACCAGACGTGATTTGTAATGTTATTCAGCCACTCTGCAGTTTTTTGAGCGCATGTTGTATTGTGAACACTGTGATTCAGAGTTTGCAAGGCTTGTGATATCAGAATGATCTGGATTTGAATGTCTATACCAGATGGCTAGTTTATCTTAAGACAGTTAATTACATTTACTAACCCTCAGTTTCCTCATCCTAAAAATGGAAACAAGAATTCCTAACTTGTAGATTTTATAAATGACATAATTAATACAATGTCTGCTACATAGTAAGGGTGAGAAATGTGATTATGGTGATTTTATTGTCACTGATGTTTTTACTAAAGTGCTCTGCTGATCAAGAAGGTAGTATAGAGATTCAGGAATAATGGTCCCTTCCTTCAAGATCTTAAAACTCAATAGGAGAGAGTAAGTTAAAATAATAATTCATGGAAATACTGGCCTCTTGTTCCTTACCCTGCAGGGTAGAATATTCTGAGTACTTTGATAACTGCTATTATTACACATATGGAAATGCCAGGAGGAAAAGAGTAGGGAGCCTTTACTTGTTGATTTATTCATATAATAAACTAGAGACCCAGTGAATGAATTTGTGCATGGGTGGGGGGGCCTCAGCCTGGCCAGCAATCAAGGCCTATTGGGGGGCCGGCTGGCTGGGGCAAGGGACTTCGGAAGTCTGGCTGGCGAGGGGGAGGGGCTGTGGGAGGTTGGCCGGCCAGCCATGGGAACAGGGGCCGTGAGAAGTTGCTGGAGGCGGGAGGAGGGGCCGTGGGAGTTTGGCTGTGGGAGTGCACTGACCACCAGGGGGCAGCTTCTGCATTGAGCATCTGCCCCCTGGTGGTTAGTGCGGGTCATAGTGACTGGTCGACTGATCGTTCGGTCGTTCTGGTCATTTGGTCATAATGATCACTAAGGTGTGTTGTATTTACTTATTTATTGAGTGCCTTCTTTGTGCCAGGTAGTGTTCTAAAAGTTGGGCTATAGCAATGGAAAAACACCAAATATCCCTACTCTCCTGGAATTACATTCTAATGGGAAAAAAATAACCAATGAGTAAAACAAAAAAGAAGATTTCAGATAAGAGCAACTAAAACAATAAAATGGCAAAATGGAATTGAGCAGTGCTATCCAATAGAAATATAAAATGAACTACATGTGACCCAAATAAGATAATTTAAATTTTCTAAAAATCACATTTGAAAAAAGAATATCAGTTATAATTGTGTAAATTGTAACACATATTTTAACCCAGTATAACCAAAATATCATTTCAACATAAAATTAACATAAACATTATAAATGAGACATTTTGTATTTTTTGTCCCAAGCCTTTGCAATCTGCAGATTTTACACTCATGGCAAATTGAATGTTGGACTAGTCATGTTCCCAGTGCTCCAGCACCTCCCTGTGGCCAGTGCTGCCATCCTGGGCAGTGCTTGGAATGGCTGAGGAGGATGAGAAAGTAGTTTTATGTTTGCTTGTTTTTTACATAGAGTGGGCAGAGAAAATGTGACAAGGTAACAAGAAGGAGCCATCTGTACAAAGACCTAGGGGAAAGGGTTTCAGGTTCTCTGAGGGAGAAACACTCACAAGGTCCTGAGACAAAATCAGGCTTGGAAGAGAGAGAAGTTCAGCTGATTGTCTCCCAGAGAAAAAGGGGAGGAAGGGATGGAGTGGAAAGGTTAGGAGGGTTATGTGAGATCATGGAGCCTGACATATCATAGGATCTTAGAGATCAAGTGAACAGTTCACATTTTATTTTAAGTGCATTAAGAAGCCATAGAGGTTTTTAAGCAGGGGAGACATGTTCATTCATTCATCATTCATTCACTGTTTGTTCAATTTT
Organism: Lasiurus cinereus; assembly: GCA_011751065.1. NCBI lineage: Eukaryota > Metazoa > Chordata > Mammalia > Chiroptera > Vespertilionidae > Lasiurus > Lasiurus cinereus. The sequence continues at coordinate 52,253,836 of JAAGEH010000307.1, read as the reverse complement.
TTAAATATTAAATTTATTGGGGTGACATTGGTTAATACAGTTATATAGGTCTCAAGAGTACATTTCTGTGATACATCATCTGTATTTTGTATTGTGCATTTGCCACCCAAAGTCCAATCTTTTTCTGTCACCATGTATTTGACCCTTTTATCCTTCATGTGGATGTATAGAGTTATGGTGTGGTCTAAAGTTGTCCACCCAGTGCACTGGCTATGGGATCTCCCAGGATATGCAAAGTCAGTCACTACCTGGGACCACCAGGCAAGAGCTACAGAGAGATCTGCAGTTGGCTTCTATTTGTGTTGAGCTTTAAAGTACCCAGGTGAGACCCAGCTGTGAAGCAAGGCAGGCTAATGCTAGTGCCTAGTCTTGGGCCTTTTACTGGTAGATTTGGGGCATGCTGATGCCAGCTGCTGCTTGTTTAAAAAATTTTGGGGCCGAAACCGGTTTGGCTCAGTGGATAGAGCGTCGGCCTGCGGACTGAAGGGTCCCAGGTTTGATTCCGGTCAAGGGCATGTACCTTCGTTGCGGGCACATCCCCAGTGTGGGGTGTATGCAGGAGGTAGCTGATCGATGTCTCTCTCTCATCGATGTTTCTAACTCTATCTCTCTCCCTTCCTCTCTGTAAAAAATCAATAAAATATATTTTAAAAAAATTTTTGGAGAGCCTGAAGCCTGAGCCAGGACTTGCCATTCATATGGAAAAGCTATTGCAAACAGTGTGGGTCGGGCTGCATATTGGATGGGGCTGGGTCTCAGGGAATCACCAAGGCAGAATGAATAGTGTGGACCACACTATGGAAACATTTAGGTTCATGTGCTGGCCCTTTAAGAGGGACTGCCTAGGTCTCCAGCAGCCTCCATGTCACTCAGCCACAATCCTTGCTGGTTTTTTATAGTCCAAAGTTACAGGACTACTCTTCCCAGCTCTGGAAGTCTGGTGTGAGGCTGGGACCCCTTGCTTCTCACATGAGGCCTCCACAGCAGCATGCCTCCACCCCTCCTATAAGTCTTGATGTATTTTCTTTACTTCTCTAGTTTTAGGACGGACAATCAGTCAGAACTCAGGTGGTTCTGAATGATGGTTGTTCTGTATTTTAATTATTATTTTGATTGGTTGTGGGAGGTGGCGAGTACCAGCATTTACCTATGCCACCATCTTGGTTCCAACCTGAACTTATTTCTTATATTCAGCTGTCCAGAAATAAGGCTTTTCTTCTGTATTCTGATTTGACTTACAATAGGTTTTATATTTGTTTTCTATTTATTTGTAGCATGACAGGTGTTTTCTATGAGTAAGTAAATGCAATAGGCATAAAAGAAAGAAACCACCAGTAACATTCTGATGTCTCTTTTACCTGGGTCACACAGAAAAACAAGAGAACATCGAATTCATTACTATCACCACTCTTGATATTATGCTATTGATTGTGCAAACGCATGATGTGTTCTACATTTAGAATTATCTGCTTGTGGTATAGTTAATTCCAGGTGGGGTGTTTACAACACGTTTGAATAAAATCTTTTAAATCCTTAACCTCTATTCTGCCCTTTTTGTTTTTCTACATCTTGGCAGTACTATTTTATAATGCTGAACATGTTTTAGTCATTATTTATTAACTCTACCAGGAACCATTTGGTGCTGTAACACCACAGCTATATTGCCTTCAACATTAGTCTAAAAACAAAAGAAGGTCATTTTAAAAATAAATACCAAGAATGCTGAGTTTTAGAGTCCTGGATGCAGAATTTTCTTTCCTTGACTTTTACTGTGAACACTAAACATGTTTGTTTTTTCTAAGTTGAATGTCTTCACCTCCTCATATAACATGATTCCAACATTCAGGCTGCTTTCTCATGCATATGTTCCATTTGTCTTTGTTTCTTTAAAGTATGGTGTATAAAACTGGATAGAACACCCCATTTATGGCTTCTATAGTGATATTTACACATTTTATTCATTTCTTATCACAGTATTAAGCTTTTTATTTTAATTTTACCATCGGTGATGATAATCAGTTTACAAAATGGATAAGACATATCTCAAGCAAATCCTTATACAGTAGTATGATAATGCTAAAATAGAGCAAAATGCAAGGTGTCCACAGTGGGAAGAGACCGTTAGCTCCCGAAGACAGGAAACAGGCGAGTCTTGTTCACTGTGCTGGTCCCAGAATCAGGAAGAGTCCCACTGTATAATAGATGCTCAATAAAAACATCAGTCACTTTTGAGAATTAGCTGGTTTTGACCAAACCCAGATAAAATAAGTGCTGTTTCTCCAAAATGAATCTGTTGGATTGATTTTGAGATTCTGTTTTCACTCAGTAGTTCACTACATGTATTTGGAAGATACAGAAGTGCTGCCTGGCCAACATCTACCTTGTGGTCATAATCAGCTCATGTTTGTTCTTTTCTTTCCTTTTAAGAAAGAATTAGAACTTAGGACCTGTTGTCCAGAACTGGTACAATGAAAGGGTGGCTGAAAGGCACCACTTCTGGCATTTTTAACCAAAAAGAACTAGTAAGAGCATAGATAGAAAAAAAAGTAATGGGAAATGTTAGCAAGAAGTCCACAACAACTTCAAATGTCAATTTTTTTGTCTTATATCCCCCAGTGTTTATATCCATAGTCCATATTGTTTTTTACTATTGTTAAAGGGTCCTAAAATCCAGCAGGTTATGTGTTGAAGAACCCATCTAAACAGCATTTGACAGTTTACCTGCATCACTGTAGGTCACATTTAACCACCAAATAGTGCCTTTCCAAAGTTTGAAACATCAGGCAAATGACACCCCCAAGAAATGAAAGACATGGTGAGACCATAAAATGTTGTTCAGAATTTTCTCCTATTTGAATGTTATAAGAAGAAAATTAGGTTGTCATTTGAGTCCAAGATGCATAGAATGTCACCTTTATCAGCCGATTCTCTCACCATTAGCAGGAATCCAAATGGGTTCAAGAGTCACTGCCTATTACTGTTGGGATCCTAAGTGTGCATTTTCTGAAAATCAACCATCCTACTGTGTAATCAACAATATTTGCAGAAAACCATAATGCCAAAGGCATATTAAGGTCAGCAACAGTGCTCGCTTCGGCAGCACATATACTAAAATTGGAAGGTCAGCAACAACATGCCAGAATTCAAAAGAAAAGGGAAAAAAACAAAAACACTTTTTTAAAGCTTGACATTTGTCAGTGACAACTTTAATTTCTTTTTCATCTGTGGCCATTTTTGGAAAAGAAGATGGTTCCTTAAAACAGTATTTATCTCTCTTCTCAACCCCTCACCTCAGGATCTCATAAGCTCTCACCTCCAATCTGTAACAATGTCTTAAGTAGTCTCTCTATTTCCAGTTTCTTGCACACTCCACCATCAATCTACCCTTTATCCTGTGCCAGAGTGATCTTGCCAAAGCTCATATCCAACGATATCATTTCACCTCCTAAAGTCCTCCTAAGGCTCCCTATGGCTTCTCAAAGTCCTAAGTCCTCAGATGGCCTCCAAAGCCCATGACCTGGCCCTGCCCATCTCCCCAAGTTCACCTCATGTTCTGTCCTGTGATCTGTGTATACCGGAAGAAGCAGCTCATCACTCCCTGAAACTACCCTCCATTCACACAGGCCTTTGTCCCTAGTCTTCCCATTGTCTGGGTTATAATGTTTACAATTTAGTATAAAAATACTTTAGCATTGATGGCTTCGTTTTATTTTCAGTTAAGAGCTGCTTAGTTTTAATCACAGTGCCAATCAATTTCCCTCATCATTAATCCTTCTCCAGGGTTCATTGACTTTCATTATATCAGAAAATCGTATTCTAGAGGAATCTGTGACCAGTGCACTTACTGGTATCTTGATCAAAACTGTACATTTTGCCAGTTTGCATATGAATGTCAGAATGGGCTTTTATTGGTGCAATTAGTCATGAATTGCTTAGCAGCTTTTAAGATGAGCCCCATCATGAAAATGAACTGGTAGTCAAGATATTTGGATTCCCTTGCATCAACAGGTGGTAAGAATATAACATGTACTGTACACAAGTTAGCTCAAAATAGATTCTAGATCTAACTATAAAACCTAAAGCTTTAAAACTTCTAGAAGAAAACACAAGAAAAAATTTGATGACCTTGTTTAAGCAAAGGGTCTGAAAGCTAACACCTAAAGCACTGTCCATTACGGAAATAACTTCAAAATTTAAAACCATTCTTTGAAAGATAATGGTAAAGTGGGGGGCGGGGGGGAAGTGCCTCTTTTCCCCCTGGCTGCCTAAAGGTTGGCTGCCATCATGAGCAATATAGATACTGTCCAGACCAGGAAGTTTATGACAACAAACTACATCAGCGGAAACAAATAATCATTGACGTCCTTCACCCATCATCAACATTACCTAACACAGAAATTCGGGAAAAAGTAGCCAAAATTTATTAAACTACAACAGATGGCATCTTTATGTTTGGATTAAGCACCCATTTTGGTGGTGGCATTTTAGCTGGCTTTGGCATGAATTATGATTCCTGGGGTTATGCAAAGAAAAATGAACCAAACATGGACTGCAAAACATGGCCTGTATGAGAGGAGGACCTCAAGAGCTCAGAGAAAGGAAGCCAAGAACAGATGAAGAAAGTCAGGGGTCTGCAGAGGCCATCACTGGTGCTGCAGAAAGTGAGCTGGAGACTGGACAACAGAAGGAGTAAAGATTCTTCTGACTTTATCTGTGGTGACTGTGAAGATTTTTCATGAGAGGGTTAATAGACTAAGAACTTTATAGGGGAAAAAAAGAAAAGACAAATAAAAGACTAGTAGAAAATATTTGCAAAATGCATACCTAATGAAAGACTTGCATCCAGAAAAAATATAATAAACTCTCAAAAGTTAGTAAGACAACAACCTAATTTAAAAATTAGGCAAATGAAATGTTATCACTGATAAAGATTTAATCTCCAACATCTACAGCCAACTTGTACAACTTAATAAAAGGAAGATAAATGATCCAGTAAAAAAAATGGGCAATGAACCTAAATAGAATCTTTTCGAAAGAAGACAGAAGGAAGGCCAAAAGACACATGAAAACATGCTCAAAGTCTCTAATTATCTGAGAGCTGCAAATCAAAACGACAATGCGATACCATCTCACACCTGTCAGAATGGCAGTCATCAACAAATCAACAAAGAACAAGTGTTGGCAAGGATGTGGAAAAAAAGGAACCCTTGTGCACTGCCGGTGGGATGGAACTCCCATTTGACCTAGCAAAACCACTTTTAGGAATATATCCTAAGAAAGTAGAAACACCAGTCAGAAAGGATTTAAGCACCCCTATGTTCATGGCAGCACAATTTACAATAGCTACAATTTGGAAACAGCCTAGGTGCTTGTTGGCAGATGAGTGGATCAGAAAACTATGGTGCATCTGCACAATGGATGCTATGCTGCCATCAAAAAACAAGGAATTCTTACCATTTGCAGCAACCTGGATGGAACTGGAGAGCATTATGCTAAGTCAAATGAGCCAGTCAATGAAAGAAAAATACCACATGATCTCACTCATTTATGGATAATAAAGAACATTATAAACTGATGAACAAGAAGGTAGATACAGAGGCAGTAAAGCATCAAAAAGATTGTCAAATTATAGTGGAAAGGTTAGGGAGAGTTGGGGTAGATAAAAGATCAACCAAAGGACTTGTATGTATGCATATAAGCATAACTAATGAACACAAGACACTGTGGGGGTTTGGGTATGCATGGTGGGGGAGGAGCAATGGGAAGATATGAATACATGCAATACATTAATAAAAAAAATGTTTTAAATTAGGCAAATGATGTGAACACGAAGATATATGGACAGCAAATAAGCCTATGAATATGCCCAACATCATCAGTCATTAAGAAACATAAATTAAAACCAAAATGAGATATCACTACACATCTATTAGAATGACTAAACTTCTTTTTTACCTGACAGATGCTTGAGGGCATTTTGCTAAGTGAAATAAGCCAGACAAGGAAAGAAAAATAGCCATGGTATTATTACTATACCAGAGGCCCATTGCAGGAAGATTTCTGCAAGAATAGGGCTTCCTGCAGTGGTCTCTGCTGCCCCGCTTACTTCCCTCCCTTACCCACCTGCCCTGCCTGCTTTCCACTCTGCTTTCTTCCCTCCCATCTCCGCTGCACTACTTGCTTGCTTCTCCACAGCTTCCCTCCCTTCTGCAGCGCTTGGCTTCCTTCTATTCTCACTGTCTTCAGTCTTTGCTCTGCATCAGGATATGCAAATTAACCGCCATATTGGTTGGGTTATTTTGCATACTCGCTCCTGATTGGCTGATGGGTGTGGCTTGTGGGCATAGCAGAGGTACAGTCAATTTGCATGCTTCTCTTTTATTACATAGTATGCATAATCTAAGGAGAGAGAGAGAGGGAGGCTGGAGGAGTGGAGGAAATGGGAAGAGATTGAGAATAGGATACAGATTTTCATTATAAGATTAATAAGGCCTGAAGGCCTGGAGCTTTAATGTAAAACATGGTGCCTATAGTTAATAACACTGTACTGTGTAATTTAAATTTGCTACTAGAGTAAAACATAAATGTTCACACTAAAAAAGGAAATAGATATGTGAGGTGATAAAGGTGTTAATTAACTAGATGGGGGAATCCTTTAACAATATATACCTATATCAAAACACTTTAAATATCTTATGACTATAAGGTGCCAGTTATACCTTAGTAGAGCTAAAATTTAAGAACACTAACAGCACTAGTTGCTGGTGGAAGATGTGGAGCAACTGGAACCCTCACACATTGCTGGTGGGATAGGAAAAGGCACAGCTACTTTGAAAACTGTTTGGCAGTTCTTATAAAATTAAACATATACCTACCATATGACCCACCAATCTACTTTTAGGTATTTAACCAAGAGAAATGGAAATGTATACAAAAACCTGCACATGAAACCTGCACATGAAACAGCTTTATTCATAATCGCTCCAAACTGGAAACAGCCCAGATGTCACCTGGTGAAGAGTGAAATTGTGGGGGACTGCTCAGCCATAAAAAGGAATGAACAACATGGATTTATCTCAGACCCTTAAAGCAGAGTAAAGGAAGCCAAATTCCAAAGGTGGCATTCTATACAATTTCATTTATATGGCATTCTGGAAGATATGAAAACACGGGACAGAAAATGCATCACTGGTTGCAAGAGCTTGGGGTAGAGATTGACTTCAAAGGGGACAAGGAAATTCTGGGGATGATAAGACTATTCTGTAATGATTATGGTGGTGCTTATACAACTGTATGCATTTCTCAAAACTCCTAGAATAGTGCCCTAAATAGGGTGAATTTTCCTGCTTATAAATTATTTCTCAGTAAACCTGACTTAAAAGGAAAGATGGCAGTCAAATCCGTGTTTACATCACTGGGGATAAATGCCCAAGGTTTTTGCAGCCATGTGTTTAGGAATAGTTCTTGTTACCTGACCCGTATTGTGTCATACCTTTCTCCAGGAGCATCAGATACATGCATCCAAAACAATAGAGAGTTAGGACTTCACTGAGCTCAGAGAATGGCCTGTGTGAACTATGGGTGGTATTTCTGTTTTCTTTTTAAAATAAATGGCTATGTGTGTGGTATTTAGACTGAAACTTGCTTTTCATTTCAATTTAATACAAAGATAGTGAAGTAGCCAATTCTGACTCACCTCAAACATCTCTGGCAGTTACTGATATCTTCCAAAAAGAAATGAAGAGGGGTGGAGGCGGTCGAAGAGAGTATGGGGGGATAAATGGGTAATGGAAGGAGATTTGACTTGGGTTAGAGAACACATAATGCAATGTATTATAGAATGGTAGGGCTGTGACTGACATAATTCTATTAACCAATGTCATCTCAATAAATTCAGTAAAATCAAATGAAAAGAAATGAAGAATTGTGTCTAGCCAAAATGACTCAGACCATTTCAACACAGAAATACACTTCTTCCAGCTCATTCAGATATGCCCTTTCCAGATACTAGCAGTGTATGTGCTTCTTAGGGGAACACTGCCCTCTTTTGGTCATTTTTTTCTTGGTCAGCCCTACCAGGTTATATAGTGTTCAAGGACACAAATGGAGTCTTACATTCCCGGGACCTAGCACAGTTTTTAACGAATTCATGGATGTTTTGTGTTTTATCTAAGTAATAGACTAACATTAATAAACATGCTAATAGTGATGACATCCAACCTTACTATGCACTTCCTCCATGCCAGGCCCAATGCGAAACACTTTCTATGTGGTAGCTCCTTAGGTATTGTTCTCATTCCCATTGCACAGATACAGAAACTGAGATAGGAGAGACAATAACTTGCCTGAAGTCACACAGCTAATAAGGGTTGGAATTGGGAATTGAAACCAATGTAGTCTCATTATACAGCTTACACATTTTAGATCTGTGACATCCACCTCTCATTTTTACTACAACAATATCTGTTGAGAAATGTAATGCTTTTCACACTATGCATGCAGTCCTGTCACTGAAAAGGATTTTAGAGCTCATCTATTTCTCCCCCACAGCATGTGGATTAAATAAGCAAGGGCCACAGACTCTGATTTGCTCAAGATCACTTAGCTATTCTGTGGAGTAACCAAGGTGGCTTTCTGGTGAAAGGGGCGGGGGGGGGGGGGGGGCACTTGCATTTTACCAGCCCCCTGCTCTTTAAAATTTTGGGGGCACAATCAAAAAAAAATCAGTATTCTCATCAGAAATATGAATTGCTAATTGCTCCCCCCCCCATCTCTCTGTCTTTTCCAGGGTCCACTGTTTCCACTACCTCATTCCTCTCGCAAAGGAGGGGAACTATGCCATCGTTGCCAACGTGGAAAGTATGGATTATGACCCTCTGGTGGTCAAGCTCAACAAAGACATCAGTGCCATCGAAGAGGCCATGGGTGCCAGCCTGCAGCAGCACAAGTTCCAGTACATCTTTGAAGGTCAGCCCTGCCCCATCCCTATGTGTACAGGAGGGAGGGAGGGGCCGGTAGCCTGATTTTTCTCTATCATCAAAGTTTAAAACTTGTGGGGAAAAGTTGTTGGAACTTTTATATCTTTTTTGCTTAAAGCAGCAATGCCTGGTATCTCTGTATGGCCAGGTAGACAACAATATGGCTGCCATCTGCTCTCGGTTGATAAGGAGATTTAATCCAAGATAAGGCAGATGGCAGCCGGCTGGCTCCCTGACATGCCACTCATGAGAGTTGGGTAAATGTGTGGAGGGCCCCAAATTCACTCAAGAGGAGCTCATAAAAGAAAAAGAAACATACACCATGAGGAGAGAGTCCTAAAAAATCCCTCCTGGCTAAAATTTTCTCTCTGAGAATGCGTTGTTGGAAAACAAAGGCAACCTCTGATGGGCATTGATTTTAGGAAGGCTGCATCCTGAATGCCTCCAGGGCGGGCCACAGGCAGGGGAGGGTATGAAAGACAGCACTGTGGTGCTAGGCAGGTAATTTTTCGTGAATTCCATCTAGGATCCCTGTCATGTTGCCTTCTCTCTTTTCTTGTTTTGGTTTCTTTGTACACAGACCTGGGTGCTAAAAACATCCATGATGTGTCTTGGAATGACTATTCAGAGGTGCATTCTCTAAAGCAGTGGTCGGCAAACTCATTAGTCAACACAGCCAAATAGCAACAGTACAACGATTGAAATTTCTTTTGAGAGCCAAATTTTTTAAACTTAAACTTCTTCTAACGCCACTTCTTCAAAATAGACTCCCCCAGGCCTTGGTATTTTGTGGAAGAGCCACACTCAAGGGGCCACAGAGCTGCATGTGGCTCACGAGCCACAGTTTGCCCACCACAGGTCTAAAAGATTGTAGCCATCTCAAGAGATGCCTTGCCTTTGATGGCTTCATGAAACAGTTGTGTTCCAGAAAATGTGGATCTCCAAATCCTAATTTTTCTTTAAATCATATCATAAAGCTAGCTGTTGGTGAGTGCCTGGCACAATGGATTTGGGGATCACGCTCTGTAGCTTGAATCTGAGGTGCCCATCTGACAATTCACTTCTCCCTCCTGTAAAGTCCTCTCTGGTCTTTACTAATGCTCTTTCAAGCCCTACGATCTCTTTCCCAGAGTTTTCCTCTCATTGTGCTCAGGCATTTCTTCACATGGAATCCTGCTGGGAGACCACGTCTCAAAATACAGGCCTGATCCTCTGACTTAGAATTGATTTTAACTAGGAAAGTTTCAGACTTTATGTTTTAAAAGCCAGTTATTTCTCTGCGATGTAATTTTCTAAATTCAAAAGGTATAATATTGAGTTTCCCCAAGCTGGGGGAGGAGGTGACAGGTAAGTGTTCCTGCCTCATATTTAATACTTCCATGAGTGGCCGCGGGGGAAGTACTTCATCCCAGCTGTGGTTTAGAATTGCTGGTTTATAGTGATAACATAAAGAGACCAATTTCTAATTGGTTTTATTATTTGTTATTATTATTACATAAATTTTTATGTAATATAGTTATTAGTATTTATTATTCTTTTTTATATATGTTTTTTATTTCAGAGAGAGGAAGGGAGAGGAGAGAGAGAGAAATATCAATGATGAGACAGAATCATCTATCAGCTGCCTCCTGCATGCCCATTTCTGAAGATCAAGTCTGCAACCAGGGCATGTGCCCTGACCAGGAACCAAACCATGATCTTCTGGTTCATAGGTCAATGCTCAACCATTGAGTCACACCAGCTGGGCTGTATTTATTATTCTTTACAGTAATAGGATCTACTGCAAATGGTAGAACAGAATTATACCTCCGAGGTATGGGCTCAGGAGTAGTAGCCGAAACTTGACCTATGGAGATTTTTCACAGAAGTCAGTTGTCTGGCATTAATGTAAGATCCCTGGGTGTCTTTTCCTCACTTTCAAGTAGTAGCACATGCAAGTGGGTTTATGGGCTGGAAGCAATGTTGGTGAGGATAGCAGAACAAGAGAGAACACAACTTCCTCTCCATTTGCCACCTTCATCCTAATGGAGGGGAAACTCATTTTGAAGACAAAGGGAGCCTTTATACCCAAAGACACACCCTAAGCTCTGACTTGAGCCACAGTCGCCATGGAGGGACTTTACCTTCAGAAGAGAAAAGTAACAAGTACAGCAGAGCGTTTGGGACTAGTCAGACTAGCATTCAAGTTCTGGGAAACAGCCTGCTAGAGTCCAGCTCTGCAAGAAAAAGGGAAGAAGAAGAACTAGAAGTTTACTTAATTCCAAGTATTTAGCGTTAGAATCTAGCTTCTTGAAATGGTAATCTACATGTGCCTCCAGTTGTTCTGAACTCCATTACATAGGATATCCTGAACAGGACCTGTAGTTGTTGATGTTCTGACCTGCTCTTGGTCAGTTTCACAGGCCTCAAGATAATCCTTTGGAGACAAGAACAAACTACTTATCCGACTCTACAAATGCCCATAGCTATCTCGGAGGAACATAACAGTTAATGCATGATGTCCTTTTCTTGCACACTTTGCTTCTGCTTACTTTCTCTCCAGTTGCTACTTCAGAAATATAGTTTATTGTCAGTGTTGAGATGTATTAGCATCAGTACCCATAGCCCAATTTCTTATTGATTTATTTTTGCTTAGGTAGGTCTCGAAGCAACTTTTGAGGTAGCATAAACTCTTAACTGTTTGTGGGAGAAAGAGGAGGCCAAACACATCATTGTATTTACATGTGTTCTCCACTCCCAAAATACCTATACAGAAAAAGAGCTGCTTCACTGTAATTGTTTATGAAACCTGGCATATTCTCCAAGCCCTGGCATGCTGACTGGGTGTCCATAGCAGTGCAGGAGCTGTGGATTTACCGGGTTTTGTTGCCAGCAAAGTCTCTCCATTTTTCAGTACCAAGGCAGCATATAAATACTCTGAAATCATTGTGACATTAGCTGGTGCAGCCATCAGAGATGTGTATTCTTTGGTCATTTAAATGGTGTAGGATTAGAAAAGAGAAATCCTGTGTGTCAGTTTATGTACAAGGTTACTCATCTATTGTTTCTTGTCTCCCTACCCCTGTGCCCATCCATCAGGCCTAGGACATCTGATCTCCTGCATCCTCATTAATGGTGCCCAGTACTTCCGGCGCATCAGTGAGTCTGGCATCAAGAAAATGTGCAGGAACATTTTTGTTCTTCAGCAAAATTTAACCAACATCACCATGTCACGGGAGGCAGACCTGGACTTTGCAAGGTAAGAGGGATGGTCCTTGTACCAAAGCCTATGAAGTCATTTTTAAAAGTAGATTATTGGTTCTTACAAAGTTAGTTTAGCCCAGACAGTGTGGCTCAGGGGTTGACCATTGACCATGAGTCAGGAGGTCACAGTTTGATTTTCAGTCAGGACACATGCCTGGGTTGTGGACTTGATCCCCAGGGTGGCATGTGCAGGAAGCAGCGATCAATGATTCTATCTCATTATTGATTTTTTTTTATCTTTCTCTCTCTCTTCCTTCCTCTCTGAAATCAATGAGAAAAAATATTTTAAAAACAAAAGATTAAACAGGTGCTTAATATTAATTAAATTTAGTGTGACCATTTGATATATATATATATTCATATCAAATAGTGATGTTGTACAACTGAAACTAATATGCTATATATCAATTATATCTCAATTTTTAAAAAGCAAAAATAAATAGATTTTCATAAGTCATAGAGAAAGTAATTCTATAAAATTCTACTGGAAACAAAACATCCATTAGGTAATTTTCCTTATTATTTAACCTAAGTTTTTCTTGCTGCAAAACTTTACTTTTTGGGGGGGAGAGGGGATATAAAAGTATTATATGCTATTGCATAACATCTATATAGATAGCACCAGTGGGGTCCTCAGCCTGGCCTGTAGAGAACAGGCCAAAACCGGCAGTCCAACATTCCCTGAAAGGTCCCAGATTGCAAGAGGGTGCAGGCCGGGCTAAGGGATACCACTAGTGCATGAATCCATGCACTGGGCCTCTAGTATGTAATATAAAATACAAAGAAGATTATAAACATTGCTCATAAACTTTTAATCTAGAGACTGTGATATTGGGTATACTTTCTCCTGGTTTTTGTGCACATATTTTGTGTGTAGGGGAGTTTTTGTACAAACATGTACATACAATTTTTCTTTTTACAAAATTAAAACTATGTTAATGTGGCTTTATATTCATTTAATTGTATTTTTTATCAGATCATTTACTTTTTGAAAATATAATTTTCCCATATTTATTAATATTCCTTGAAAATATTACTTTTAATGCCTAAAAATATTACTTTTGATTTCATATTGTAAATGAACCATAATTTATTTATTTAATAACTTACAAATTTGCAGACACTGGATTTTCCCTTTTTTCCCCTTATTATAAACAACAAGCATTGAATGTATTTTTACATGAATTTATTTCCTTATCTCTTCTATCTTGTCCCAAAGGAAACCCACCTCTCCTCATTTTCCTGTAATTGAAGCTGCTGCTTTTAAACAGCACTTCCTCTTTTCTAGGTTTGCTGATTTCAGTGTTTAATGTTTCTTTATAATGTGTCTTTTCAAATTTGTGAGTTAATTTTATTCTCTCTTTATGAGGTCTCAACACCATTTATACCTTGTTTCAGTCATCAGACCTTCGGTGTTTTAATGAAAGTTTAACCAGTTTTGAAGAGGATAGATGATGATTATGGCTTCTCAGTGCTAAGCTTATATCTAGCTGAATTATTCCACAGACTCCTTTATGGCTAAGAAGTCATTTGTTTTTAATAATCCAGAGTGTTCCTGCCTCATATTTAGTACTTCTGTGTCTTTTCTCTTGATATTTTGATACTCTAAGAAGTTCAGGAAAATTTGAAACAATTCTTGAGACATTTAAGGAACGATGAAGTATTATATTACCTTGACAATTATTAAGACATATGCTAGGATCTTTGCTTTGGAATCACATAGCCATATGTCTTTGTGTTTAACCTTTCTTCTCCAATCTGTCACTGTGTTTGTTCCACTGTTGCCCTGTTCTTCTGCTTCTCTGTCCTCCTTACCTGTCTTATTTTTTATGCATATGTGAGTGTGTGAATATGTGTGTGTGTGTGTGTGTGTGTGTGTGTTCATTAAATTCTCTATTTTAGGCTAAATTTGGTGGAAAGCCTTTCTTGCCCAGATTAGAGAAACCAGGTGTGACTGAATGCTGCATTTATTTGGCCGCTCTATGGGGAATGATCTCATTATTGAATTAGTCTCATAATAACATTGACAAGGGGAACATAAGAACGTGGAGGCCTGAGGGATAGAGAAAAGCATTACCAATTCTCAGAGGAATATATTTTCCTAAATCCAATCATCCTTTTTAAATGATTTTTTTTATTTAGCTGAAATAACTAAATTAACACAGTTTTTGGCAGACAGTATGGGGCTCAAACACATACTAGAAACAAAACTGGCATCTGAATAATAGAATGCTGACTGTGTAGTATTGGAGTTGGCATTGGTGGACTGAGTGAAATAACTGAACAGTAACCGAGGCATGCCTTTCCCAGTTGGATCTATGACTAAAGTCCAGGGAAGTGGGTGTAAGCTGAAATGTGGCCATGTGGGACAGGCACTGCTTGTTGTTACTCTCCACTCTTGGTGGGTTATGAAATAGGCTAGTATAAATGTATGGCATTGGCCGATTCTGTCCTTCCGATCCTGTGTCAGAAGACATCCTACCACACTGTAAGCTCAAGGGGCCAAGGCTCTTCCTGTCTGTTTCCTTGGTGCCGGTCCAGAGTAAGTGCTCATCGTGTGTATGGGACTAATAAACAGGTACCAAATCCAGGGTTTTTTTGGTGTTGGTGAAGGGCTTGGATAACGCCAAAGTTCAGTTTTATCATCAATGCCCTGAAAGGTTTAATCAGCTGACATGAGTCAGTTTCCTTCTAGGCTTATAAGGAACCAATCATCTCCCTTGCAGCCCTTTCTTTGTAGAGTGGAAAGTGTTACAGAGAGGAATAATGTATCCCTACTCTTCACAGGCTTTGCCCCTCATTTTCTCTTGCCCTCATACACACACACCTACATAGACACACTTTACAGCCTTATCTTTTTTCTGTTCTGATTTTGGGAGGGGTGGTTTTGTGAAATGGCTCCATCAATTCTACTGAACTAAAGCTATGTAAAATAAATGTAACAGCAATACCAAAATAGCCACAAATGATAGACTGGAGCTGTGTGTCTCAGCATTCCTTAGGCAATGTCTAATCAAGCATGGACAGCAGCTGTATTTCCGGCCAATCTCTATAGGAATGTTATCTTCTAACACAGTAATTAATCACCAGTCACCATGTGTCAGAAAACTTATTTAACAAGAAGTTGCAAGATGCTTGTAGTTTTTCTCTTCTGTAGCTGTTCTGGCCAGTGGGAAAATTAATGCCCTTTCTGTAATAAAGAAATGAGGGCTCGGAGGGAACTCCGATTATGTTCATTCTTCTGCTTGGGCTGGTGTGAAGTTGTCTCTTTTTATACACACTTGTGCTCTGTCTAATCTCTAATAGGAGGATAAACTTTGGTGAGCAAAGGGTCAAGATGGCCTGTGTGATCACCAGACTTGCAGAGACCCTGTGCCCTGTAGTAATGACCTCTGCTGTGGTTCTCAACCTCTGACTTCAAGATTAATTTTCAAACTCAAAAAGAGGCTTTGTCCGGGAAAATTGCTGGGATTAACTGAAAAGTGGAAGGCTTTATCAGTGTGCTTTTTAATTCCTGTCATCAGAGATCATCCTACCCTGAGCTATCACTTCTCCAGAGCTGAGTCACTGGGGACAGTCTGGCGTATCTAAGGAGTCTGAGTGGGCCCTGAAGTCCTGGCAGTGTTTATAGTTTGTGAGGCCATTACTCAGAAAGAATATCCCAGAGTTTTCCTCCTGGTTCTCCCCCCGCCCCCATCCCCCATTTCCTCTTTGTGTCTGTCTCTCTCATTACAGTTGCCTCTCTTTTCTCCTTTATCTCTCCTGTCACTTCTATTTTCTGCTTTCCTCCTTCAAGGTGTCACCTCTCTTAGATTTTCTTCTTGTTTTTGTTTTCCTGAGAATGGTATCTCTCATTCCTCAATCTGACAAAGGTAAGGAAATGAAAGCTAAGGTTTAGGAGTGGTGAGGGGAGTTCTAACACACAGAAACAAACACTTCCTCACCCTTTTGTTCCTTCTTCATTCATTCATTCATTGATCCATCCATTCAACAGATATTTATTGAGCATGCATTCTCTGTAAATCATCCCCTTATGGAATTTGCATTATTGCAGGGCAAGGCAGACATAAGTAAAATATATGTATGTCAGATAAAGGTATATGCTATGGTAAAAAATTAGGCTTGGGAAGCAGAATTGAGTGCACCAGGGTATAATGTGAATGTAATCTTCAGTTTTGGAGTTTTTGTGGATTCCTTAATAAGCTGATAGCATTTAAGGACAGAGCTAATGGAAGAGTGAGAGTAAATCATGTGGCTCTCTAGGGGAAGAGCATTCCAGGGCTGGGAGTCTAAGAACAAAGTCCAGAGGGAAGAGTGTGCTTGGCATTAGAACAGCAGAAAGGCCAGTGTGGCTGAAGGGGATGAGCAAGGGGAAGAGTAGGAGGTGGGGTCAGAGGTTTAATCTAAGAGGCTGTGATCTCGAAGCCTGCTGTAATGATATGTTGGCTTTTACTGTGAGTGAGGCAGGAAGCTGTTAGGGTTTGGAACAGAAGCGTGCCCTAATCTGCCTTACACTGTAAAAGAATCACTCAGGCTGCAAGATTGAAAATAGATGATTGGGAAGAGGAGGTTGCAGGCAAGGGCAGGAGCAGATGGAGCTGTTAGAAAGCGACTGCAGTGATCCGAGTGAAAGATGGTGGCGATTCACAACACAATGGTAGCAGTGAATGAGGATAGCAGGTGGTCAGACTAGGATGTATTTTAGAAATACAGCTAATAGGATTTGCTGAAGGTCGCAAGTGAGCCAATGACTCCAAGGCTCTTTTTCTGAGCAACTCACAGGATGGAGTTTTCATTTGCTGAAAGGAAAATGAGCCAGACCTGAGCCAGAATTGGCATGGCGGAAGAGGGGTTAAGGAGCAGTTAGGAAGGGAAGATCAAAAGTTTGGGCTTGGAATGTTAAGTTTAATGTGCCTATTAAACATCTGGATAGAGATGAAGAAGAGAGCTGCATATATGAACCTAGAGCTCAGGAAAAAGGTCTGAAGTCAGAAGGCTTGGCTTATCAGCATGAAGCTGGGATCTAAGGATGTAAAAAAGGAAGAGGTGAGCACTCAAGAACAACTTAGTGAAGAAAGTAGAACTGTCCA
This sequence comes from Lasiurus cinereus, assembly GCA_011751065.1. Lineage (NCBI taxonomy): Eukaryota > Metazoa > Chordata > Mammalia > Chiroptera > Vespertilionidae > Lasiurus > Lasiurus cinereus. The sequence continues at coordinate 52,236,525 of JAAGEH010000307.1, read as the reverse complement.
GGAACTGAGCAGCACTTCACTGTTTGGGTGTTGAGGTGCTGGAGCAGGACCAGTGGAGGAACCTGAAGAGCAGTCGGGGGTAGGAGGACTACCAAGAGAGGCTGTCTGAGAAGTCAGGTGAAGAAAGTGTTTTAAGAGGAGGTGTCTTCATCTGTTTCAGATGCTGCTGGTAGGTTACATCCGCTCCGAACAGAGAATTAGCCACTGACAGGCCCCACAGGAGGCCTGAAATGCTTTGGTTTCCATTTCTTTATCCTCACTACACAGTTTACGTAGTGTAGAAGCAAGCTGTCCATGCATTTGGAGCAGGCTTCTCCCTCCTCACTTCCCTAGGAGGGAATGCAATGATTAGAGTGTTTCTGTTGTGAGATGCAAAAAATCAGATGGTCAGGTTCTCTTTTCTTCTTGGGTGCTTACTCTGCTTTCCAGGATAGGTACTACCATGCATTGTTTCCCATCATAAAGCAGAGTTGTGATCCCTGTAGAACAGGGGTAGGGAACCTTTTTTTTTTTTTTTTTTGGTCAAGGGCCATTTGGATATTTATAACATCATTTGTGAGCCATACAAAATTATCAACTTAAAAATTACCCTGGTATAGTTGGTCAAACATTTAAATAACTCACCTCTAATGCTTTGGCAGAGCCAGACCAAATGATTTCTCAGGTCTTATACAGCCCAGGGGCCAAACATTCCCTACCCCTGCTCTAGAAGGATCAATACCTGGGCAGTCTCATTTTTAATGAAGGGCAGTCTCTGCTCCCAGGTGCCACACCCATCCCTTTCCAGCCCCCTTCCAGCAACTCTGAGTTATCTTTGGAGCTGATCTATATCTATTCACTTACCCAGTGAAGATCTATATTGCCTATGTAGAGGGCCCATATATGGGAACATTTACTCCACAGATGCCAACAGAGACATCCAATTGGTAGAGAAAGAACCATTTGAGACCTAAGGACCAAAGGTTAAATAAATCCTGCCTGAAATGCCTCCTCTGAACATGGGTTTACTAGTATATGGAAAAGTACAATATAACATATTTGTTTAACTCAATAAGACATTGAATCAGAAAGTGAAAAGATAACCAATAGGTTGGGAGAAAATATTTGCATATAATATATCTAATGAACAGTCTTGTATCCAGAACATATAAAAAACTCTTACAACTCATTAATACAAAGGCAGGGGTGGGGGTCAGTTGGGGAAAAAAGAGAACATATGTAAAACTTTAGACAATAAATAATAAAAAAAATAATACAAAGGCAAATAGCAAAGTAAGAAAATAGGTAAAGGCATCCCAGTAGCATTAAGTACACCTAGTGCCTAGATCTTGGTTATAATATTATTCTCAAATGAAAAATCCCAGAGCTCGTGGGAGAAATAGATAATTCTAGGACTGGGACATGAAATAAACAAGATGAGCCTAGATCATCTTGCAGTAACAAAATAAGGACATACTAAAAACACACACACAACACAGTGATAGGGTGTGTCAAGGGCCACAGGAACCAACTGAAAGAGCTTCCAATGCTCAAAGTTGGACAATTTGAGCAAGAACAAAACAAAAATAGTAGCATTGGATTTTAACCCAAAGCATAAAAAATAAATATCATGAGTCCATACTGATATAAATAAGTGATTGAATACATTAGTGAGGAGAAAGAGACAAATCTGTGCTGAAGCATTCCAAATAAATTGTGTAGCTACCTCTACCCAAAAGTAAGGGGATTCTAACTTCCCATATCTTAAGTGTAGGATACACAGAGTACTTCCAAAGAATATCTGTGGATTGGGGGAGGGTAACTTTATAGTAGAAGAATCTAAAAAATAGTAGTTGAGCCAGGTGGTCAAGGTCAACGTGAACAAGCATAGATCATGTTGACAGATGTACCACTGATACAGGTGATGAAAATGACACTTTACTTCTATGATCTTCTTTTCCCAAACCCACCACCCTTGTATAATCATGAGGAAAAAAAACAACATCAGGCATATGTTCATGGACGAGGACCCTATATAATACCTGACGAGTACTCCTCGAAACTTCAAGGTCATAAAAAAAAAAAAGGAAATTCTGTCCTGGCCAGTGTGGCTTAGTTGGTTGGAGTGTCATCCCATGCACCAAAAAGTCACCAGTTTAATTTTCAGTCAGGGCACATGCCCAGATTGCAAGTTTAATCTCCATTTAGGGTGCATATGGGAGAGAAGCAACCCTTTGATTTCTCTATCTTTCTCTCTCTGTGTCTCTCTCCCACTTTCTCGCTCTCTCACTCTCCATCTCCTCCTTCCTTCTTCCCCTCTCTACCTTCTTTTCTCTCTAAAGCAATAAAAACATATTTTAAAAAACAAAGAAAGTCTGAGAAGCTATCATAGCCAAAAAAGGTCTTAGAAGACAGGACAACTACATGTAATGTGGTAATTAGTAGGATCAAGGACAAGAAAGAGGACATTAGGTAAAAACTAAGAAAATGTGAATAAACTGTGAACTTTAGCAAATAACAATGTGTCAATATGGGTTTATTCATTTTGATAGATTTACCATACTGATATAAGATATTAATAATAGGGAAATGGAGTGTGTAAGTTACCTAAGAAATCTCTGTACTGTCTTTTCAATTTTTCTGTAAATGTAAAGCTGTTGGAGGGGAAAAATTTGTTAATTAAAAAAATAGGCATAGGATTTGAATAGACATCTCTCCTAAGGAGGTACATAGATGGCCAATATGTACATGTAAAGATGCTCACCATCATCCACTTTTAAGGAAATGCAAATCAGAACCACAGTGAGATACCACATCACATCCACTAGGGTTACTCTAATCAAAATGACAAATGTTAGAAAAGATGTGGAGAAACTGGAAGCCTCGTACATTGTTGACAGGAGTATAAATGGTGTAGCTGCTTTCAAACACAGTTTGTCAGTTCCCCATCTACTGGAAGTACTGGTAGATGTGAGCTTTCTAGAGAAAGACTATTCATTTCTATGGTCCCTGAGCCTAGAGCAGTATCTGACATTCAGTAAATACTCCTGGGTGATAAAGTTAAGGTGTTTGGACTTCTACTGTCAGTGGCTGAAGGCTTCTAAGTGGAAAGTGAGATGGTCAGATTTGTATTCTAAGTAGATGATTTCAGCAGCTATGTGGGAAATGGATTTGAGGCCAATAAAACTGGAGGGCTTGCAGACCCATTGGAAGGTGACTGTTAAGCGAGAGGTATGTGGGGTTTGAAGAGGTCAGAGCTAGTGGGGATGAAGGAGAGACTTGAGAAGTCTGAAGGAGCTGAAGTTGTCAGGATTTAGAGAGTGATTGAATAGTGAGTGTAATCTACTGGCTGACATGGGTGTCTAGCTGGGTCACCATCAAATAAGATGAACCTGCAGGAGGAGGAACAGGTAGATTCAATGAAGCAGGATCATCTGTGGACATGAGTGCCTGTGGGATTTCCCATACGCAAGTGCATGTGTAGGCTGGAAGCTTGGGGGAGAGGCCTGTGCTGAGCAAACAGACTTGGGGAATCATCAGCATAAAATTGTCCTTTAAGCCATTAGAGGAAGTAAACACTGTGGGTGCAGAATAACCCCTGGAGAATACCAGCATGTCCAGGGAGGGGCATGAGGAGGAAGAGGAACCCCTGAAGAGGATAAGGAAGGAATGTTCCCAAGTGCAAAGCTAGCCTGGAAACAAAACGTATCACTTGGTACCCTGCTTTATCCTTGACCTTGATCTCTGGAGGGCTGAGAATGTTTAATCCTCCCCCAGGACCTGTTTGATAGGTTTCTTCCTATAAACCTATTGCACCAAGTCATTAGTTTGGTTTCCTGCAGGAAAAGGTTATAGGTTTCTTGCCTGGAGTGACCAGGGTGGTGTGATCTGAGATTAGCAGTGACATGCTGCCATCTGCTGGGCACACCCCAATTATCCAGACAAATGACTACCGTAGTCTAAATCTCCAAAGAATGGTGCTGCCTAAGGTAGGCTTCAGAGGTGACTTGGCTGACAACATGAAATGCCTTTACCTGTCACTAAAATTTTCTCTGACTGCCTTGCTAGGAGAGCAATTTTGTTACTTTAAAAAAAAAATTAAATATTTTCATATCTTTTTCTCTGTTTCTTCCCCCCACATACACCCTGCCCACCCTGCAGCTTTATTCTGCCATTGGTGTAGGTGTCTTTTCAGCTCTGGGATAATCTATTTCTGTTTCAGACTTTACCTGTAATACTCAAGGTTTTTGACTCAAGATTAATAACCATGTTGACTTGTGATTAAGTTTTAGAAGAGATTAGTCTGCTGTCCAAATTCTTTTTGTGAAAATGCTCCCCAAAATTCTGTTACACTTCTGGAATTTAATGGTAATGCAGAGTTAGCTCTGACTTTCCTAGAGATGGAGTAAATGGAAAAATGTGATGGGTTAAATAGCTTTTGCTGCCTGTAGAAGAGCATGTGCCAGTTAATAAAATGTAATAGTAAACCAAGAATTTATATGGCTTGATCTTTGAGAAAAATATTCAGGATCTTTGTGTAAGTAGATTTAAACATTACATCTCCCTAATTAAACCTTCATTAGGCTTTGCTACCCAGTTTCTGACCATTCGACTTTCTTCTCTTTTTCTGTGTTTATTGCACATATAGTAGGTTCTATATATTCCAACAATTGATCTAAATTGGTTGTTTAATTATGGTTCTTTGAAGTCAGGTGAGTATGCCTGTTGGTCTGCATATCCCCCAGAAAGCACCCCAAAACAATAAGCATTTATAATGCTCTCAAAAAATACCTGTCAGTGTTGGTGTTTGATTTCTCATGCACATATCTCAGGTGTGAGGCTTTGATTCAGTAAGATTCCTTTTGATTATACTCAATTGATGTTGCCATACCTTGTACACATATGTACTTTAGGTATTGTTGACAGACAGTGGCTTCCCTTTGGAGTGATATGCTGCAATTGGAATGATTCAGAAATTAGTATAGATGAGATGTGTTATTATTTCCAATAAAGATCCCAGGGGACGGAAATCAGAAGTGACTTGTCCAAAAGCTCTCATCAAATTGTGCTATCTGTATACCCTGCACTGACCCTGTAGTCGTCACCATCAGGAAATTAAATTAACTCACCCAGGGAAGCCATTTTCTGCCAGGAAAGGATTGCATTCTACTGAAAAGACATTAAACTTATTCTGTGACTAAAGCCCATGGATGATCATTTACTGACTCGATTAGAATTCTCACTGCAAAGCTTGATGCTGGCAGCTGACCTTTCTTGTGTTCTAAATAGAATATAATGTTTAATTTTGATACTTATAAGCAGCAAACAGGCACCATTGTTATAGCTAGTAAAGCAGAGCTACAATCCTTCGCCAACATGTCCTGGCTAGACTTCCTCCCCAGCATCCACCTTTCCTTGTTGCATCTTAAACAGGAAGCCCTCTCTCCATTCCACCTACTGTTTTCTTAACACCTTTGTGGTTTCAAAGAAAACAAACCAGAGTGCTGAGGCCGGAGGACCACCATGAACTCAGTGGTCAGCACCCAGCCGCAATCCCAGCTTACATAAGAAGTCAGGATTCAAAGTTAGCTCACTCCCATCCCTAAGCCTGTGTATGTTCTTCACCATATGAAATCAGGGCTATAGTCTTGTAAATATTGGGTCTCTGTTTTGCTTTGTTTAATTAAAATATGATTTCATCTTTCAATTAGGCTCTTAGCTCTCGAACATTTTTTCCTTGTATTTTTCTGGTTGTAGGTCCTCCCCTCACCCCAACCCCACCCCATAACTGTCTGAGCTCTGGCCTCTGGCAGTTCTGATTAGCTTTAATTAGCAGTTTCACTGTAGAGGGCTCTGTAGACCCTGCCCACGGTGCTGCTTGTAGGTTTTCTGCCCAAACTTCCAAGCAACTGTCCTGAAGCAATAACTTGAGTCCCAGCATCGCTCTCTGGGACCCGTCCCACAAATGAGACCCAGCATATGATCGAATCCCTGGTGAGCTCTGTCCTTAACCCCAAGTGCACACCGTGAACTCTCACAGGCCCAAACAGTTTAACCATCATTCTCAAAAGCTAGAGGGTCTGAGAATTTCCTAGAGAACTTGTTTTAAGTGGACTTATTTGACTCCATCCCTAACTTTTGGATTTAGAAGATTGAAGATGGGGCCTGGCACCTGCACTGTATTTAATGTGTACCTAGGGCTTCAGGGTACCCCGATGCAATAGTTCTTAGACATTCCTGGGGAAATACTGACGTAACCTCAGGCTCTTTGAGACATACAACATCTAGGCCATTTTTATCTCGGCTTCTTATTGTGCATTAGTCCCCCTTTCTCTTTTTTTTCTCCTTTCAAGGACAGTGAAGGTAATTATAACCTGAAAGGCCTGTCCTGGATTAAGTTAAATCCTCATTAAAACTACCCCTCAGGGCAGGCATCTTGAGTCTGGTTGTGTTCTTGGAAATTTAGGCGAGAACTAAGTATTTCATTTATTCAGTGATTGGCCAGCAAATAAATTCAACCCATAAATGCACACACCTGGACAAGTCATTTCAACTCTCTTGGCTGAAGTTTCCTCATCAACAAAATAAAGGGTTTGGTCAGACGATTAACTGCAGGGCCTCAGACAGACCTGACTTGCCCCAAGTGACATAATGTAGGACCAGAGATGAGGTTCACCTCGATCCCCCCCACCCTCCGCTCTCAAAAGAGACTATCACGGGAGAGGTTTTCACAAGGAAGATTAACTTCAACTCAGTTCCATGAAGAGACTGTAAAGATTTCTGAGAAACAAGATACATGACAGGCACTTGAGTATTTGGTGCCTGTGTGTGGATGAGGAGGGAAGTAATAGAGGCCTGTTTCTTTTCATAGTCACGATCGTGGCTGGAGCTTTTGCTCACCACATGTCCTGGAGGGCTAGGCAGAGCTGGCTACTGCCTGTGCGTGACCTAGAAAGGTCTCATAAGGTTCTGAACAGTAATTCAAAAAATAAACATGTAGGTGCTCAAAAATATAAATGTCACATCTACTGCAGCTCTGCATCTCCTTTGCTGTGCCGCAGTTTTCCAATTGATGGAAAGGTTTTATTCAGATCAGCGTTTCACTCTGTCCTCGAGGCACTCTTAATCTTTGTGCTCTAACCTTTAAGGATATAGGCTACGGCTGCTGCTGTAATGATTTCCATTGCCTGGCATCTGCATGTTTAAGTTCCTCCGAAGAATTACACACCTCCACTTTCTCGGGTGGAGATGCAGTCAAATGAGGAAGAAAACAAGTGGGAGTAGGAGAGGCCAGCTCCTGATTGACTTCCCTCCCTACCACCCCTTTACACAGGATGGGGAAAAGAATGGATCAATGGCCTGGACTTTGCTGCCTGCAATAGACTGCATGGCATTCTCCTCTAGGCAAATCTTCCACAAGATGCTGATTAAACATGTTGGGGTACTGGGGACAGAGGAGGGAGGGGGAGATGGAGATTTTTCATTGCTAGAGCATTTTATTGACAACATTAAAGGCTTCGTGATAAATTCGACCAGAAATTAATTACAACCCGGCTCCCCATTTCTCCCTTAGGTGACAGTCTTCTCTTGGTGTGTGCTGCTGTGAAAGTAATAATAGGCTTGAAATGTTTGTGAAAAACATAAAGTAATTACTTGCTGTGATAAATCAGTCATTTGATGTTTCAGATTCTCCCATTCCATGTACATGGCAGCCGGTCTGCTTCTTTTGTTAACTTTAATTATATAGCATGGGAGAATGTTTATTTTTCAGTTTTCAGAAATTTTGCTTTTTTTTTATTTCTTGGTTTTCTAGTTCTCCAGGACTGAAAGTACTGAAATGATAATGACACATCACTAACATTTGAACAAGGGAAGCATATGTCTGCCAGAAAGCTGATTGCCTTAGTTAAATTTTGTAGCTATCGGCCATTAGCTATTTGCCAGTGCTTCTAATGAGCCTTAAATATTTACTGTTTGTGATGCGGAGGGCATTTGAAGGCTCCTTCTCACCTATGGCATATGTTTAAATTATGGACTCTGAAGCCAAAGAGCCTCTAATAGCTCTTTTCCCTTTTTTAACTTACACACACACACACACACACACACACTTTTCCTGGAAAACCTATAGCTCCTTTCTTGGTGTCTCTATCCACAGGCCTGTGCAGATCTACTTGGTTAATACTGACTTCACTCACCTGTAAAATGAGGGAGAAATGTCCTTTTGGTAACTATCTGAAAAGGGGTCCTCACCCAGGCAGATACAATAGTGAGGACTCTGTACCCGCCAGCATGACATACTATTACACACAGGAGCCTGTGCTTGGTGTTAAGGCTGGTTCACCCCTAAAAATAAGAGCTACGTGTTTGCATTTCTTTTTAATGCAAATCATGTGCGTGGATATCAAGTTTTTCTGCTCCATCTAATCTGTCTTGTCCATTCCTGGTCAGCGAGCTATTATTACTCCTAACCTAAAAGGTTTGCTTAATCTCCTAGATCCATGGTCGGCAAACTGCGGCTCAAGAGCCACATGTGGCTCTTTGGCCCCTTGAATGTGGCTCTTCCACAAAATGCCACAGCCTGGGCAAGTCTATTTTGAAGAAGTGGCATTAGAAGAAGTTTAAATTTAAAAAATTTGCCTCTCAAAAGAAATTTCAGTTATTGTACTGTTGATATTTGGCTCTGTTGACTAATGAGTTTGCCAACCACTGTCCTAGATCAAGCTATCCTCTCTTAGAACAATAAGTTTATTTTTCCTTTCTAATAATCATCTCTGTTTTTGAACTATTGTTTATATTTAGAACTCAATGGAAGAATAGTAAGAATTGTTTATGGATAATTCTTCTATAGAATATTATACTTGCCAGACTCTGTGCTGTTTCACCACCATGATAATTGGGGTTCCTGGTACTTATCTCTGAGACTAGAGCATCCAATCCATCATTAAAGATACCATTGCATTCAATATAGTTTAGGCATTACATACATCTCATTATATTCTGTCTTAATAATTGATGACTCAATATGATATCTCAGTATAAACCAAGTACTTACAATATTTTATTATTGTTGATATCATTACTAATAACTACTATGTGTTGAGTACCTATGCTGTGTAAGGCACTCTATTTACATGATTTACACACATCATATATAATCCTTATAATGACCTCGCATGTATTAGCATTTTCATTTTACAAATGGGAAAATTGAATATCTGAAAGATTAAGTAACCCAAGTCCTGCACAACTAGTAAATGACAGAACTGTGATTCAAAACCAACTCTATCTGCATTTTTGCTGCTATGCTACACAGCTCATTTCACTATAATGTATCACCATTTCAAGAAGATATACCAGGGCCCAAATGACTTTATAGACTCTAGTAAGTGGTGATGATGGGGTGTTCCTAGTTGAAAGGGCTTACACGAGGAGTGACAATGTTTTATCCTCTCTGAGATCAATCAAAAGTTGTTTTCCTATAGATTTACAGGGAGAAACAGAGAAGACCAAGAAAGGTTAGGAGAAAGGATTTTAGCACAGCACCTAAGGCCTGTCTAGAAATGATCACAGGCATTATTGAGCCCAACAGAGGCAGGAATGGATGAGGATCTCTGAGAAACCTGGTGTGACAACAGCATTAGGTGTCCAGGTCAGGGAGGAACCTGGGCCAGACAGCACAGGGATAGTTGGACCACTGCTAAGTGCAAGACCCCATTCCCAAGGTATCAGTACAGTACTACATAAGGTGCATACAGTGACTGATGAAATTGTCCTCAAATGGCTTTTAAGAAGCTATTGTTTTTCTACATGAATTTAAAATGTTCAGAAAGGCCCTAGCTGGTTTGGCTCAGTGGATAGAGGATTGGCCAGTGGACTGAAGGATCCTGGGTTTGATGCCAGTCAAAAGCACATGCCCAAGTTTCAAGATCAATCCCCAGTAGGGGGCATGCAGGGAGCAGCCGTTTTGTTGATGTTTCTATCTCCCTCTCCCTTCCTCTCTAAAATCAATAAAAATATTTAAAATAAATAATTAAGTTTTCAGAAAGGAGGGGGAAACAATAAACCATGTCTTTTTGTCTTATCAATAGAAAATCTAGCTATTTTAAAAGACAAATAAAAGCAGTGATATACTAGTATGATTGACATTTGTCATTTTTTGACCAACTAACTTCTAAATCTCTTTCTATGTTTAGGGAATTCCTCACAATATGGCCTTAGAAGGAGACACAGCCCACCTTCCATCATAAAAACACAAAGTCCAGGCTGGCTGACTAGATAGAGACTAACCTATGCTGAGCCAGTCAGATGTGCCCACTCCAGACTAAGCAGGGAACTAGGAACACTGAGTGCAGGGGAATGGGGTACCTCATGAGGTGGTAGTAGCTTCAGTGGCTCAACATCCATGAGACCAGAACAAGATCTGATGTCTGTGCTTAGCAGTGACAGCAGTGGTATTTTCATGAACCTGTCTTTAGAGAGTGATTCTGCAGTAATTTTGGCCATGATCCCGATTGCTACCTAGCTTTGCTTATTCTGGCTCACTTTCCCAGTCTGGCTCATCTATGAGTTACCCGGTATCTATTCAATAATTTCTTCTTTGATTTACAACTGGAAATGTTACTTGTAAAATTTAGTGTAACTAGTGAGTTTTAGCTTTTTTAATTCTGTCAGTCCTTTGCAAAGCTCAGAATGTCATTACTATTAAATTTTGACTTAAGCTTTGGTTTTATGATTACTTATTAGTATTAAAATTATTAGTGTTAGTATTATTAGTATTAAAATGTTGACATAAAATTATATCATATCTATTTTTATATTGATCACTAATATAGAATACTTAAATATCTTCAAGAATTTTAATTTTTTAAGGGAAAACAAAACTGGCTGGATTGTGTGCCCTTAAGTTGGTTCCCCATATCAGGGACAATTTACTTATTGGATGTATGCACTTATTTCCATTATCTATTGCTATGTAATACCAAGAACAGCAACAAGTATATTAGTTCTCTTGATTTAGCTGATTAACTAGGGCTCAGCTGGACAGTTCCTCTGCTAGATTGTATGGTGGGGATAGTAGGGAGGCTGGGCTGAGCTAGGATGCTGGGTTGGCTGGGTTTCTCTTTCTCTCCATGTAGCCTCAGAGATCTCCCTTTCACATAGTTTTTCCAAGTGGTTTCTCCATCAGACTAGTCTTCTTACATGATGACTTAAGGCTCCCAAAAACATGAAGTAGAAGTTGCTGTGGTATAGATCCAGGTCTGGCATAGATCCAGGACTAGCACAGTATCACTTCTGTCACATTCTATTAGTTGAAGCAAGACTGGGTTAGCTCAGATTTCATGTAGGAGGGGACATACAAAGGCGTGAATAGTAGAACTCATGGTCCATTGGGCTATATCTTTGGAATTTAGATGCACTATATCCAGACTTCAGGCCCTAGGTCAGATGCTCAGTGCCTGGTAGATAGACATATAATGTAGTTGTCAGAATCCTTTCAATTGCAAGGAGGAAAGACCAAATCCAAATCAGTGTAAGCCAAAAAATGAGAATGTGTAGAATCATGAAACTGGGATAGTCAGGGGGTAATTGGTCTTAGACTTGATTTTACTCAAAGATCTAAACCATATCAGCAGAGCTCAGTCTTTTTTCTGACACACTCCTAGTACTGTTTGCAGCTGCTTGGCTTTATCATTACATAGCCTATCTCCTGCTGTATCAAAATAGTAGCTCCAAATTAGTGTCATACTTGTAGCTGGAAATCTTAGGAAAAAAAACAGATCCTCTCTCTTCTAAAATCAGTATAGCAAGTTTGTGTAGTGTGTGTGTGGTGGTAGAGGGGGGGGTTCTAATGGCCCTGCTCATCTTAGCCAATTGCTATGACCAAGAAGAATGGAGCATTCTAATTGGACAATCCACATTACATGCTCACACCTATTTGTGAAGTATTTATCAGTCCAACCTGGACCTCAGAGCACGTGTTACAGAGAAAAGGAAGGGTTCCATAACCAAAAAAGTGGCACGAATGCTAGATGAACAGAACCAAGAGCTAACCACTACACCAATAGCAGTTTGCTGAGTGAATGAAATTTAAGTAATAAGTGAGTGACACAGACAAAGTTCTGGGTTGATTATATGCCAAAGAAAATAAACACTTTAACAATATCTTTATTGGAAGCCATTTTTATGGAAAGAGTTAGTAGAGGTGATGTTGCGTTAGTAGAGGTGATGTTGAGACATAATTCAGAGTGCATTGAAATAGAGAAAAGTGTTATAGAAGAAATGGGTTTTTTTTGTTATACTTGAAAGAGGTGAGATTTAGAAGGGTGGGTATTGTAGATAGAGGAAAAGTTATCTTCTCAAGAACCAAAAGCTATTAAAATCAGAAAATGTTATAAAGTTTAATTTTGGGGTGCTGCTGCTCTCCTAAAACTGTGTCTTTAAGAAAATCAAGGGCGTTGTACTATTTATTTGCAGATTTAGTTGCTTCCAAGGACATTTTTTTAACCCAGTGACAAGTGTTTAAGGGGCTCAGACAAAAATGAAATTTCCAAGGTGATTGCTATCAAAGGAAAAGAAAAGCTTTTTCACAATATACATTCCTTTGAACTTTGTCACTCTGATTAACAGTAGTTGCTGAAATTATCCGAAATAATAGTAATCTGCATTTCTGTATTTATAGTCCTTCCATGAAGCTGAAGGTTTCCATGAATATGAATTAATTTAGCTCTTCTCACGTGGTAAGGAGGAAATGAAAGTGAGCCAACTCACTGTCTCTCTCGCTCACTCGCTTTCTTTTTTATACACACTCACACACACACACACACACACTGAAAGAGGTCTGAGAGTATGAGTAGAAGAAACTGACCTGGCTAAGCTAACTACAGTTTCCATGCTTTGGGTGAAAGGGAGAAATCAGTAGAAGGCTGAGATTTATTAGAACTAGAGGCCTGGTGCATGAAATTTGTGCACTCAGAGGTGGGCGCGGGGGGGGGGGGGGGGGGGAGAGTCCGGGAGCCCTCAGGGAGCCCATAGGGAGCGGGCCTAAGCCATTGATTGGACAAGCTTATCGCTACTATGGAGGTGGGAGAGGCTCCTACCACTGCTAGCCAGCCATGAGCCTGGCTTCTGGCTAACCACCAAGGAACAGCTCCTGCATTGAGCATATGCCCCCTAGTGGTCAGTGCATGTCATAGAAACCGGTTGTTCTGCTGTTCAGTTGATTTGCATATTAGCCTTTTATTATATAGGATGTGTTTCTCAGATTCCTTAGAGATCATATTGTCTTCCCCAACCCTAAAAAGTCTTTATTAGAAAGGACTTTGATAAATTTTAGATATTAATCCTTATCGGCTTTATCAGCAAATATGTCCTCCCATTCTGTGGGTTATCTCTTCATTTTGGTAAAGGTCTCCTTATCTGGTCCCTTCTTTAACAGGCAGGAAATTGGCTTAGAAAAACGAAGTAACTAGCCAAAAAGGATTCTGCTAGAGCAGAACCCAGACTTCCTAACTCCTGGGTCAGGACTTCTTTGAGTGCCTCCATGCCTCTACCGGCTGATATAGAACCATACACCAGAAACCTATGTAATTTTATTAACCAATGTCACCCCAATAAATTCAATAAAAACAACATCATGTGAGCGGGAGATATAGTAGAGGAGGCTGCTTCTGCCACTAAGGAGCAGAAGGTCAAACCCAAGGGCTGGAGTCCCCAGATCAGCCCCAGAGTGGAGGGGACCGACTCCTGTGCAGGAGGCACATCCGGCGGGCCAGGTTCAGAAGTTGTGTCGTCACTACCCAGTTAAGTGCCAATCCTGATACCATTCTTTTGCCTCCAATGAAGACTTCTCCATGGGGTTGTTTTCCTGAGCCTCAGAGTTCATGGTAATAATGTAGAGAGGTGCTAGATAGATAGGGAGAACCTGTCTCCCACCCATTTGGGGGAACGCTGAGGGTTCATGTTGGGGTCACATATTAGTACACAAAACCTTCAAATTCTTACTTTCTCTGAGAGGTATCCAGTCTCATTTAGATACCTGCTGTCTGCCTTGTAAGAACATTCTCAGATACATAGATGAATCTAGCAAATAGATATGAGAGGACTTGTAGATCCCTGAGTGGTCCTTCTGAGAGGTAGGAGCAGGGGAAGCAGACCTCTCGTGCACAGGATGCCTACCTAGGTTTCTCTTAGTATGATAAAGGAAACAGACCTTACCCAGACCAAGACATGCCCATCAAACGGGTTATCTGCCTAATGACATTCTTATCACCCAAAATACATGGTTTGATGACCCACTTGCGTATTGTACGTTAAGCCTCTGAGTCACTTTAGCACCTTGGTGGTGCTTTTAGAGCAGCCTGTTCTCCAGCACTTTTATATGTCTGTAGAACCATCTACCATTGGGAGCTTCTGGCCACTACTTTTCTTAATAAATAAAGCCATGTACAAATCCCAGAGCATGTAATTTATACTGCTTCAGTGTCTGAAGCATTTCCTAAAGAAGTCAGTTGCTCAAGGTTATGACAAATTAGGAAGGGCTCATTCATTCATATAATTCATACATCAAATAGTTAGTGGACATATATAAGAGCTAATCATTCCTGGAGATTCAAAAACGAAGATGCCGTTTCTGCTTATTCACAGAGTAGCAGATTTGGCTCAGTAATGTGAGCCATACAATGAGATAGGAATTAAGAGGGAGAGGATTAAGATAAGAAAAGATGCTAAAACTTCATAAGATTCGCTCCTAGATATATGCTTGTATAACCAACAGAAAGTAGAGCATATGTTCATACAGAATTTGGACACAAATGTTTATTGTAGCATTAGTCATAATAACCAAATGGTGGAAATAGCCCAAATGTCCATTGTTGGATGAATGGATAAACAAATGTAGTATATGCATACAATGGATTATTATTTGGTCATAAAAGATTGAAGTCTTGATTTATGTGACAACATGAATGAACCTTGAAAATATTATATAAGAGAAGAAAAGCCAAGTAAGAGAATTAAGCAGTGTATGACGTCATGAGATCATACACTGCTTGATTCCATTCATATGAAAGTCCAGAATAGTGAGATCTATAGGACAGAATGTATATAAGGAGTTGCTTGGGGTGGGGGAGGGAGAGAGGGAAGACAGGATTTCTGTCTCAGGTGATGAAAATATTCTAAAATTGATGGCAGTAATGGTTGTAGATATATAAAAATGTCAAATACCATTGAATTGTACATTTTAAATGGGTGAATTATATGGTATATGAAATATATCTCAATAAAGCTATTTTTTAAACTAATAAGGACAAAAATTGAAAGTAGTTGTAGAGAACGGCAGGAAGCTCGCTCTCTCGCTCTCTCTCCCCTCTCCAAAAAGGAAAAATGTTCTGTGGTTGAGGAAAGACAGACACAGAGTTTGTAACACTGCTTCTGGAAGTAGGGGTGCTTTTAGTAGTCCTGGTGATTTTTTAAGATAATTATTAAGAGTTGGTTCTGGAGCTAATTAGGACTAAAGAATATACAGCCTAAAAAAAAAAAAAAAAGAGTGGATCCACTTGAGAGGGTAGAAACAGATATCACTAATTCAAATCTGACACACACTTCATCCCGGCTGGAGGAAGACGTTATTTTAGAAAAGGAGCTATGGTGCAATAAACTACTGAAGAAACAGCAATGCCAAAGTTTAAATTGCTGCATCGAATAAAGAGAAAGAAACTTCTGTGCAAATGAATCTGAGACTCCATTATGCACCCATCAAGCTAAGAGCAGCTGAAGAAGTGTAAGGGAAATCTTTTGTTTTGTATTTACAGACGTTTTGTTACCGAGTTTTCATTTGTTACTGACTCTCTCAGCTCGGATGGTTTTAATAAGCAGACAGTGAGTTTAGTTACAGAGTCGTGATTTAAAACACTGTCTGATCTCCTTACTAACCCAAACCATCTGGGATTATAAATTATGACTCTTTATTGCCACCTGATGACAACAGAGAGTACAACCCTCTAGAAGAACTAGCCTTTTTAGAAATAGATTAACCCCTTACAAGCTGAAATTTGGAATTAGTGATGCAGAGATGGTATAAAGGCACTCTATGTTGTTCTCTGACCTTGTTCTTATAAAGGGAGCCCCTTATCACAGGCAAGTTTTTTCTTACAGTCACACTACCTAGAAAACAATATTCTGTATTTTGAATTGAAAGTGATTTTCAATATATTACATTAAAGTAGTGATTTTTTCAACTGATGTGCCACAAGAATGTTTAAAATATGCAATATCTGTTTAGTCAGGGACACTGACCTCTTTTTCCTTAGATTGTCAAATAAAAAAATGACAATAGCCAACACAATAGTCATCCAGTATGAATGATTCAAATTACGTATACCTATATTTTTTGTCAGATGGGGAAAAAATATCTTTTTTGGCCTGCTGAATTTTAGTAATTAGTTTATGTGTGCCCTGAGGTGAAAACGGTTGAAATCTCTGTATTAAAGTGTTAGGCATGTGCTACCCTGAGTCTATCACCACTCTCTCCTGGAGTTGTGGCTGCTGTCGCTGGCCGGTGGCTATGCTCTGGTGTCTGTGGCAGCTGCCAGCCTGTGCTTATGATGCTGTCATCACCATCACATACAAGCTGCTGCCGCTGCCACTGTCCTTCTGCTGCTCATGGAGAGGGACTGGCACCTCTCCAGGCCACATCAAGGTGCAGAAGCCGCTCACCACCCCAGGCTCCGAGCCATCTGACACCATGTACTGCCATTGCTCATTACCACCCTCCCAGCGCTGATGCTCCTGGGACCAGCCCTGAGCCAGGTGGCCTCACTGGGGAAGGGAGTTTGAGAGTCCCCTAGTGATCCATGAGAATGGCTGGGCAAGCCTCACACTGAGACTGGACCTGGAGACTGAAAGCATCCTGGGCTTTTAAGAGGCCACACATGAGCACCTAGCATCTCTCCTCTTTACTTGTTTCAGAGATTAAACAAGTTTGAAAACTATTTGGTCTAAGCACCGTGGACAGCTTTGGCAGTGTGCCTGCTCAGGTACACAAAATAAGCAATAACGTGCTCCTCCCTCACCATACACTGAATTTCAGTAGTAAAAGTTATTTAAAAATGATCTTCCTCATCTCCATTATTTTTTTAAAAGCTTGAGAGGGTTTGATAATATACAGGGTTCAAGATGGCAGTCCCATCTGTAATATTTTCTGTGGAGACACAAAAAATATTAAATCCACAATGAGAAAGGGTATGAGGGGCTTAACCAATGAACAGAAGATGTCAGCAGGTTTCTGGGAAATGGGAAGAGGATGGGATACAGTTAATGGTATCCAATGGGGAGGGCGTGGCTCAGTTGTTATGTATAACAAGTGTTTTGGAGAAGTTCTGGGCTCATAAATTGTTCAAAAAATGTGAGCATGCCAAGAGAAACTGAAAACAGAGGCAGTAATGAAAACTTATAGACATGAAAATATACCGCACCATCTCATTCACCCTTCACAAACTTGGCATCCAGAATGTGACCCAGAGAGAAGGATTCTGTGTCTCTTTCCAAAATGTCCCTGTGCTGCAACTTGGTCAGTGTGAACCAGAGTTTGAATCCCAACTCTACCACGTACTAGTGGCTGCATAGCCTCCAGTAGTTTCTTAACCTTTTAACTCTGCAGTTATAATTGTCTCTAAAATAGAAACGACTGTGTACGAGTTTGGGTGGTTTTAAGAATGAAATGAAACTGCAAATGGAAGTACCTGGGACAAAATAAGGGGATGCCAGCAAATGTCCATCTTTTTGTCCTGTTGTAAAGTTAAGGATATCTAGCAGGTGTTTGATAGTTGACATCACTGAAAGTGAGTCAGATTTGGGGGCAAGGTTGAGGAGTTTCATTCTCACTTGAAATATGAATGTAGTAACATGAGGAGAGATGAAAAGCAGCAAGAAAAAGACCCAAGAGAGGAGACACCAGTGCTTTGGACCAAGTTTACTCAGGCAAAGACTGCCGGCTGGCGGCTCCACCTGGCCCAAGCCCATCCCTGGGAGCTGCCACTGAAGGGCTTTCCGTGCGGTGGTTTCCTCCCATTTCTTCACTGAATCACTTTGAATTATAAAATGAAATCAAGCTCAGACAACCAAAAGCAGGAGCTGAGAAATAAAATTCGTGATAGGATTATCATTCTTCAATTGAATTTCTCTAGCACTGCCCCCTGGTGGGAGTTTCAAGGAAGTTCAGCTGTGTCCTCTCAGTGAGTTACAGCAGGCTCAGGGGAGACTCCTAGGGCTGGTGTCAGACTTGTTGCTTTAAAAAATATATATATATATATATTGATTTCAGAGAGGAAGAAAGAGATAGAAACATCAATAATGAGAGAGAATCACTGATTGGCTACCTCCTGTATGCCCCACCCTGAGGATTGAGCCCACAACCCAGGCATATACCCTGATGGGGGATCAAACCATGACCTCCTGGTTCATAGGTTGATGCTCAACCACTGAGCCAGTGGCCTGACAGACAGGCTTGCTGTTCTTTACATCCTGTGCCAAGGACGAGACAGAGCAGGGCTCTTGGAAGAGAAGCCGCTGTGGCTTATATACACAGCCATGAACATTAGAGGTACAATTTAGAAGTGGATTATTCTTGGTGGCTTTCTGGGTTCTGAGTGGAGACATCATCTTTCTCGTTTCTTCTCTAAATGTCCTTAGAGCAGTTGCTCGAGGTTCAAACAGCTTGTGGAGCAGAATGCCACCCCAGAACAAACTGAAGTCTTCCTGTGACTTTTCACAAGTTGCGATTCCCCAGCTGTAGCCCCAGAGTTCTTGAAAGAGCACATACTTTTATTTCCAGGATTCCAATTATAAAACAGCAATCCTCAGCATCTTACCACTTACACCTGATTGTGAATCTCAAGAGTTCTTTTCAAATGCCTCGCACTATGAATAACAAGGTACTAGACCAGGGAACCTGTTTCCCATTCTGCCTTTCAAAGGTTAGGGTGGGAGCAAACTGAGTGCCTTATAGGCCTCCTCCACCCACTATGGACCGCACAGTGGAGCAGGCAGTTCTGAGAAGCATGAGGCTCAGGACCTATGGTATTGATTGTATAAGAATCAGCATCTTGGGCCGATGGGGACTGTCTGAACCCCTTCAACTGAGAGGCACATGCGCTGGGCAGATTGGCGTTGCTGAACTTTGATGCATCAGATTTTGGGTCCGAACATGCAGCCTGAGACATCTCCCATGGAGATGCAGTGAGCACACAAAGAGATCCAAGCCTTTATCAGTTCCAGAGCTGGTTGCACATTGCAGAGTGAGATGTTCCCGCCTGCTGTGGACACTCGAGGCAGCTGTGCTTACATCTCTGCTCCTCAGGAACCGCTGCATGCAGGCAGTCATTCAGAAGTCAGGGCCTCTGTGATCTGTCTTATACATCTTTCCAATTGTCTTAGAGTGCTGAGCAAATCATGTGGGTAAATTAGTCCCTTTTGAGAAATCACTTGTGAAAAATCATGTTTATCTGTTACTTTCTTCTGATGTCTCATCTCTCTCCATCTCTGCCTTCTCCTCTCTGGTTTACATCTTTCCCTATTTTCCCCTTTATGTTTCCTCACTGTGTGGCCTCCAGACCCTCACCTTCCCAGAGAGCAGGCCTACACCAATCTTCATATATACATTCCCATCAGCAGTGATCAGGGGCTCTTACAAGATCCCTGGACTGTCAGTGGTTGTTGGTTTTGCACACACACACCCCAAACACATACAAGCTTACTGTAAGCCAGCAAATCTTATTTTTTCTTGAAGACCTTAGATCCACGTTCACTAGTTCCCATAGTTTTCTCCATGGAGAAGGAAGGCAGCATGCAAAAGGCACTTATCTACTAAGAAGAGAGAATCGGTGCCCCTGGGAACAGAGACAATGCATGTGAAATGAGGAGATGTGTGCTTCAGTTCAAATGTGGCCACTACATAACCGGGAAAGCCCCTCCCTTCCTGGTCTGGCTCCCTGATTTGTTTGGAGCAGCCGCATTAAGTACACCAAGTCTTCCCACTCTGCTGGGGGCCCTCTTGGCAGTTTGCTCTTTGTCACCTCTGATCGTGTGCTGCCACAATGAAAACCGTGCCCTGTACTCTCTTGCTAAGTGGCAAGGGTTCAAACTGCATCCATGTTGCTTCTAAATTCAGATATCAACAGATGCTTAGATTACTCCCAAGTGAGGAGAAAAGTCACCAAATCATCACTGAGGCCAACCATGGGAGAATCCAAGCTCCTTCGGGCTGCAGTAAGGGGGAACATAGAAAGATGTAAATGGGGACAGAGACAGGGTCAACCCGTGGAATAGGAATGTGCCCACTGAGGCACTGGGTCTCCATAGTGTCTATTCAGAGGTCAGAGAATCAGGAAAGCCAATTGTAGAGCTGAACCAGGATGATGGGATGGCGAGATGGGGAGCTTCCTGTCCCTCTGACATTGTGGAGGTAGGATCCAGGCCAGCAAGACCTGGCCTAATGGCCTCTTTTCACTGAACAGGTCATCTAGTCCCCACTCTCTCTTGACACAGAAGGGAGGCCTATAGTAAGGATGGCTCCCTGGACTGTAAGTTTGAACCAAGACCTTTCTAGGGCTTGACTGTCTCTGAGTAAACACCCTAAGAATCAAAATCAATGAACACTGGCTTACCCAGCAGTCTCAAAGCACTCACAGTGCACATATAAAGTGCACAAATGTGTCTAAACAATAAATCCCATAAGCTGTGGTCCTAATTCTGGAGATACTGAAGTTTTCCTTGTGACATGGCGAGGTCCACCCACATTTACATTGTTCCTGCCTTCCTATGGTCGCAGAGAGATCCTGATTGATCAGAAACATAAGTGGGTAAAGAGAGCTCCATGTGGTGCATGAATGGATGGACATGCACGTAAGTATAGTGTAGGTTTATGTAGAAAAGACGATATAGATAATTGAGTGTGCACGCACGCACATATGTGTTTTAGAACATAACCCATATAAACATAACTTGGAGTACATGATGGATCTTCAGGGGGTCCATAAACACCAAAAAATTATATGCAAAATCTGTTTATGTAGATGTTAATTTTTTCTGGCCAGACAGTCCATGGTTTTACCAAATTTGCAAAAGGTACTGTGAGATTCTCAATCTTTTCTCTTTGGCTCTATGTATTTGCTCTTTGCTCTTGGGAAATTCTGAACAAAAAGTTGGGGATTAGGACAGGCAGACATCCTAATGCTGAAGGATTTCATCCTGCCAAGACCTGCCACATTGTCTTCTCTCCTCCACTCCCCACCAGAATCCTCCACGCCCAGCTTTCTGTTATCTTGCAGAACTGCCCCAATAGAATGAACTACCATGAGGATAGTCTGAGAATACACAGGCTTTCATTTTATTAAAGAGAATACATTTGAAAAGAGCTCGTCTTCTCCCATAAAGCAAGTTCCCATTTCTGAACTTGACAGCATCCTCCCTTCAGGAGGAAATCTGGATAATCCTTGGTCCTGGTTCTCTTTTGTCATCCTTATCTGGTCCCAGCAATTCTTCCTCCAAGTCTTCAAGTATTAATCACTTTGGTTTTGGTTGTCTATAAAAGCTCAACACCTGCCAAATCTGAATCTTAAACTTAGATTTTACATTACAGAAGTTTCTGCCGCTTTCTGTGGCTCATCCATCCTTGTCAACCACTTAAGTCCAGTTAAGCACAGACTTGTTGACTCTCTTCCTCTAAATGATTCCTATTTTGTGTTCCTACATCACTTCCATCTCAACATCTGGAAGAAAGCAACATTCTTCAGCTGATGTCGGTGCCTCTCAGTATCTCCTTCCAAGCCACTGTTTGCAATACTATTTTCCTTAAACTAATTTTTTGTTCAATACTCAGAGTGACTTTTTAAAATACACTATGCAGCCCAAGCTTGTATAGAAATTATCCTAATAACTGCCCTTTCTGAACTAGCCAGCTTCTTCTCTCATTATTTATCTCATTGATTTATAGTCTAACCTCCATGCTTTGTTCTGGCTATTCTTACTTATTACACCTCTCACTCTTCACAATGCATCACACTCTTTTCTGGAATGATTGACTACTCCAGCTGACACTCATTTTTCTGTTCTCTGAAGTCATCAGCATATTATTCGTATCTCCCATAATGCAAGCACATGCCATGTAATAGACTTTTGGAAATTATTTGATTATTCAAAGATAGATTTCCAACCAGTGGAATCCCAGAATAATAATGGAGTATTTTGGAGAAAACAGATAATGGCTAGTCCGGTGTAATCTCTGCAAATATGCAGCTAATTCGGAGGTCACTGCAGCTCACTGAACAGTGTTTGTAATGTTTAAGGTAGCTTCCCAAGCACATTCCTTGGCAAACGGTGAAATGTGACCAGCTGAAGTGCACCTATACCTTCTGACAAAAATAACAGCACATCCTACTTCCCTCCCAAAAATGATGGTAAACACCCCAAATCTGTATACTCCCACCCCTTGGGATTGTGGTATTAGATGTTTATGTACGGTTCATTCCAGCTGATCCTAAATAAAGGAGAATTTAATTATCATAATTGCTGTTTCCTAAGAGTAATTTAAACTGCTTTAGTCAGCAATATATATGTAATCTTTGCCTTGCTATATATTGAGTTGCTGATTCCCTTCTTAAGATCCAGTAGTCATTTTTTCACTCCTTAATTTATGCATGAAACCAAAAGAAAAATCACCTAGTATTCTTAATAAAATGGCATAAGGTTCAGATCATTTTTACTATATGCGGTAAAAATGCAAATGTGTGTGGCTTATTTGCAAATGCATACACTAATAACTGATATTTAAATAGGCTGGATTAGCAACTTTACTGATATATTCAAAAGATTTTTCCAATAATTTGCACACTCAAAATCAATTTGAATACAACATGTAAATTGAATTGAATTTTTTGATAAAAAATTGTAGTTATCTACTTGAACCATTAAATTTACTATTTAATATATGCTTTCCAGCTCACTTGGTTAGAATTTCATTGCACCTTATCTCTATAAATTTAATTAAGCTTGATATCATCAGCATATTATAGAACTAATTAAAGATTTAGATAAGTGTTGAGGGGGGCTTATTGAAAACTCCACAAAGTCCCATTTGGAAAATGAGATATTCTTCCGTCAGTTCATTGTGAGAGAACCAAACAGCAAAAAGTGCTTCTGAAAAATTACTTAACTAAATTTAATGGACTTATCCCATTCTTTGAAGAGCTTTTAATTACTCTGTATCTTTGGGCAGTGCAACAACAGTTATAATCTTTATTTAAAGGCTTTAAAATCCTCATTTCCCTCTCCTCCCACTGAGATGGCTGTCTTGGATGCACATGTGAGTGTGAGTGTGCATGTGTGTGTGTGTTGTGTATGTGTGTGTGTGTTGTGTATGTGTGTGTGTGTGTGTGCGCGTGTGTGTGTGCGCCTGAAAGTACATGGTACAGGAGTCCGGATGGAGGACAATACTGTGGAAGGGTTGTTATTGGGAAGTCTCTCAGTCCTCACAGTGGAATAAACACAGAAAAAGATCAGAGTGCTGCCATAACCACAGTAGAAAAAGAGGAAAGATAAGAAACTCCTAACCCACTGTAGTATCTGAGCAGAACTGAGGTTCCCACTCAGGCTTGCTTCTTTGAGTAAATCATTTTGTAGAAATCGCTTTGAATTCCTGTGCATCTGCGTCTGTGCCATAGAGTATAAAGCAGATTAGTTTAAAAGACTGTGATTTCAACTAAGTGCTTTGTGTCTTCATTACAAAGCACAATAAAGCTTTTTATTACAATGAAGCCACGATTACAGTGGATTGACTGTGCACTGAAATAGTGCCTTATCTCCCACGTTCCCAGGATGCTCTGTGCTCTTGACAAAAGCACTGTGTGTGTGTGTGTGTGTGTGTGTGTGTGTGTTTTCAGTGCAGACTGAATGACACATGCCTCATAGAAAAAAAAAAGGAAAGGACAAATAACAAATGTGGATCCTCTATGACTGGGTACACCACTGTTCAGTACAGAGGCAGCCAGAGAGCCAGACAAACGTTGGGAGCCGGTGTGCTGTGATATTTTGGGGCTTACGAGGAACAGATCAAACCTCTGCTACTGATTAGCTGTGTGACCTGGGCCTGATCTCTCTCAGCCTGGAGTTCTTTTCTGGAAAAATAGGAATAATATTAATAATTCTGTGCTTCTGCCACTTCAGCCTCCCTCCAGGTTTGGAATGGTTTTCAGATGTCATCTCCTCTAGTCTAATCCATTTCATTTCCCAGATACGGAAACTGAGGTACCATGGAATAAGTTATACCATCATGACCACTAATTAGCTAGTGGCAGGGCGAGGACTGAATGGGCTCATGTCACATCCATACTGTCACAGGGAATACAGAAGAATACACATACATCCTATCTAATAAAAGAGTAATATGCAAATTAGCCATCACTCTTCTACACACAAAAGCCATGCCCACCAGCCAATTAGGAGCAAGTATGCAAATTAACCCAGCCAAAATGGCGGCAGCCCCAGAGCAAACAGGAGGCTTGGGTTGCCCTCAGTGATGGAAGAAGCCAAGCTTTCTGCACACCCTGGCCAACCCAGGCCTCTACTCAAGGCTACAAAGGTTCAATTATAGAAGATAAATAAATCCCAACAAAAATGGCGGCAGCCACAGAGCGAGCAGGAGTCTTGACTCTGCTCAAGGCTACAAAGTTTCAATTATAGAAGATAAATAAATCCAAATGTAAGAATCTGAATAATAACGATTTAATTAAAAAATAAAAAGAAGATAAATAAATCCCAGATACCAGGGCCTCCACTTGGGGCGCTAGGGGTGGCGGGGGGGAGGCGTGGCCAGCCTGCAAACCAGCACAGGCCCCTCATCCCACACCCCAAAGGAACCTCCACACTGATCCAGGAAACCCTTCAGGACAAACCAGCCAGCCTCTACCCATGCACCAGGCCTCTATCCTATCTAATAAAAGAGTAATATGCAAATTGACCATTACGCCAACACACAAGATGGCTGCCCCCATGTGGTCAAAGATGACTGCCCCCTGTGGACACAAGATGGCCACCACAAGATAACCAGAAGGGGAGGGCAGTTGGGAGGACCAGGCCTGCAACAGAGAGCAGTTGGAGGCAATCAAGCTTGAAGAGGAGGGCAGTTAGGGGTGACCAGACGTGCAGGCAAGGGCAGTTAGGGGTGACCAGGCCTGCAGGCAAGGGCAGATAGGGGTGACTAGGCCTGCAGGCAAGGGCAGTTAGGGGCAAACAGGCTGGCGGGGGAGCAGTTAGGCATCAATCAGGCTGTTAGGGGAGTGGTTAGGGGGTGATCAGGCTGGCAGGCAGAAGCAGTTAGGGGCAATCAGGAAGGCAGACAGGCAAGCACTTGGGAGCCAGCATTCCTGGATTGTGAGAGGGGTTCTAAATTAGAGAGGGTACAGGCTGGATTGAGGGACACACACCCCTGTGCATGAATTTCATGCACTGGGCCACTAGTGATTTAGTTACATCCCAGCTGTACTTGGTAGTGTTGAGATTTGTCCCCTCATTTGAGTAACTCTTTCTGAAGCACATAACTAGTTTTCCCACCTGAATGGTTTTGTACACATTTGCAACCCCTGGTCTGAAAAAAACACTTGAAGAAACATTTGGTTGTAAACCAATGTTTGCTTGAAATGCTTCTCTTGGAAACATGGGAAATTGCTAGCAGAGTAGATCTCAGCAGAAAGATAATCCCGGACGGTTTGGGATATGCAGGAGCCTCCTGGCACAGCTTTTCTTCCTGGCTCCTATGTGACATGTAATCTCTTGACAGGCCCTTAGACCCTGACATCTTTGGGTATTGATCTGTACTGGGTATGCTGAGGAGGGCTGTGGTTTGGGTGGGTTTTGTGACAGCAGGTGAGTTCTTTCCTGTGTCTGTGAATTCAGACTAGGTGTTGAGAGGAAAAGTGGAGAAAGGAGCAGGAACTGGCCAGAGCAGACTCATGTGGGCAGGACAGACGGAAGGCTCCTTCCCCTGCATAGGGTCTGTAGCTCCAACACAGCAGTGCTCATTGGAGCAGGGTGTTAGCATGACCTTGGTCATAGATTGGCCTGGCCAACAAGGGAGCATGGTCTAGTGACCAGGTTGGCAGCAGGGTTCAGGCAGAGTGGGCTTCACTCTCTCATAACTCTACTCTGGCTCATCAGGACCCTCCACTGGTCCCCTCCGCCATCTTCCTCTGGTTTCGATTTGTCCTGAGAGCAGCACTTGCTCAGGACCACGGGAGGAGAGTGGGAGGGCCACCCCGCTTGCTGTGGAGCCCACTGGGCTGTATGGGAAGGTTCACTGGGTGTTTGAAAGCACTGGGAATGTTGAGACTGATTTTGAAGGTGCAAGTGTGAAGGTAATACTCTTCCCTCCCACTTCCTCTGCAGTATTTGTGAGAAACCTGGTGGCTCAGCTTTCCAGGCCATTTTGCTGCCTTTTTGCATATCTTTTGACTTTTCCTGTTAAAGGTGTGTGTGTGTGTGTGTGTGTGTGTGTGTGTGTGTGTGTGTGTGTGTTAAATTGTACCTGCTGAGGTGACAGAGGCCACCTCACTCTTCACCTTTCTCCCTTGCCTGCCACAGCTCCACCTTGAAGAGTCACTGTTTGCCATGAATCAGGATCTGGAAGTCAGGTGTAAAAGAACAGAAAATGCAAAACATTTCATCTTTCACCTTAAGTTAGCACAGCAGTCACCTGGCAGCCATCATCTGTACCCCAGCTTCTCATTTCCCCCATCTATATGATACCCAGGCCAAAATAGCACTAATATATTCTTGCCAGATATGCACACAACACTTTACAGTTTACATAGGACTATCACAAATATGATCTCACTGGGTCTCTTGATTATGAATAAACATTTTTGTCTCCCAAAGCTTGATTCTGGGTGTGAACTGTTTTTTCATGGTGCAAATCGGAGTTTTCCCTGAATGACTGAAGGTGGTGGAGAAGGGGATAGGGAAGTATAACATGTAGACAGAATCCAGTGTGGCTGTTGTTAATCAGCCAGGAGATCTGATTTATTTAGCCATTGTGAGGAGGAGATCAGGTACACCAGTGAAGCACCTGGCATATAGTAAGTGTTAAATAAACACTAACTTCTTTAATGAAAACATTAATTAGTGATTCTGTGGCTCAATTATATTTCTATTATTTTGTACTCATACACATAGAATTGTTCCCAATTCTAACCTACTTTCCTAGTAGGGATTATTTATTATTACTTACAACTTTTTCTTTAAATTAGTATATAGGGTTAGAGGGGGTTCAGAGGCATTTCCTGCAAAGATGCTGGGGTCACAGACCTACAACAGTGTGGAGCCTTGAGAAATGGCTCCAGTACCTTTCAGGGGCAGTTAGTGCAAATGCGAGCTGGTTGGAATGTTGTGTATCTGTCAGCTTACAGATCTTCCCTGAAGATGTCACAGGAGCACATGTCCCGCTGGATCTGTCTTGAAACAGCATTGGCTGCAGACAATCAGGGAGTAGTATTTGTAAAACAGCTTTATTGAGGTGTCATTTACATGCCATAAATATTAACAACCCTTGAAAGAATTTGATTGATTATTTTTTTCCTATAGTCAGAAAGCTGTGCAGTCATCATCACTAGCTGACTTTAGAACATTTTCTTCACCCCCCAGAAAGAAAGAAACCCTGCCTCCATTAGCAGTCAATCCCCATTTACTCTCATAGCCAGCCCCCACCCAACCACCAGTACTCATTCTGTGTCTGCATTCTGGATATACCATGTAAATGGAATCATACAACATATGGTTTTTGTGTCTAGCTTCTTGTAGCTGGTGTAATATTTTCTAGGTTCATATGATGTTAGGGTATGAGACTGAGTTAAATATCCTACATAATAATGAGGTGATATGCAAATTGACCATCACTCCAACACACTAGATAGGTGCCCCTGTGTGGACACAAGATGGCCACCACAAGATGGTCACTGCAAGGAGAGGGCAGTTGTGGGTAATCAGGCCTGTAGGGCAGGGCAGTTAGGGGTGACTGAGCCAGCAGAGCAGGGAAGTTAGGGGTGACCAGGCCTACAGGGGAGGGCTGTTGAAGGGAACCAGGCCTGCAGGGAAGGGCAGTTATGGGTGACCAGGCTGGCAGGAGAGGGCAGTTAGGGGCAATCGGGCCAGTAGGGAAGCAGTTAGTCATTGATCAGGCTGACAGGGGAGTGGTTAGGGGGTGATCAGGCTATCAGGCAGAAGCAGTTAGGAGCAGTCAGTCAGGCAGGCAGGCAAGTGGTTGGGAGCCAGCAGTCCTGAATTGTGAGAGAGATCCCAGATTGAAGAGGGTACAGGCTGGGCTGAGGGACACACCCCCAATCCGCCCCCGCCATGCTCGAATTCCATAAATGGGGTCTCTAGTTTATTATATATATATATGTGTGTGTGTGTGTGTGTGTGTGTGTGTGTGTGTGTGTGTATGTATGTATAAAATCTCCCAGTGCCCACCCCATCACCTGGCCTACTGCCTGCTTTTTCATTTTATCTTTGTTTTGTGTTTTTCTGGAGGCAGGATTAGAAGGAGAAAGTAATATGTTTTTACTGAAGCATAGCATATATACTGGAAATAGTACAAATCTTTACTATGCATCTTGATTGCCATCACCCAGATAAACATATGTAAAAATATGAGAACCCCCTAGCAACTTCATTGGGCCCCCTTCCTAGTCATTTCCCCCATCACAGCAATTTCTAGGCTTTGTTTCATTTCATTTCATTTGGCTGAGCTGGTTTCCCTAGCGCCACGTGTGGCACACAGTCTCCCAGCCTTAATCCTACTTCTGACTCCAACAGACCTTCCCCCAGCGCTGCTGTTGTTACCATGGGAAATCCAGGGGCACTCTTCAGATGCCCTCGCTGTGACCCTATGTCCTACCTGTCCAGGCCACCTGACCCCAGGCCTGTGCTCACCTGGCTCTCCAGCTTCCCTACCAGTCAGCAGGGCTCCATCAGCTCTAAAGGAAGCAGCTCAGTTAGCTGAAAAAGCATCCCCCTTCCCAGGTACACTTTGTGGCAGACCTGGAGCTTCAAGCCAGGTTTTGAAGAGAAACCCTATTCACACTCACCTGCTGGGTGGCCCATGGATTTTGCCCTCATCAGAAGTGTGTGCTTCTTGTGAAATCTCATGTATTCACTTCCCTTCAAACATAAAAAAATACCTTCTTCAAGAATTAAGGTTTCCTTTTAAATTCACTTTTTGGTCTTTTAAAATCTTTCATTTCTGTGTGATCCAGAGCTATAGGTTAGCATTAGCATTTAAATAGAGGCATTAAAGACTCAAAGACCTTCTCTCATAAGTTGCCCTTTCAAATCCAATACTTTCTTCTTTCTAAAAAAAGGATGCAAATGCTATATGTATTTTTCCATTAAAGGCCTTTTCTCTATATATAGACTTAGGAGAGTAGTATTGCTTTATTTCTGTACTAGTCTTTTTATATGAAAAGCACCGTTTTCAAAAAATTTCTATTCTGTCCCTCATGCCCCATTTTCTCTGACTCACAGAATGCATTTTCCTGTGGTTAATTTTACCCTGTTACATCTCATTTTCCTCCAGATACCCTCCCTGGACTTAAATCTGATGCTAAACTTAAGGATCTGCTGTTAAATTCTCATTATGTAGTATGGAATTCTCAGAAGGCCCATAACTAGGGAAGAATCCACGGAGCCAGGGTTTAATCACATGTTAGTCACATGACACTGTGGCCTTCTTCTCAGACTCTATTTGTCTGTCAA
The DNA here is from genome assembly GCA_011751065.1 of Lasiurus cinereus. NCBI lineage: Eukaryota > Metazoa > Chordata > Mammalia > Chiroptera > Vespertilionidae > Lasiurus > Lasiurus cinereus. The sequence continues at coordinate 52,206,750 of JAAGEH010000307.1, read as the reverse complement.
ACTAAGGTCATCAAGCCTACTGTATGTGTGCTTTCCAAGAGATTAAACAAGATAATGATCATACTCCTAACTTATAATTTTATATACAACTAGAAGCTCAGTATGCAAAATCGCATGGCCCTGCCCACTCACACATGCCTCTTCATGCCTGCCTCACTGCTCCCACCCACCTGCTGGCTGCCAGCTTTGCTATGATTGGAGCCTGTGGGTTGCACTGCATGAATTGAAATTGCATGAAACCCCAGACCTGCCATGTGATGCAGGACCCCAGATCCACCATGCTGGTGAGACTCATCAATGCACCTCCTGGTGACCGGTTGTTTGTTTGTTACAGCCACGGGCTTCATATATATATATATACATAACATATATATACATATATATATATATGTTATATATGTTATATATGTTATATATGTTATATATATATATATATATATATGTTATATGCATATTAGGTCCTCCCTCCCTCATATTTCAACCAGACCAGTGGAAGGATAGGGATGGAGGTATCTGGGTAAAAGGTGTCCCTCCTGCTCTCCTCTGTTCCCACTGCCAGCCTTCCCTGTCCTCTTTGCCTTGTGTTAGTGCAGTTGTGTATGTTGCAATAGTTCCATGGCCCTGTTGATAGAGGTGACAGCCTCAACATTTTTTTCTGCTGAGGTGTTGGCATCCTTCTCTCTCTTTGAGGTTGATTTTGTCTAGCTTAGAGTCATAGAGGGGTGAGGAAACTAAAGAATAATATGCTCTGACAGGAGAAGCTGAGTGCCAAGGAAAAGATGGGTGGTCCAACAGTCTGAAAGCGCTCCTACTTCTCAGAAAGTGTCCTCTACCCTGTACAGGAGGGGTCTCTACATCACACATGGCCTCATGTCCAACTTCTCTCTAAAATCCTTTGTCTTCGGGTTCCTCCTTAGTTCCTAAGTGCCATGGTGTCAGCTGTCCTCATCCCCTGGAAAGTTAGGGAAATAATGACCATTAGTGAGTTTCTCATAAAAGAAAGAATGGCCCTAGCCAGTTTAGCTCAGTGGACAGAGCATTGGCCTGCTGGCTGAAGGGTCCCAAGTTCGATTCCAGTCAAGGGCATGTACCTTGGTTGCGGGCACATCCCCAGTAGGAGGTGTGCAAGAGGCAGCTGATCGATGTTTCTCTCTCATCTATGTTTCTAACTCTCTATCCCTCTCCTTCCTCTCTATAAAAAAATCAATAAAATATATATTTTTAAAAAAGTATAAAAAAGAAAGCATGGGCCTTTTATTCTGAGATTATTTCTTTTCTACTTGAGGGGTCTTAAAGTATCTTCTTTCATTAAATCCTGGTAATAAAAGATCATTGTTTTGTCTTACCACCCAAGCAAATGCAAGGCTGCTAACTCTAAGCAGTTTTGCCTTCCACCTGTCTTCCACCTCGCATGGAAGCCTACAGTGTCAGGCATGACAGCAGGCCCACTGAGAGCTGGAGCGTTTACCTTGCTAGCGCCTGTCCCTCCTCCCCTTCACATACCCTTGCACTCCAGTAAGAAGCAAACCATTTGCAATCTCCCCTCAAACTACATTCTTCCTACTTCCCCACACACTTCACACATCCCATTTCCTTTACTCATCAAGTACTTTCTTTCTCTCATGTTTGCCTCATCATGAATGTCTCCTCCACAAAGTCTTCCCCGATTGCTCTAAGTGCATAGCCCCTCCTGTTGATGGTCTCAGAGTCTCATTTGTATCTTTATTAAGCTGCTGTCACATTGCTGCAATTGCACTGCTCCTGTCAGATTAGACTCTATCTCCAGAGAACAAGGACTAGGTTTTATTCACAACTGTATCCACAGTACCTATGATATACTCCCAGTGGCATAATTGATGCTTAAATATTTGTTGAGGAAATAAACAAATAGAAAAATAATTTTAAAGATGCTGTTTAAGCATAGAGGATGCTGCAGTCATAAGACATAGCCTTTTTCGTTAAGAAGGCTGCGATTTGGGAGAAGTTAATAAATATACATTATGGTACATCCATACAGTTGAATTCTTTGCAGCCATTAAGAATAAATCAGGTCTATGTGGACTGAAATGGAACCATCTCTAAGATCTAGTGTTCAGTGGAAAAAGCCAAGTGCAGTGAAGCGTGTAAACACCATTTCTCTTTACAAGCTGTGTGTGGGTGTGGGTGTGTGTACTGCTGTGCTTGTGTAGGTATACAATGTATTTGGAAGGACACATGGACATTGGGGATAGCAGACAGGAATGAGAGAGAGATTTTGCATTTTGTACCTTATGTTTTATTTGTTTTATTTTGTTTGCTTATTTAACAAATACTTACATATTAGATGTCAGGAATTGTTCTAAGCACAAAACAGATATTAACTAATTTATTCCTCCTAGAAACCCTATGAGTTGGTACTATCAATATCCTCATTTTATAGATAAGGATTACCGAGGCCCAAAAAAGTCAATTAACTTTTCCAAGTTTATATAAGTAGTGACATACCTGACACCTTTCTTTATTGTATCATCGTGTCAAAAAGAATTTTTTTTCAAAAACCAGACACTTCTCTGAATGATATATCTTAATGGGTGACCCATGCAGTAAGTAACAGAAGGGAGAACTGCTCAGATAGCTCATAGAGGACAGAGGGTTTCAGGAATCTTGAAGGTTGTTGGGTTTTGGATACACAGACTCGGAGCCAACAAATTCAAGGTGTGTGTGAGGAACAGTGAGGACCTCAGTTTGGCTAACATAGCAGATTGATGCAGGGGGAAAGTGGGAGGTAAGGTGGGATGGGGGCCAGATCTTTAAAAGGCCTTGGATATCAGAGTCTGGGCTTAATCCTATTAGCACTATTAACACACAGGATTGTGGTTGTGGCTGTTGTTGAACTGGAACTTGGCTTGGGAGGAGTTAATGCTTGTGCAAGACCACATTAGGCTACTGTTGTAACAGCCCACTGAGCAGTGATTAAGATCTGTGATGCTGATAGTGGAAAGAAGAAAGGACAAAAGATGCTGTAATGATAAACCTGGGGATCATCATCAAAAGAGGTGGAAGAGCGGGGAAACTCAAAAGTGAGCTTATTTACATAATTGACACTCACACTGCACTTACTCATTCCAGCCTCTGTTCTTCATCTAATCCTTTTAACACCCCCATGTTACTATTTTTTGGAAGTCAGAGGGGCTACTTGATAAGGCATCTGGTAAAAATGTCTGCAAACTGGAGAAATGAAGCTTTGATCTATTAAGAGACCAGATCTTTTTTTAAATATATTTTTATTGGTTTCAGAGAGGAAGGGAGAGGGAGAAAGAGAACATCAATGATGAGAGAGAATAATTTGATTGGTTGCCTCCTGCATGGCCACCACTGGGAATTGAGCCCACAACCCAGGCATGTGCCCTTTACCGGATCAAACCCAGGACCCTTCAGTCTGCAGGCTGATCCTCTATCCCCTGAGCCAGATCTTAAGAGAGAAAAAGATAACATCTCATGTAAAGAGAAGACTTTTGGAAGCAAAGAAAGGATAGAGGGCAGGAATGCCCTTAATGGGCAGACAGGGGAGGGGCCAGTGAAAAACTAAAGGAGCTGCAGGAGCTGGGAGGAGCCTAAATAGTCAGTTGACTTTAGGATGGAAAACTGTCCAGGGGGAAAGTGCAAAGCAAAGGCCATTGTGTCATTTGGAGGTAGAATGATGGCTTTCAGACATACAAATGATTTTTTCTAGAAATCAACAAGGAAAGAAGAAAAGAAACAATGATATGGGGAGTGCAAGATTTGGGGTCAGTTGTTTGGCTTTGTTTTGTTTCAGGGGTAGATACCAGTCACAGGAATTGAAACAAAACAAACCCCAGCATGGTCCCAAAAGCATTGAAAGGCATTGGGATCAAAAGCATAGGGTTAATCTTAAGAAAAGAAAGAAAATAAACCTTTCTTCTAAGTGGGGAGGGAAGGATTAATAAAAAAAACCATTGCAATATAGGGGATATGATACCCCATACAGTTGTGAAGGAAGAAATAACACAGAGGTGGCCGGATAGAGTACAAGACCAGTGAGCTGTTCTTTCCATTGTTACATAGCGAGTGTCCTACGGATCATTTGCTTTCATCTTCAAACCTAACCTGTAAGTGATATTATTCATCTCATGGGGTAAATGAAGAAGCTGAAATCCAGATAGGCCAGGAAACATCCAAGGTCTCATGTCTGTTTCCACCAGAGAAGGAAAGATAAGTGGAGGATTACAGATCATCAGTCAGCAGTGCATCTCTCCCTCCGTGTCCCCCTTTTCCATTTGTATCCAGTTATCCCAGAGTTGAGGTTCCCCACATCTCCTGCTCAGAACAGCATCAGAGTACTGTGGCCCTTACAAGGAGCCGCTGTGTTAAACATAGTTCCTCCCTTCCAGTGTCAAAGAATCAGATTACTGTTGGCATTGTGTCACTCAGTGAGATTTCCTGACTGTTGGCTCGCTCATTCATTCATTCCTTTTGATTTATTCAACACCACTCGGGGCCCTGTTCTCAGGCCAGCGTGTAACAAGGAGTGACACAGAATCCAACCCTGCTCTTACTGAGTGTTCTACGACGGGGTGCAGCAGACACTTAGCTATGTAATAAATACTCTGTTGCACCCACTGTTCTTCATCATCTGATCCTTGTAACAATCCCATTAGTATTTTCTTACTCAAATGAAAATAAGGCACAGAGAGATGAATACATAGCCCACAATCACATCAATAGTCAGAGTCCAGTCCCCAGTTCCTGAATCTAGGCTCTTGCCCTGCATCTCTAGCTTTATACATATACTTATCAAATATATAATTTATACTTATAAAGTATATCTTAAGATATTTTTGGAAAAATACATTTTTAGATGGAGGTGAGAGCTTAAAACAAAAGTAAAACTCAGAAAAGGGGCAGAGCTTGATGACAAAGAGCAGGTATCATCTATTATATTAAAAGGGTAATATGCTAATTAGCTGAGACGTCATTCTGGACGTCCTTCCTGACCAAGCCAGGGTTGGAGGGAATCCAACCTGGGTCCCTGCGGGCGGTCCGAGGGAAGCCAGCCCAGATCCCAGGTACCTGCGTGCGGCTGGAGGAGGGAAGTAGCCCGGGTCCTGGGTGCCTGCAATTAGGCCCGAGGAGGGAAGCCTGGGTCCTGGGTGCTGGAGGGAAGCAGGGGCCAGCAGCTGGGGGAAGGAAGGCCTACTCTTGCATGAATTTTCCTGCATTGGGCCTTTAGTTTTAGATAAGGTGATCAGGGAAAACCTTTCCCTCCCAGTGCCCTCACTTACAGATAAGCTGACATTTGAGCAAAAACTGGACTGAATCTCTTTTACGCTTCTATTTTCCTCCAACCTTCTGTCCTTTTAATTCCATTTGGTGCTCTTTTCTGATCATCCACAACTATGAAGTACAAGGACAGAGATGGTCATCACCTCCTTGTCCTGTAACCAGCACTGTTTTTCACAGGAAGTAAAAAAAAAAAAAATGCTCTGGGGACATTCCTTAACCGTACACACATACATCCTCATGGGCCATTTTTACCAGTGCTGTTCTAAGGTTCTCCCAGCTATGGAATATAGGAGGTTGAAATGTCTTCCACACTGATGCACTTGGGCTGCTTTGGAGTCTTTACAGCATTTCTTTGTTGCTGTTCACAGCCTTCCCCTGTTTGGTAACATTTGTGGCTTCCAGCACTCTATATGTTTTTGCACATTAATTAAGGTGTTAAGTGAGGTCAGTTATAAGCCAGTGTCCTCAGCATTTGCCAGCCGCTTTCTCTTTTGAATGAGTTGGTTTGCCTTTATCACTGCCCTTTGTTTGTTTTCAGCCCATGTCCTATCAGGGGCAGCCATTCAGACTGAATTAATTTTGCTAGTAATATTTTTAGAGGTACTGTAAAAAATGACTCACTGACATCCAAATATATATCATCCACAGCAGTCTTTTCATCTCCCAGACTCACACGCTACCCATTGCCAGAGTGTTTGGGTCTTTAATTAAACCCTGCTGGATGCTCTACATATTTCCATTAGCTCCTTCTGATTTAGTCTATCATTTTTTTTAACTGACATCCTGAGTCACGTGTCCCTGGATCTCAGGTGGCTCATTTTGCAGCTTTGTTTTATTTAAATTTTCTCTTTCATAAATAACTCTAAAGGTTTAGTAAACATGCCGAGTTTTGCCATTGGGACCTGCCAATTTGCATATGCTCATACTTTTCTAATAATCTGCTGATTTTTTGGTTTCTCTGCCAAAATCATTTTCCTTCCCGACCCTTCAGTCCTAAGAGATATGGTCTCTTATCTCAACAAAGTAGAGAAATCTCTCAAAACAAACAAGAGACATGGATTAGGGTTTCTAACTAGACCAAAAGGTCAGGAGTCGGGTTTTGACTAACTCAGTCAAGGAATGGCTGAATAGCAATCTTTGCATCTAGCACCCCGGGTGGTGATAATGGCTTGCAGTGAACTATGCATCAACCCCATCCAGTCCTTGGCTTCACAGAGTCAGTGGCACAAGAATAGAATGAACTGGCACCTACCAGAATCAGCCTTACTCTGACCTCATTGGTATGATGCTCTAATGGTCAGGTTTTCCCATCAAAGCCATACAGTCCATTCCTGTCTCTCCAAGCACAGGTGGAGAAGAATCTCCATATTGTAAACACAGAAATCCAACACTGTCACCCTTCACTTCTCCATCCCATCCCTAACTCTGCGAGTCACCTAGAGCAGAGATCTTGGGTCTGCACCTTCTCTAGGACCTTTAACTCTTTGGGGGTAGTATGGCTGGCTAGTCATCCCCATATTTACCTTACTTGCAATGAAAGCATTTGCCTAGTGCCTTAGATACCTTTGATCTGGGCCTGGATTGGATTTTTTTAACTGCAGATAAAAGAAACTTCTTGCAACAAGACTATGCCTTTCTGCATTATATTAGCATTTAAATGCTATTAGAGCTTGCTAAGCACTAGTAATAATAATAATACTAGGTTGTCCTTTGAAAAAATTCTTTGCATTATTTACTGATAATTCCACTTCAATTTTTTAATTGATTTTAGAGAGAGAGGGAGAGAGAGGGAGGGAAACATCAACATGAGAGAAAAACATTGATCAGTCTCCTTCTGTATGCTCCCTGACTGGGGGGTCAAACCCAAAACCCAAGTATGTGCCCTGACCGGGAATCGAACTGGCAACCCTTTGGTGTATAAGATGACCCTCAAACAACTGAGCCACACCAGCCAGATAATAATTCCATTTCATGACTTCACACTGAAAAACCATAGGGCATCTGAATTCTTTTTATTCAGCATATCTCAGCAGTTGTTTCCCAAATCACTAATCTGAGAATATATAGTTTAGCAGAAAATATCCAATAAGGGCCATATGCTAATTGGTAAAAAATCATGTAGCTTTGAGGCCACCAGACTGCATAATACGCGGTCCTTTTATCAACCTGTGCTATTAGATAATTTATTTTTTTATGGAAAAGACTCTCTAAAGTGATATTTAGCACCAAACAGCTCTCCTTAACCAACCTGGGCTCACCCTTTGATAATCAAAAGAACATTTACAGGAGTATGAGACAAACACAATTATGAAAGTAAAATCAAGAACCTAAATAAAAAATCACAGAACAAGAGGGTAATTCTATTCACTCTTTCATATTTCATTATTTGATAACATCAGAAGATGAATTCATCAGAATTGCTTTGGCAAGTGCAAACAGAATTGTGCCTGATCAATATTTATTAAAACCTTCAAAATGGGAGGAGAAGTTGAGCAGACTTCTTAATGGAGGGAATAATTATTCATACAATTGGAGTTGGATCAAAGACAGTGCCCAGACCAGAGAGAGACAATTTTAATTGCGCTGGATTTAAAATGCAGATCTTCGCCCAGCCCTGTTGTAAAAAATTTCATTTAAAAAAGTATCTGATGCAGCAAAGAGGAGTGACTATGAATCCTTACATTTTTGAAGAGAAAATTTCAACCACAGTTCTTTATAAATGTAGAATGTGTTCCAGAGGGGGAGGAAGGTTGTAGCTAAGGGAGCAAAAAGAAAATTTTCCCCTTTTTCAGCAAGTGTTTCTGAGCCTGGGAGAGGCCACCCTCTCTAGGAGTGGGTCTCAGAGGAATTCCTTGGTGCCCAGAGGTTGTGGGTGTGTGTTTTAAGAGAAATAAAGCAAGGCTGTGGCTGCGAGGGCACTAGGGAAGATACCAGAATGCATTCCCAGCAGGGCAGAGCCCAGCGGCTTTAACTGTTAGTGTCTTCCCAGGAGACACCCCCATGCTGCTGCAGCGTGGGGAGTGTCAGAACCAGGCCAGTAGGTGACTGCCACTCAAGCACAGTGCCACTGACGAAGGGCCCTGGTGTGTGAGTGTGTGTGTGACTGTGTGTGTGTGTGTGTGTGTGTGTGTGTGTGTGTGTCCCTTTATATGAAAAAAATAGGGGTAAATGACATGGAGGAAGCCGGTGCCAGCCTTCCAGCGACACTCCCTGCTCTCTTCACCTCCCGGATGATCTCCGCAGGGGAGGGAATTTCACACTGATGTTTCCAAAGGCTATACTTTACTTTTCTTCTGGAGTGTCCTGGTCAGAACAAAACCCTGCCCAACCTGTTGTTAGAACTGTTAGAAACTAGCCCAGTATAGGATCTAGCTCTAATTCTGCCCCCAACCCTCTAAAATGCTTTCACTTTTCTTTGTCTTCGTTTTCTCACTCCTAAAATGAAAGTAGCTTCAACTATTTCAGATTAGCATTTTCAGTCGTGTCTGTAATAAACTCTAAGCTCTTCAAAGGGGGAGGCAAATAAGAACAATCAATCATATTATCTTTTTCAATAAAGAATGTATTCCGTCACACAGGACTGCCATCCGGGTTTATTTGGGGTCTGGGAGGCGCCGTGAGCTAAGTTTACACTGGTTCAGGATGTTTTCAAACCCACCACTACAGCATCTTGCAGCCACGGCTTGGGAAAATCAGCAGCGATAATTCTGGCGGAAGCCCACGATTTTGAAGGACCAGGCAGCGGAAGCTATAAAGGTTTTAAAATCCAGAAATTTTAAAACTTAAGTAGCAGCTGCTCGAGCCTCTTTGTGTTTCTTGGGAAGCACAAATCCCAGGAGCTGAGAGCATCTGCCCAAGGTCACACAGCTGGTTGGGCAATGAGACTTAACTGGCATCTGAGTGTAGGTGATCTCCGGAGTGCTTATTTATTTCCCTAAGTCTTTCTGCTGTAACTGCCTCTCAATTATTTATGGGATGATTATCTAGCTTATAGATTATTCAGTTCCTTTCTTTTCTCTCTTTCCATCTCCCTGCTTATTGGCGTATGTATCACTGAGTGAGCAAGAAAACAGGAGTTGAATGTTTTAACTGGTAATTCATTGGCATGTCTACAACTGGATTTTTATTTAAGTCTTCAAAATGCTGCAACCATTGGCTAAAAGGCACATGAGCAGCAGTTATTAATTACTATGCTATATTCTGGTAAATTTTTCTTCCTTTGAAACTTTAAAAAGTTAGCTTCAGAGCCTAAGTCTCTTGTTGACATTAACACGCTCTTTATCTCAGGACTAGATGAGAAAGTCTTTACAGTGAAATCACTTAATTCTCTCTTTTCCTGGAGGAAGTAATGAGTCAGAAGGGCAGCCAGCTTTTTAGAAAGAAAGGTCACCTTGTCCATTACTAGCTTGGAGGGGCAAAAAGAGAGAAGTAAAGGGAGGTGACAAAATAAATGAATGGAAAAGCCAGAAAGCTTTCCTATGAGTCCTAAATGCTGGGTTTACGAAGTGACTTCATTATTTAATTTAGATCACTGAATTCCCAGATCAAGCCCACTGTTATTCAACTATAACTGCAGTGTGGAAGTGAATTTTGAATTGCCAAAATACTAGCTTGTATTGTCACCATACAATAGAAGGCAGAGAGTTGAGTCATTATGCAAATTTTATTAAATTTGTATTTCCTAAAACATACTAAAAATGAATTAGCTACACAAGTATTCTTTGAAATTAGTACTTCTGCTTTTTACAGTTTCTGATATTTCTGTATCCTGGTGTCTTTGGAGTGAATCCCGGGTTCAAAGCCCTCCATTCAGGGGCCTCAGACAAATCACTTGCTAAAGCTCCATTTGCTCATATATATATATATATATGGCTAAGTGACTGACTGTCCATCCATCCAACTGTCTGACCAGTCAGCACATATGATGTGCACTGGCAATCTATATATAAAAAAGGCTAAGGGACCAACCATATGTCCAGCTGGCCGGCCAGCTGGTACATATGATGTGCACTGGAAGTTTAAAAATAAACGTTGAATTGCGCATGCATAATACATATAAAGCTCTCTCTGGTGCCAATCGCACATGTGTGTTTCAATCTGTCATTGTCTATTGTGAATTTGGTTGACACTTCTATTATAGAGAAAGGGCAAATAGTGATATTAAATTTTTTCTTCTAATTAATTTCCTTTCAATGTGCATGAATCATGCACTGGGTCACTAGTCTGTAAACATTGGATGATTGGCCATAGCTGGTTTGGCTCAATGGATAGAGCATTGGTCTGAGAACTGAAGGGTCCCAGGTTTGATTCCAGTCAAGAGCGAGCACATCCCCAGGTTGCGGGCTTAATCCCCAGTAGGGGGTGTGCAGGAAGCAGCCAATCAGTAATTCTCTCTTATCATTGATGTTTCTTTCTCTTCTTCCTTCATCTTTCTAAAATCAATACAAAATATTTTAAAAATAATCCTAGCTAATAAAAGAGTAATATGCAAATTGACTATCACTCCAACATACAAGATGGCTGCCCGTATGTGGTCAAAGATGACTGCCCCATGTGGATACAAGATGGCCAGCAGGGGAGGGCAATTGGCAGGGACCAGGCCTGCAAGGGAGAGCAGTTGGGGTGACCAGGCTGTCAGAGGAGGGAAGTTGGAGGCAACCAGGCCTGTAGGGAAGGGCAGTTGAGGATGACCTGCAGGGGAGAGCAGTTGGGGGAGATCAGACCAGCAGGCGAGGGCAGTTAGGGGTGACCAGGCCTATAAGGGGAGGAAAGTTGAGGGCAACCAGGCCTGCAGGGAAGAGGAGTTGGGGGAGACCAGGCCTGCATGGAGGACAGTTGGGGGCAATCAAGCCTGAAGGGGAAGGCAGTTAATGGTGACCAGGCTGGCAGGGGAGGGCAGTTAGGGTCAATCAGGCTGGCAGGGGAGCAGTTAGGCATCAATTAGGCTGACAGGGGAGTAGTTAGGGGGTGATCAGGCTGGCAGGCAAAAGCAGTTAGGGGCAATCAGGAAGGCAGGCAGGTGAGCAGTTGGGAGCCAGCAGTCCTGGATTGTGAGAGGGATGTATGACTGCCTGTTTAGGCCCAGTAGAATCAGGCCTAAATGGGCAGTTGGACATCCCTTGAGGGGTTCCAGATTGGAGAGGGTGCAGACTGGGCTAAGGGAAACACCTTCACCCTCCACCCCCACCCCCATGCACGAATTCCGTGCACCTGGCCTCTAGTAGTAGATAACTGCAATACCTACACTCAAGGCTGGATTATGTTAATGGAGCTAAAAGGTAGATATTATTATTAATATTACTGTGTGCCCAAGAGGGAACTTCCTCTCACAAGATGTCCCACCCATCAGGAAGACAATGGACTCTGGTTTCCAGAAGAGGACATTTGGCCCTGTGGTGTTACAGGCTATGGAGAGACTTGCTCCACAAGTCATGAGCCAAAAGGGTCTAAACCAAGCATGTCAAACTCAATGCAGCATGTAATTCCATCCCAGCAGCTAAGTCAAGTGCTGTCTTCCATAAAACATGCCTGGGAAGCCAGGGCTGCTGTTTTAACACTTGGTGATAAAAAAATCAAGCTTTCATTTTCCTGAGGCCTCAATAAGTGCTGATAAATTATTTATCTCGGTTGGTTTGCATGATTTCATTTCAGCATGGCAATGTTTATCATAGAAGCTCATTCTAATTGTGTAGTTTGGGCCACTTTCCTGTTTTCTCCTCAGGGCACCTTATGGCACCCTTTCTCCACCTTCCCCTGCTGGGCTGATTTAGTACTATTTGCAACTGGGTACTATTCTGAAAGATGAATGAATTTCATTCTGTCTTTAAATATTTATGTGTCTTTATGATCTAATATATCATCATGGTTATGGGGAGTTTTTTTCCCCTAACTACAGAAAATACACCATCAGTTACCTGTCAATTTTGTTTAATAACTCAGCTTTGCGATTCAGGGACGCTGTTTACCCAAGACTCCTGAGGACTCTTTTAGTCTCTCAGTCCCCACCAGAGTGTCATTCTGGGATTTATAAAGGTCTTCATTGCACAGAGGATATTGCAACATTAAGGACTTGGGTGGCATGTCCTTTATCACTCATCACACTGAGGGACCCAGGACTAGAAATCCAGGCCTCTTCCTTTTGTTATTTGTTCCCAGTGTGGAATAGCAGTCTCTGTAGAAAACCAGCCATTCACCTCTGGAAACCATTCATCCGATTTCTTTCAAAAGAAATACAATTTCATCTGATCTGATGGGTTCAATGATACTTCTTAAGATAAATGATGAAAATATCAGCATCATAATACAAAGAAACCGATTCTTTTGGTTCCATCACATTGAAAAGCATTACAGCCCTCTTATTGCTTCTGTCTCCTTCCCCAGTGCTATTGGTCCTTGGCTCAAGGAGATGGGAAGGGTTCGACATCTTTTCCCACACCACACAGACCCTGCTCAGCCTCCTGGCTCAGCCTCCTGGTCAGCTTCCTGGCTGCCTCAGAACCTTTGGGAATATGAGGAACTGGTGAGGGGCCTCAGTGCTAGTACTTTTCCCACACTCCCCAGGCGCTCTGCAGTGTGGGAACCTCCAGTGTAGAATTGTAACTACCTAGTCCCTTCGAGCTTTGAAAGAAACCTGGGCCCCAATTCTCTCTCATTCCATATTTAGATCTAGATTTGAACATGTGTTCTTCCTGAGACATTTTTAAATGTGTGGTTAGTTCTACACTGAGTGGCCAGATTATTATGATCTCTGAATGCATAATAATCTGGCCATTTGGCATATATCCTATATAATAAAAGACTAATATCCAAATTGTCCCCTCGACCAGGAGTTAGACCAGCAGGCAGGCTGGCCAACCGCCCATGTACCCTACCCCTGGCCAGGCTGGCCAGACCCCACCCATGCATGAATTCATGCATGGGCCTCTAATACACACACACACACACACACACACACACACACACTCTGAGTGGCCAGATTATTATGCCTTCAGAGATCATAATAATCTAGCCACTCAGTGTATAAATGGGCAGTCACTGGCTCACAGTTGTATGGGTGCTCCCTTATAGGTAACTGTTTTTCTCTTGCTGCTTTTAATATTCCCTCTTTGTCTTTTGCTCTTGGTATTTTAATTATGATGTGTCTTGGTGTGGTCCTCTTTGGATTCCTTTTGTCTGGGGTTCTCTGTGCTTTCTAAACTTGTAAGTCTATTTCTTTCATCAGAAGGGGAAAGTTTTCAGTCATTATTTCTTCAAGTAAGTTTTCAGTATCTTGCTCTCTCTCTTTTTCTGGCACCCTCATAATTCTGATGTTGGTATGCTTGACATTGTCCCAGAGGCTCCTTACACTATTTTCATATTTTTGGATTCTTTTTGCTTTTTGCTTTTCTGGTTGAGTGTTTTTTGCATCTTTGTATTTCAAATCTTTGACTTGATTTTTGCGATCCTCTAGTCTGCTGTTGGGTCTCTGTATATTACTTTTTATTTCAGTCAGTGTATGCTTAATTTCTAGTTGGTCCTTTTTCATATCCTCGAGGATCTCATTAAATTTATCAGCCTTTTCTAGAAAATTCTTGAAAAACGTTATAACCATGGTTTTGAACTCTATATCCAGTCGTTCGCTTTCCTCCATTTCTTCCATTTGTGATCTATTTCATTATCTCCACATTTTGGCTGCTTCCCTGAGTTAATAGAGTGGCTTTGTGTGCTAGGTATCCTCTAGGGCCCAGTGGTTCAGCCTCCCCAGTTATCGGAGGTGGACACTCTTGGTGCACCCTTTTATGGGCTGTGTGCACCGTCTTGTTGTAGGTAAGCCTTGATTGTTGTTAGTATCACTGGGAGAAATTAACCTCTAGGCCAATTGGCTGTGAGGATCAGCTGTGTCTATGCTGGGAGAACTTCTATGCTGGAGACACCCTTATGAGACAAGACTTGCAAAAGACTCTGTGCTCAGCTTGGATGTCTCAGGGTGGAGCAGACAGCCTTGGCTCCCATCAGCCCTGCCCTAATATACCCCTGTGTCTCAGTGTCCCATGGTAATCACTGCAAGCACCTCTGAGAGAAAGCCGCTCTCGATTTCACCTGCTGCCAGACAGTCCAGTTTCTCCCAAGTGAGTGTGGGTCCCCAGAATCTCACCCAGAACTGAAGTTCAATGCAGTCAGGAGCTTTTGTCTCCCTTCCGCTTGAGAAAGCCAGCAAACCAGCTGTATACTCAGCTACCCACCCTCTCTGTGCACATGCCTCAGTATCTCTGCCTTCTTCAGTTTCTCTGAGTCTCACTGTGCTTTTCTCTTTCCTGACAGTCCAGTTCCACCTCGTATGAGTCTGGGTTCCCAGAGTCTTACCCGGAACTGGAGTTCAGCACAGTAGAGAACTTTTGTCTCCCTCCCGCTTGAGAAAGCCAGCCGCGCACTCAGTTGCCAGTCCTTTCCATGCACGTGTCTCAGTACCTCTGCCTCCTGCAGCTCCTCTGAGTCTCAGTATGCTTTTCTCTTTCCTTCTGGTTGTAGAATTTTCACTCAGCCAACCTTTCTGTGGTTCTGGATGATGTAGTTTTGAAATAGTTGTGTGAGGTAGCAGTTTAAGTGTTTACCTATGCTGCCATCTTGGGTTCTCTGCCTTCTCTACCTTTTGACTTCCTGTCTTTTTCTGGGACTCCCTGTCATTCAGCCACACTTCACAGGCTACCCAGACTCCTCTGCCCTACCTTTGTTCATGCTCTTCTCTTTTCCCTTGATCTAGAATTTCTTCCCTGTAAACCCTGCTTGGCAGGGTCACTGCCCCATGAAGTCTTCCTGGATTCTTCACCTGCCCCTCAGGAAGGTGTGATTTCCCCTTCCTCAAGCATTAGCACCTCCTCATGGCACTTGGCATGTTCTTCTTGGCGGTGTCCTTGAAGAAAGAGTATTGGACTGAGAGTCAGAAACCCAGGTTCCTATCCCAGCACAGTCATTCACTGTCTCTGTGACATGGGCAAGCTCTCTAACTCCTCTGTGCTTTTAATTTTCTTATCTGAGGAAGAGGATAATCATAGCTCACTAAGAGCAGCAAGGGTAAATGACAGTACATGCAAATGAAATTGTCAGCAAAAGTGCAATGATTATTTCTCTGCTTTTCATTACCTTTCTTACTTGTCTCTCAGCCATTTGAGGAAAGAGACCATACCTTGCTCATTATTATATACTACTAGAGGCCCATTGCACGAAGAGATTCGTGCAATTGGCCTTCCTTCCCTTGACTTCCAGCACCGGTTTTCCTCTGGCACCTGGGACCCAGGCCTTTA
This sequence comes from Lasiurus cinereus, assembly GCA_011751065.1. NCBI lineage: Eukaryota > Metazoa > Chordata > Mammalia > Chiroptera > Vespertilionidae > Lasiurus > Lasiurus cinereus. Next base: position 52,191,187 of record JAAGEH010000307.1, on the reverse strand, counting down.
CTCCGGCCAGAGTCTGCCTTCTTCTTCCCTGCTACAGACTCAGGCTGGAGTCTGCCATCTTCACTGCAGACTGCCATCTTTGTCTTTCATGCAGACTCTGGCTAAAGTCTGCCATCTTCATCTTCACTGTAGATTCCAGAGTCTGCAGTCTTGTCTTCACTGCAGCACTCCTCTCCTGTAAGATCCCTTCGCCCCCCCGCCCTCCCTCTTTTAGCAAGTGCCAGGAGCAGTTGGGCAGCCACGATCTTTGGCCTTCTAATTTGCATACTCACTCTGATTGGCTGTGGGTGTAGTGGAGGTATGGTCAATTTACATGTTTGTCTGTTATTAGTTAAGATTACCATTATTGCATTACTGTTAATATGTTATTGTTATTATATTCCTAATGGTTAATGTTTGTGGAGCATGAATAATTGTGTTGGGTGCCATTCTAGGTGCTTTATATGAATTAATTAATTTTTCCAGTAACCCTAACAGGTAGGTACTATGATTATCCCATTTTATAGAGGAGAAAACCAAGCATTACACAGAGCCTGCAATGAGTGAAGGATTGAATGAGACAAGCACTGTTGGCATTGCCCACCCGATGATTGTTTTTCTCCATCTTGGTTTTGCGTCCTGCTTTCTTTCTTTGGAGGTCAATGCACAATAGGAGGAAGTCTTGATTGGACTCTGAAAGAAGGGAGATCTCCTAGGGCTTCCAATTGTCATAAAGAAGCTCAGTGAGTTCAAGCAGACAAAGATTGGGTCTGTTACATTCTCCATCATATTCCTAGGGCCCAGAACAACACCGAGTGATCCATCAATGTTTAGTGAATAAATAAACCAAGTCATTTATAAACAGTAGACCCATGACCACAAACGCCACATAGATTGCTGAGAAGATGGTGAGCAGTGTTCTTCTTCCTCCCTCAGGCAGTACTATGAGATGCTGTACAACACGGCTGATGAGCTTCTGAACCTGGTGGTGGACCAGGGTGTGAAGTACACGGAGCTGGAGTACATCCATGCCCTGACCTTGCTGCACCGCAGCCAGACGGGCGTGGGGGACCAGACCACCCAGAACACAAGGCTGCAGCGGCTTAAGGAGATCATCTGTGAGCAGGCCGCCATCAAGCAGGCCACCAAGGATAAGAAGATAACCACGGTGTAGCAGGGAGTGGGAGAGGGGGTACTGTGTGGGGTCAAGGATGGGGGATGGTCGCTTCTGGTTATTTAGTCAAACTTACACTTATTTTTTTCTTTGGCATGTTATTCGGTATATTCTGAGCTGACGTAGTGGAGAGATGCTTTAGTAGAGAGAAGGTGTAAGGATTTTTTCCTCTTTAGTTTTGGCTTTTTATATACACTCCAGAGGGAATTTGCAGTACAGAATGTTTTGATTTAACGTCCACTTTGATGAGGTCAATTCCAAAGGGACTTGGGTGAGACCGGGAGGAAGGTGTGTCAATGGGACTCTGAGAAAATAAATGCACAAATTACTGATGCCCAGCACTCTTTGGGAGGCAGGCTGCTACCTAAGCCTATCTCTTGCTTCACAGGTTCTCTTACATGAACAGTAGGAATCTTACCCTCTTGATCTTGTCAGTTTTCAGTTCAGTAAAATAGTGCATGTGCATTGCTTTCTGTCTCGATTACCAAGATCAAATGAGTGGCTTCTCTACTGGATGAAGTTCTCAGCAAACTTGCTTGAGCAGAACAGGAGCACCTCCACGCTGGGGAAGAGCCCTCTGTGTGTTTTGTTTGTTTGTTTGATTTCTGAGAGGAAAGGAGAAGGAGAGAGATAGAAACATCAATGATGAAAGAGAATCATAGATTGGCTGCTTCCTGCATGCCCTGTACTAGGGACCGAGCCTGCAACCTGGGCATATGCCCTGACCTAGACTCTGAGACCTCCTGGTTCATAGGTGGATGCCCAACCACTGAGCCACGCCAGCCAGGCATGCCCTAGATCAGTAGTTGGCAAACCGCGGCTCTCAAGCCACATGTGGCTCTTTGGCCCCTTGAATGTGGCTCTTCCACAAAACACCACGGCCTTGGGTGAGTCTATTTTGAAGAAGTGGCATTAGAAGAAGTTTAAGTTTAAAAAATTTGGCTATCAAAAGAAATTTCAATTGTACTGTTGATATTTGGCTCTGTTGACTAATGAGTTTGCCGACCACTACCTTAGGTGTTTTATATGCAGTGGCTCATCCACAGCTTATGAGTTGGTCTTTACCTTTTAATTTTTATTTCTCCTGTATCAAAACCAAGAGTCATCAAATTAATGACAAAAATGGCAGAATGAAAGGTGATTCAGTTGTCTTCTTGATTTTTTCCCCACACTTCCTGAGAAAATAACAGCTAGAAAACTTTTCATCTCACTGGACACATTGGGTATGAGCGATGCTTAGGTGTTCATTTACCCTCCTATGAGCTCCTTGGTCTTTCCCACCTTAGGAAGTAGCCCGTCTGCTCAGCTGAGTCCTAGGAAGAGGGGCAGCTATGGCATTCCCCCTCCGTATCCCAGCCAGGCGAGTCCATTTCTGAAATGCTCCTGGGTGGTATGAGTGCTTGCTGCTCCTGCCACATGGTCTCACCACTGTCCCAGGGTCACCAAGTGCTCTTGGCACCCTTGGGTGATCTGTCACAGAAGAAAGCATGCGCTGGCTGCAACATGCTTTAAACACACGTGAGAGGGAGAACAGCAGGGACTCTGATGCGCGTGATCCTTCCTCATATCCTAATAGTCCAAGATTTGGCACCTGTTTGTACACCTTGGTCTTGGTGGAAACAAAGAAAATTAAAGTGTTTTGAGAAGCTTAAACATGGTGTGTCCTTCTTCTTGTTTTCTTTATTCAGCAAACATTTCCTGAGCCATCTATGTGCCAGTGCTGGTGGGCGTGGACTGGCTCTAGACACAAGAACATGCATCACTTTCATAGAACATAGCATGAGAACCAGCTGAGCTCCCATAGCTCAACCCTTGAGGGGGGCCAGTAACCCAGAAACCTGGGGTCCTTCATCTGGGGCACTGCCCCCTGGTGAGTGTCCTCAGTCCTTAGAGCCCCAGATCCTCCTTGGGACCTCCTGTCTGAATATTTCCTCAGCCTGACTGACACTGATTTATGTTTCAGATGGCTGGGAAGAATCCTTAAGCACAGCCAAATTGAATTGACAACTGATCCTGATGATTCTCCCTGTCAGGTCACCCCTATGGATGTCTACACTAATGCCTCCACTCAGTCAGTCAAAGGTGTAATTGCCCGTCACAGCCCGGGTGGCATGGGGTGCATGCAGTGGCCAGCAAGAGACAGTTTCTGTCACACGGAGCTTATACTTCCGCCCTGATGGAGAGTTGTACAACCTCCGCTCTGATACTGTCCTCCCAGGGCCCCTTTTCCCTTCTCCATCTGCCACTGCTGTCCTTTCACTTCAGAAGGCATCTCGTCTTGCAGGATTGAAGACTGAAGTCTTCAGCCCAACCCTCTACTGCTCTTTCCCAGCTGTGCCCTCTGGCAGCTCAGGACTGTATGTCACTGTTCACTTTCCCCTCCCTGGCTACACAGCGCCTGAAGTTCACCAGTGACTGTTGGTGGAAAAACTGGATTCCTGCCTCACGGGCTCTGAGTAGAAGCCACTGTCCTCTGGACTCTTGCTCTGAGGTATCGCTAGGGCTGCCTCCCCGGGACCAGGGAACACACATTTCCCAGTAAAGCACAGAGGGTGACAGGACTCAGGCCAGCTAGACTCACTTTACTGGGGGCAGATCTGAGAAGACCAGCAAAACAGCCATCCTTCTGCCAGGATACAGAAGCAAGGAGCATCCTGAGCAACAAGCTTGTGCATGAGAAGCAGCGTGTTTGCAGAATACACACCTGGGAGCATCCGTTTTAATGTGGCAGGGACGTCACAAGCTGGTCACAATTGGGAGGGAGGGTAGTGAACCTATGAGGTCCAAGAACAAGGAAATAGAGGGACGAGCTAAGCAAAGGCCCCGGGCCTGTCTCAATGAGGCACAGTTGTTATAAGAAGTACTTAATGAATGGCCAGGTGTGGAGGCAGCAGAGTGTTTTTCTGAAGTGGGAGTTGAAGTGAGGCGTACATAGCTGGAAGTGAGTGTCCTCGTGGGCCCGCCTAGAGTTTAGCAGGGGTGCAGGAAGGCAGCCACAGGGCTGGGGTACGATGAGAGAGCTAATTACCAAGAATGTAATGAGATGCAGAAGCTACTGTGAGGGAGCTGGAAATGTCTTTTAAAAAAGATGCCAACCCAGGAGAAGAGCTTCTGCTAGCGGAGCTAGGTGTGGGCGTGATGAAACCTGTGTGATTTGAGAAATCGCTTTAACATCGTGGGCCAAAGACTGATGTCTGTGATCAGAAAGACTGCCAGGACACTCACTCACCTGGAGTGGGTGTCCCCGGGATGGAGAGAGCAGTGGCCTGTAACAGCTTCACGTGTGTTCTTAAATTGTACAGTGTTTGTGCATTCACACAACCGAAAAAAAAAATAAGGGGGCTCAGGGCAGTCAGGTGAGCGTAGTGCCTACTACACTTTATCCCAGTAGGAACGTGGCCTCCATTTACCGCTGACTTTGCAAAGGTTCCCCAAAAGGAGGAAAGCTGGCATTGCCTCACCCCACACTTACCCACAAAGCCAAGCTTTCCGTCACAGGATTTATTTACTGGAAGACTCCAGGAATGCATTAGACTTCGAACATTAGTGCCTGTTTTTCGCTATTGCTTTTATTGTATGATTGTTGTTAAGCTGTTTTAGAAATCATTTATTGCGCATCTAATATATGTCAGATGCTGGATTAAGTGCTTTACCATATTATTCCTTTGATCCTCATGGTATCCTTTGAGATCTTATCCTCCTTCCTTTATGGAGGAAACAGGCTCAAATGAAGGCCTTTGCCCCAGAGAGATGCCAGTGCCAGAGTTCATGCCCAGAAGCCCTCTGTCCCCTATTCTGAGCCAAACCTCCTCATACCATGTGGTAAGGGGAGGTGACCTTACCTGCTATCTTTGAGCTTCAGGTGACATTGGATAATAGTCTGTCACCTCCATCTGCTTTTAGAACCTGATGGACCTTGGCTCCAAATGTTAAGTCAGCTTTTATAAGGGGTTTGCTGTTATACAGGTTAATAAATGCCCAGTGCCTCAGTTTTCTCATCTAAGAAATGGGATAATAGCTCCTATCCAACAGTTATGAGTAAAGTAAAAGAGAAGTGCAGTGCCTGCCACATCATAAATGTTCCACACATAATAAAAGTTATTCTGGTTCCTCAAGCTTGATTCTTTGCTAGCCATCAGTGAGTACATCTGCCTGCCAGTGTCCTATGCACAGCTCAGTCAGCTCAGAAGGCTCCATCCCCTTGCAGGGACCAGGCCATAACAGACATGGTGACTTGCCTGGGCCTGAGTTTTTTATTGCACTTCCCACCTGTCACGGAACTCCTACTGCTCTACAAAACTGAGGTAAGAAAAATGTCCTCCCCCAACCCCATTTTTTTTAAATCTACTCTGAGCGCCTACTTACCATTCTCAGCAACTTCAGTAATTTGCTGTGGCTTCCTGGAAAGGTGAGTGACCTGCCTTCCTTTGGGCTGTACCTGCATCCGCCGCTGAAGCAGGTTAAGAAGATGACAGTGAACACGGTGTCATCATCCATGTGTCCTGATCACTGTGTCTGTCACCTCGCACTGGATTCCCCTGCCCTCGGATCCAAAGGTCCTCCCTGTGTCTCAAGGCTTCGAGGTTCCAGGTACAATGCCCACTGTCCACAGGCAACCCCTCAGCCACCCCCAGCCCAGTCCTGCTCCCTGGCAGGCACCATAGAATCTACAAGCTGCCTCTCCTCAGCTTTGGGGGATTCAACACTCCAGGTTAGACAGTTCCCGCTCTCTCCTCCAAAGCCAAAATCTCTTTTCCTTTCCTGCCATTGGGAGATCCAAGGTCCTTTCCCAAGGCGTGATCCTTTCAAAATAAGAGCCTGCTTGAGGGAGTTTCTCAAGTGACTTACCTGTCCCCTCCCAGTAAAATGGGAAGTTTGTTGGCTAGGCCCCTGGGAATAAAAGGAGCCAGGCTTCCAGAGCAGCCACAGATAACCTTCCTTCCACCACGTGACAGAGGGAGGGGAGTCTTTTCATTCCTATGTGGGGTTCAGCGACAACATCAATTTCTCTAACTCATCTGTTGTGGATTCACAAGAGCCAGATAGAACTTGAGAGCTTTAGTCTCACTCATCTCACTTCACTGAGGGGTCAAGTGAGGAGGTCCAACAGAAGGGAGTGGGGACACCTGGTTAGTGACTGAGGCAGAACCAGCACCCAAATATCTTGACAGCCAGTCCGAGGGGGATTGCTGCCTTTGGGAGCTCAGATATGCATCATATGGTTAGACTGTCAAGTACAGGGCTAGAAGGCAAGGCCCTATCTTCAAAGACATGACAATCTCATGGAAATAACAGGACAACACACATGAAATAACTATGGAATATAGTAAGCCAACATAATGTGAAAAGCTCATTGTGTGGTTCAGGCTAAATACTTGAGGAATTCAGAAAAAGAGAAGACTATTGTAGACTATATTTTACCATACACAACTTAATGAAGAAGGCAGAACGAGAATATGATCTTCAGGACTGGGGTAATGATGGGGGGATTTGAGATGAAGAGGTGCATTTTTACAAACTCCAGTTTTTCAAAATGTAAACAGAGAAGGGAAAAAAATGAAAAACTCTCAGAAGTGTGAAGAGAATCAGCTAAGTATCGTTATGAATACTAGTCAGGAGAGAAAACCAGTCAGGGAGGCGGCCTAGCACATTGGATGTTCTTTAATTTTTTTGTGCTAAATCTTGCTAGGGGTCAGCCAATACATGGGATCTTTGCATCTCCTGGAATTACATGTACATAGCATTTGGAGAGATGGTTTCTTAATGCATTATATGAAATTAAAAGTCTGAGATTTTGATCAGATTCTCAATATTTCCTGTTCTCTGCCTTCCATGAATATAGTAGGATTGAATTTTTTGGCTCCTTTGTGGTGGAGTGAGACCATGTGATTAGTGGCCAATGAGTTGTGAGTGGAAGTGTGTTACTTCACAGCCAAAGCATTTCACTGTGAGTATGCAACCTTGCAGAGCTCACTGTCCCCTCTGCCACAACATCCAGCAATATTCTAGACAGCGACCCCTCAGTGTTCTTGGGTCCCAGAGGGAGGAAGATGCAGAGCAGAGCCCAGCTGACTTGCTGTGGACATGTGATGTAAGCATGAAATGAATCTTTATTGTTTTAAGCCATTGAAATCTTGGGGTTATTTGTTACTGCAACATATCCTTGCCTATCCTGACTAATACACATAACAAAGATGCTGACCTTGATGAGGAGAGCAGATAATGCAAGAGAGTTTTAAACAAAGATGATGTTATTGTATCAAAGAGAACTATTTGAGCAGAGTGATGGGAATAGGAGCCAGATTTAGAGGTTGGGGAGAAGAGCTGATGCTCTATCAATATCAAGTGCTCACTCAGCACATTGGTCCTAGAGACAGAGGCAACAGGGATGTAGTGCAAACTCAACGAGTGACTCCAGAGCCCCCAGTTTATTTATGTCTTTTGCTTTCTATATCTCCTTCCTTTAATTTCTATAGTACTACTAGATGCAAAAATCTACATACTCTACAGTGTTTCTGTTTATAGAAAAGTTTGTAAATACATCTAGTACATAAAGAGAAAAATTCATACTACTATAACTAACTGTTATGAAAACTTGAAAATCCTAAATTTTCTCCTGAGTTCTGTTCATCTCCCTTTTTCTTCAAAATTTTCTATCATAGCGCCAGCCAGTACCAGTCCCCAGAGTTGAGTTTTGTCCTCTGACAACCATACCCACTCACCAAAACATGAAAAAGAGAGGAAAACCTGTTCTCTGCTGCCCTGTCCTCCAGCAGTTAAGTCCCTTATATGTCTCTGATGCCCCATGGAAGCCAGTGCTGACAGCGCTGAAGGAGAGCTGCAGCTGCAACTTAAAAATGAGGAAACGAAACAAGGACATGCTATTTCAAGAGACTCAGAAAGCAGAGGTCCTAGGCATTTGAACAGCTGCAGTTCACTCACCTCCGGTTCAGCAGACATTGAAGTATTTTCACAGGGGCTACAGACAGTCTTAACTCCGAGGTATTGTTAACTGTGGTAATTTCCTTGGCATTTCATCTCCAAGTTTTCTAGCTGCTGTCAGTTCTGTGTGGGCCCTGCCCCAGCCCCGCCCTAAGATAGTTACACATGATCCCAGACCCTGTTAGAGATCAGGAGGGAGTAAGAGTATCTAAGCAATTCACCCACACCCCACCCCTGCACTGAGGACTGGTTGCCTTAGTCCCCTCGGGCTGTAACAAAATACCAAAGACTCGGGGTTCATAAGCAACAGAGATTCATTGCTCACAGTACCAGAGGCTGGGAAGTCCAAGGTCAGGATCCTGGCAGGTTTGAAATCTAGTCAGGACCTCTTTCTGGTTCATAGATGGCACCACACAAGGTGAAAAGGCGTAAAAAGCCCTATGGGATCTCTTTAAAAGGGGGCTAATCCTATTCATGAGGGATCTTCCCTAAGCACCTCCTAAAGGCCTGACCTCCTAATACCATCACCTGAGTATTAGGATTTTAACATACAAATTCAGGGAGAACAGAAACATTCAGGCCAATTTGACATTCCTATTTGTCAGGTTCCCTTGGTAACCATCAGTAGCCTTCAACCATCAGAAGTAAGGAGGAGCAATTTGCCTCCTCCCACAGCTTTGCTAGCAGGCAGTGTTCTACAAAGTGTGCAGACATTTATTAGTGAAGACAAAAGTTCCCTAAAAAGTCCCCGCTGGCCCCACTCTCTGCCCCCTGCCCTGCTCTATTCAGGTGTTTACTCCAAGTCAAGTACAGAGGAGCTTTGTCAGCAGATCAGACTCACCTTCTAATCAGATAGAGAGACAAGGTTCTCTATTAATTGGAGGGATCGGGAACCAGTGCTGCTCCACAGCCGCCAGTACTGGCCTTGCTTGTCTTTAATTTATTCTTAAAAAGCTGGGCAAGGCTGTGAGGTCTGACCAGCCACACACATGTCTCAAGCACTTGGAAAGTTTGCCTCAGTCCCCCACTCTCTACCCGCCACCCTCGCTCCCCCAGAGAGCAGGTGCTGGAAGGGCTCTGAGCCTGGTCTCTGAGACAGTGTTTCTCTAGGAGCCATCTGCGTGGGCTGCCCTGCCCCGCACCAACATCCGGCCCTTCAAACGAAGCGTCACTGCCTCTCATCCCCACAACAGGACAGCTGCTTATTGTCATTTTCCTAGTGTGGGCCCAGGTTTGCACTGAGTGGTCCACTGGGCTTTGGGACCCACAATGCTGGTGATATGGTGCTTCTCTGATCCACCTTCCCCCCGAGCTCACTGCCTCTCCAGTCACTCACAGCAGAAGCCAGACTCCCAGACTCCATGAACCAGAACAGAGGGGTGCCCCACTCCCACCTAACCCTTGTGGCTGTACAAACAGGCTCCTTCTCCAAGGACGCAGAGTTTTATACCCCATCACACCAAGATTTAGATTCCATCCAGCCTCTGCCCCTACTGTCCAGGGCCTTGCCCCTACGGGTAGCCTATTAGTAATGCAGAGCTGAGGCCCCGACTTAAACCACAATCATCCTCATCTGCATGACTAGCTCTTGCCTCACTGATGAGAAACTCTCCTGTCCCCAACCTGTCCTTTGTGAGTGAATGGCTCTTTTGAAGCAAGCCAGGTTCCCTGAAATGCATCTCATATCCAAATAAAAAAGAATAAATATTTATCTTCTTTGTGGAGTAAGAGAGGTGTATAAGAAGGTTTTGCAAAGGTCAGCACTATGTGTATTGAAGAAACTGTAAGTAGCTTTGGCCATTAGGAGGTCCTTGGGGGAACAAAAGGTTGGAGAAGCAGGTGGAGGCTTGTAGGAGATATTAATGAGTTTGGAGTGACCACTAACAGCTTTTAAGCAAGACCGTGGATCAGGTTTTGACATTGGAAATATCACCCTGCAAGGGCGGGGGGGGGGGGGGTGGAAATCGATAGTGAATCAGAAGGTGGAGGACTAGTGATAATCCAGGAGAAGGATGGTGGTGGCTCGAACGAGGGCATTGGTGGTGCAGATGGAGAGAAGTGGATGGATGCAGGAGATAGTTAAAAGCACGGTGGCTTTACTAGAGCAATCCCTAATACGGTAAAGGATAAAGAAATGCTATTAGGAATGAAAGAATAAGCGAAGAATGAATAGAATTGGCAAGATGTGAGCAATGGCTGGATGGGAGGGGTAAGAGGAGCTGGCACAGGGACAAAGAAAGGTTCCCAGGCTTGTAGCCAGGCTCCCTGAGTGGGTGGATGCCAGTCAGTGAGACGGGACCTCCATGGGGGAGGGGAAATGCAGGGTTGAGTGGATGGTAAATATGAAGCCCTTGTGGGACATCTAGGACAAGAGGGCTTTGGCTGGAGGAACAGATTTTGTAGCCTTTGACGTCTTCATTCATTCAGAATACACTGACTGCGTGCCTCTTTTGTCCCAGACACTATGCCAGGCATGATGGATACGAAGATGAGCAAACTGAGGTCATGCAAATGGTTTCATTTCTCTTAAGATCACAGTCACTACCACAGCTGATGATAACCAGTGTTCTGAGGGGCAGAGAAAGGACTCTCCTAGACCATGGGAGGAACTGGAAACAGGCAGGGCCTTTCTGGAATACTGTTGGCAGTATGTATCAAAAAGTTGGAAATTACATATCCATGACTCGGCAGTTTCTCTTCTAAGTATTTATCTGCTGGTCATAAGCACAACATCTGCTCTTCACCAGTGTGGCCAGCTGTGTCCCACCAAGCAGGCACCCAGGAGCCCCATCCACTTTCACAGCGAACAGGCCCAGCCCCTTAGTCCTGACTCCTAGGAGGGTCTCTGAGGACCACACCCAGATGCAGCTGCAGAAAGTCAGGGTCTAACTCTGGTCCTTTGCTCCTGTCTAAGGAACATTCTCAGGAGATGGCACTGGCTCCTGCTCCAGTTGTATATCCTTCTCCTTGGTTATCACTAGTCCTCCACCTTCTGATTCACTATTGATTCCCCCTCTCCCCACCCCAAGGTGATATTTCCAATGTCAAAACTCTAACAAAATAAAAAGCAACCTAATAGCTTGAAACAATTGTTTTCTTATGCCACATGATTCAGTGGATCCAGAATTAGGACAGAGACTAGATGGACAGGTCAGTTCCAACTGGTATCAATCAGGGCTGGGGGGCAGGACTGAGCTGGCAACTGGGCTAGTCTGGAGCATCCAAGATGGCCTCACTGGCATGCCTGACACCTGAACAGGAATGACCCTTGGCTGGGCTCAGCTGGACCCCTTTCCCACCCCATGTAGTCTCCGCCTCTCCACATGGACTTCTTAAAGGATGTACATGATTCTTACATGAGGGCTCAGGATACCTAGAGACAAAGGCAGAAGCTGCCAGTCCTTGCAAAGCCTAAAACTAGCATCGTTATCACTGTGGCCATACTCTACACTCAAAAAGTACATAGACCCTCTCCATAGGAGGGGGATATTAAAGAATTTACAGCATCTTGAATCTGCCACACTCAAGAGGGCAGTATCAGCTTGTGTATTCCAGTTATTCTTATGCCCCTCTGCTGTGTGGGCTAGTTCCACCTCCCCTACTCCCCATATGTGTATTGCAAAATGAAAAGCTCTCAGCCTCTTTTCCATAGATAATTAGGTTTATTACAGCAAACAAAACAAGTCCCTTCTAATATCCCTCCAGCACCTATGTGTGACACAAACCCAGGCTGGCTGGCTCCAGCGAGCTGCTAACCTGCCTCTCCCCTAGTAAGACTTTACTGTGAAAATGGTATAATCAGCCCAGTCTCAGCCATTCACTTCGGGAAACATGGCTCAGGCAAGGCTGTGGAGTTCCACTAACTGATTATCACACTGAACTGGCCATTCTAAGTCAAATGCCTAAATTATAGACCTAAATATAGACCTAAATTATAATTCCAAAATACTCCAGTGGAAGCAACAGGTACTAATAGTTCCCCAATTGTCCAATAGCAAAGAGCGACCTGTCTCCTGTCAGTGTTACAGATGCATAAAATCTCCTATCGGGGCCGGAGGCTGGCCAGAAGTGAAAATGTGGCTACAAATTGGCAAGGCACCATCCAGGCAAAGGGAAGAGCTACAACTAGGCACCCTGGGTGACCCTGGGTGACCTTACTGGGAAAGCTGATCAGAGAGGCATCGAAAGACTGGTTGACACCTGGTGCCCTTGGATTAACTTTGTATTAGGAGGGCCTCGGGCAGGTTTCCCTGAATGTGTCTTCCCACTCCATTCACAGTGGCCATACATGACAGGAAATATAGATTTTACAAAATTTGTCTGAGAAAGTTACTAAACCAACAGTAACAACAACGCAGCAACAAAACAACCCCTGGTGGAAGAGGGTATCTGATTTTCAGAGTTGCCACATTGTACTATTATAAATATCCAGCTTTCAACTAATAGGTATTGATTTTCTATTAGGGGTGATGAAAAGTTCTGGAATTAGATAATGATGATAGGTGCACAACCTTCTGAATATACTAAAATCCATTGAATGTACACTTCCAAAGTATGAATATTATGGTATGTGACATATCTCAAAAAATGTTTTTAAGAAAATGTCAAGGTTTCAACCTAGAAACAGAGCCACTCAAATAAATAGGAAAGTCTGGCCCATACTCAGGAAAAGAGGCAGCCACTAGAAATTGTCCCAGATGTTGACTTCTATACAAAGACTTTCAATCAGCTATTACAAATGTGTTCAAAGAATTAAAGGAAACCATGTCTAAAAAATTAAAGGGAAGAATAATGTTCCACTAAACAGAGACTATCCGTAAAGAGATATAAATTATTTTTTTTAAAGTAGAGCTTAATTCTCTTCCCCTTGAGTTGAGCTGCAATTAGCAACTCCATCCTACTAAGTAGAATCTGGCAGAGCCAATGGTGTGTGACCATATTAAGTCCTTAGTACCCTGAGGCTTCTTGTCCTCTCAGATCACCCGATCTGGGGGAGACCAGCTGCTATGTCATGAGGACACTCACACAGCCCCACAGAGAGAGCCACATGGCCAGGAGCTGAGGCCTCCAGCTAACAACTGTGTGAGTGGGTCATCTTAGAAGGAAATCTCCCAACTCCACTCAAGCCTCCCCATGATTACAACCAGACCAACTGGCATCGTGATAATAGCCTCATGCAAGACCCTGAGCTAGAACCATCCAGGTTATTGGCTTTTGAACTCCTAATCCTCGGAAACTGTGCATCTCACACACACTGTTGTTTTAAGCAAACTTGTAGGGTAATTTGTTATGCACCAATAGTAACTAATGCATGCTGAGAGGAAAAATCCTCTGAAATTTTCAAAGGCTAGAAGATCAATAAGAGAAGTGTTACCAGGAAGCTAATTTTCTTCCATACAAGGCAGCCCACAATGGAATAGGTCACAGTTTAAAGCGGAGAGCTGCTTGGCCCTTAAAAGATTCCAAGCAAAGACTGATGGGCATTTCCACAGATGATGATGTGGTTTCCTGCTCTAGTGAGGACGTGACATGGTCTTTGTGAATGACCTTTTGTTTTTAATTTTACTTATCATTTGATTGCCACCACTCCCACTACCTCCTGTTTTCCAGAAATAATTTGAAGTGCTCTGGAATTATGATACATAATTCAAGCTAAGATTAAAAATAAAAAGCAAAGACCAGAAACCACACAGAGGAATCAGAGTTGCCACAACTAAAACTAAGCCTGATGGATGCGTAAAGGGGAGGAAAATGTTACTCCCGACCACTGGAGATGTTGACTGGGAAGGCCTAGAGCAGGGCCCTGCAATGGGTTCCTTTCTTAAGGCCCACTGCTACCTCTGGTTGGAGATATTCTAGCTCAGGCTCTTCCTCCCGATCTGACACCTGCCCTATGACCTTGTCAGGGGCTGTCATTACCCGATTTAAGGTAAGCTGAAGTATGTTCCCTGTTACAGACAAAAAAAAAAAAAAAGTAGAGGTAGCTTATCCCTTAATGTTAGTCTGAGAAAGCCCCCCTCTCTCTCCTTAATGGAGAAAAGCAGATCTCACTGTCCATTGTTTACAGGGTCTGCCTTGAAGTCTCCTAAACCAGGGCTTTGTATCTAGCTAATGCTGGGCAGTGTTCTAGGTTCACCCCAATGGAAGATGGAGGGGGTGGTCTTGCTGAGATAGTTTCTGGGTGACCCCAAACAAGAGTCAACCAACCAATCCTAAGGCATCCTGCTCATGGGCCAGGAATCAACCCCCACAGTCTGATGATGAGACAGAAACATCCAATTGCCTGGCAGATCCTGTTTATCCTATGTCTCCCCCACCACCACCACCACCACCACCACCACCGCCCCCCTCTCCCCCCGCAGGGCTATTTCAGCACCTGGAGAAGGTTCTGGTCCAGAAGGCAGCTTAGGTAAACGCAGTACTTGAAACCTCCCAAACCACATCAAAATTATATCCAAACTACAGAAATTCATCAGTGAGAACTGCCCCTACACTCCTGGAAAAGACTGGACGGTGTTTTCAGTTCAGATCTGCTTATGATTTGGGTCTAGAAGATGTTTGAGATCACATCAGCTGTCACCTAAGTCATAAAAAGTCTGGGAAGAAACCTGACTTGGGTGGCACTGCCTTCTAATGAGAACACAGATGACCAGGGACAGCCATGGTCTCAGGTCACCCCTGGAAGCCATGAGCTACTTGGCTCCACTGGGTCCTCAGATCCCTGGGCTGTGAGCTTTGGGCAGCAGAGCCCGATGTGTGGTGTGTGGCCAACACACTCCCCAAGCACTGTCCCGGAAGGAAGACGCACACTTTTCACCAAAATCAAGCTTGAGACAAAAGTTCTTTTCAACCAAAGTCTTAATTCCTAGCCTGTTCTGCAGGCTGGATGCCTGGCAGCTGAGAGTGATAGACAGGTCTTACGCTGGAATGAAAGCCTGCTTCGATGTTAAGAAAGAAACGCCTGGGGGTTTGCTGGAGGGTAATTCCGACCTACATAATGACCCCTCACCCTGTGACATTAAAAAGGTCCCCCCAAATGGAAGCTGCATGGTTTCTGGCCTCCAAGAGCGCAGCTATGTGACCCCTGAGCCCTTTGGTGTATAGTGATCGCATCAGTCATGATAGTTTTATTAAATGGTGTGACCCAATCCAGTTCTTGCGTACAGGGCACTATCTCCTAATCAAAACTGCAAAATGTGGCTGAGCAGGCTGTGAAAAGAAATCAAGATGTGCATCTTAAGTAGCAGATTAATGGCTCCGGATGGGAGAGCCGCTGGCCTGTGGGGCTGGCGCAGAGCAATCTCACATCTTCAGCAGCAGGAGTTGGAGTGCAGGACTCCTCAGAACTGCCCAGACCTCCTGCACCGGTTCTGGGCACAACCCTCACAGCAGGGAGTCGTCATCAGACCCTCCTCATCATGCACAGCAGGTCTGAGGCCAAGGAGAGCTCTGAGCATCATGCTTCTCCTTCTTCCCAGGGAAATGAGAGATAGGCATGGGCATTAGAGACCCTGTGATGAGGGTCTACATCCCCTTCAAAACAACAGCTCAGCCCTGACTAGTTTGGCTCAGTGGATAGAGCGTTGGCCCTGGGGATTAAAGGGTCCCGGGGTTTGATGTACCTTGGTTGCGGGCAGTCCCCAGTAGGGGGTGTGCAGGAGGCAGCTTATTGATGTTTCTCTCTCATCGATGTTTCTGGCTCTCTGTTTCTCTCACTTCCTCTCTGAAAAATCAATAAAATATCTCTTTAAAAAAGAAACAAAATCAGCTCGGAGCCAACTCAAGTCCTGGAACCAGATGCAAAGCCAGGGCTTGTGTCACAGTGCAGAAGAGTTATGGGGGTGACTTACGCCAGAGGCAGTCGGAGAGGGTAGAACAATGGAAAGTGGGTCTGGGATGTTTCCAGAAGGTGGTGCATTGGAGCTGGGCTATAGGGCGGGGTTATGGATTGAATTATTTCCTCAAAATTCAGATGGTGAAGTCCTAACCTCGCATATGGCAGAAAGCTATTTTATTTGGAAATAGGGCCATTATAGATATAAGCGGTTAAGATGCGGTCACACTGGAGTAGGGTGGGTCCCTAATCCAATGTGAGTGGTAATTACAAAAAGGAGAAATTTGAAGACACACACATGGGAGATGCCATATGAAGACTGGACTTACATGATGTTACAAGCCAAGGAGCATAACTGGGAGCGGGGAGAGAGGCCTTCGGAGGGAGGATATCCCTGTTGACACCTTGATTTCAGACTGGCCTCAGGAATGGTAAGACACCCAATTTCTGTTGTTCTAAGCCACCCAGTGTGTGGTACTTTGGTACAGCAGCCCTAGCGAAGCAATACAGTCTTGAGGACTGTGAGTTTTGATGTGTGTAAAGAGAACCTCAGGTGAAGGGAAGAGCACAGATCACTGAGTTCAGATGGTCTTGCCTCTCAGGAGCATTCAGCAGTTCAGTTCTGCTGGAACCAAGCGTCTGAGGGGGAGGCGTGGGACGTTTACTGGGCCTGGCAATAGAGAGCTTTGAATCCTGGGAAATGCTTTGTCCGCTTTGTCCAGCAGAGTTCGCTTCTCAGTTGTTTGGGGTTTCTGTTTCTTTGTATCCATTTGGCAGGAAGTGAATTGAAGTGTCTGACTTCAGTCTGTAGTCATGGGGAACCAGGTTGCCTGCTGGGAGTGATTTGATCAGAGCTTCCACAGGAACACGGACCTGGCCACTCCTACTTATAGAAGCTGGGGACAAGAAGCAGCCTAGGGAAGAAGCTGCAGTGAGCACCCAAAGAAGAACGGAATACTCATGGGGGCAGAGCGGAAAAGAGGAGATAAAGACAAGAAATGAAGCTATAGGTTGACAATCAAATGTTTGTGAGTGGAAAGGAAGAGAGAGAAGAACTTACCACGAGGTTCTGAGACAGGGAGGACAGTGGTGAATCACCAGATTGAGTGAGGAAGGGAGACCTGTGGGGGAGTGGAGAGTTCCTTGGCACATGCTGACTTTGGGGTTGAACTTGGAAGAAAATATGGACTTGAAACATGACATCAATTTGGACAAGAGAACTGAAAGTTTAAAGCCAGTTGAAAATTAACAGTTCCATATACAGTGGTACCTGGAGATACGAGTGCCCTAACATACGAGATTTTTGAGATACAAGCCATCAAGCGAGCAATTTTTTGCTTTGAAATACGAGCAACATTTGAGATACGAGTAATGGCGTGGATCGGCTGGCTACACACGACCCACCAGTTTACCGAGACTCGAGCGTCTCAGTTTCCCACGCCTCAGTCAGTGTGCTTGTTTACCTCGTTGTCGAAGCATCTTTTGTGCATTTACATACTTTATCACATTTCTTTTTATAACCATGGGTCCGAAGAAAGCGAGTGGAAAGGTCAGTGCTCAGAAGAGGATGATGTGTATTGAATTAAAGCATGAAATCATAGAAAAATAGGAGCAAGGTGTGTGAGTGGCTGACTTGGCGAGGCAATACAGGCGTAGTACTTCAACGATATGCACTGTGCTTAAACAGAAGGAGTTGATAAAGGGTATAACACCAGCTAAGGGCGTTACAATAATTTCTAAGCTCCTTAGCTCTCTCCATGAAAAGATGGAGAATCTACTGATGGTATGGGTAACGGAGAAGCAGCTTGAAGGAGATACATTAACACAGGGCATCATATGCGAGCGATTTACGGTGATTTGCATCCAAAGACTCATTTAAAGCCCGTAGAGGCTGGTTTGATAACTTCAGGAAAAGGTCCGGCATTCACTCCATCGTCAGGCATGGTGAGGCAGCAAGTTTGGATGTGAAGGCAGCTGAGGATTACCTCAAAACTTTTTCCAAACTGATAGAAGCCAAAGGATATATCCCCCAGCAAGTCTTCAACTGTGACGAGACAGAGCTTTTCTGGAAGAAGATGCCGAATAGGACTTATATAACTGCAGAGGAGAAGGCGATGCCAGGCCACAAACCCATGAAGGATAGGCTAACTCTCTCACTGTGTGGCAATGTGAGTGGCAACTGCAAGATCAAGCCTCTGCTTATATACCATTCGGAAAACCCCAGAGTCTTTAAGTCACATAAGATTTTAAAAGATAAACTGCAAGGTATGTGGAGGGCAAACCCGAAGGCATGGGTCACCAGGCAGTTCTTTGTGGAGTGGGTAAACCTGGTTTTCGGCCCTTCTGCTAAGAAATATCTACAGGAAAACAACCTAACCATGCAAGCCCTCCTCGTCCTCGACAATGCTCCTGCTCACCCACCGAATCTCGAAGATGAGCTCCTCGAAGAGTTCAAGTTTATAAAGGTTGTCTACCTACCTCCCAACACCACTCCTATCCTGCAGCCCATGGATCAGGAGGTGATTTCTAATTTTAAAAAGCTGTACATCAAGCACCTGTTCCGGCGCTGCTTTGAGGTGACGGAGAACACAAACCTCACCCTTCGAGAGTTCTGGAAGAACCACTTTAACATCCTGATATGCCTCAGAATTATTGATCAGGCCTGGCTGGATGTTACAACGAGGTCTTTGACCTCTGCATGGAAGAAGCTGTGGCCTGAGGCCGTAGCCGAAAGGACCTTCGAAGGATTCGAACCCGAGGTGCCAGTGGAGGAGGAGATAGTGTCTCTGGGAAAATCCATGGGCCTGGAGGTGGATGAGAGAGACGTGAATGAGCTCGTCGAGGAGCACTCTCTGGAACTCACCACAGAGGAGTTACAAGAGTTGCAATCTCAGCAACATGCAGAGGTTCTCCAAGAAATTGGTTTTGAGGAGGAGCCAGAGGTGGAGGAGATCTCTACAAGTGAGATAAAGGAGATCTTAGGAATGTGAGAGAGGGTGTCACACTTCGTGGAAAAGAAACACCCCAAAAAAGTTGCTACTGGTCGTGCATCGAAGCTGTTCAATGAAACTTGCCTCACCCATTTCAGAAACATTCTGAAAGGGAGGAAGAGGCAAACCTCGTTGGACACGTTTTTTTTGAAATCGGCCAAAAATGCAGACCAGTAGCAATTAAGTTCAGTGAAGATTAGTTAAGTTACATTCAGTTTAGGGATAAAGTGTAGCATTAAGAGTGTAACAAGTAGGTAAATACACTTTATAAAACCAGTTTATTCCTTTACATTCTCTTTTATTATGTTTTCATACAATATTTGTCATTTATAAATACATTTTTCTTATTCAAAAACACGTAACAAGAACAACTGGGGTGGCATTTTGGGGGCTGGAACGGATTAATGGCATTGCAATTGATTTCAATGGGGAAATTTGCTTTGAGATACGAGCAACTTGATATACGAGCAAGGTTACGGAATGAATTAAACTCGTATCTCGAGGTACCACTGTAGGACATAAAATGAAATGGAGGAAGGCCACTATGTTAATCCATTTAGAGGTTGTTCTAATCTGTTCAAATGTGGGTTGTTATTTGTTGTTGTTTTAGTGCTGTTAACAAAGAAAAGGTCGAACCTTGCTTTGAGCAAATTCATTTCTCTCTCTGGAAGGTGGAGTAATGAAATGACTATGCTGCTTGTCAGATGTCTCGCCCCACTGAAAAAATGAAAACATGAACCCAGGCCTGAGGCCCTGCAGCCCCAGGTGGCCTCCACTTTGTTCTCCTGGCCCTGGTAGGACATAGAAGTGGAGATACCAAGGCAGCAAGACAGCAGAGCCCTTCAACAGCAGCTGGGCTTTCTTTGGAGAGTTCATTAGTGGGTGAGCGCTGAGCTCTGCCAGGAAGCTCTGGTCCTCAAAGAATTCGTAATGGATGCATCATGGGGAGAAAGACAAAGGAAGCAGATCTGGGAAGAAGCCCTTGGATGCTTTTAGCACCAGAATGAGAGAAGGTGCTTTTATAAAGAGAGGTGGAGTGAGGAAAGCCTTGCTGAAATTCAGCTGTGGGGGCAGTGGAAGAATGTACTTAACTCATGCATGCCCATTCTTAAGCCTTTGAAGCTTCAGCATAATTAAACCAACCAAAAGTGAACAATATCTCCCCTGGTGGCTTGTCACATAAACTGAGCACTACCTTATTGCTGTCCTATAAAATATGTGAGCTATAAGCTATTCAATAAATTGCTAGCAGCCACACAAAATAATGTCAAGAAGAGCCCTGGCAGGTGTGGCTCTGTTGGTTTGTTCCAAGCACCAGAAGGTTGCCGGTTCGATTCCCAGTCAGGCACATAATCCAGGGTTGCAGGTTTGATCCCTGGTCAAGGTGCAAGAAGCAACCAATTAATATTTTTCTCCTCTCTCTCTCTCTCTCTCTCTCTCTCTCTCTCTCTCTCTCTCTCTCTCTCTCTCTCTTTCTCAACATATCCTCCTGTGAGGATTTAAAATGAAGAAGCTTGGCCATGTATGTGTTACCTAGTAATAGCTAGCAAGATACCCTGATTTTCAGTATTCATGATCCTTGGAGCTCTGAGTAACGTAAGCACAGAGGCTAACCTGCAGACAGTGGTGCTCAGTGGATTTCCTTATCTGTGGCAGTGAGTGAGTCACATGGATGAGGCCTTGTGATATCCCAAGTCTCTCTTACCTTCTGATCAAGCTGTGTGAGTCATCATCTCCCCTCAGCACAGCCACAGAGCTGGATGGGGAGCATTGTCCAGAGAAGGAGGCCAAGTGGCTGCCACTACCCTGGGAAGCCTCAGCCCCTTCTTTCCTACTAAACTCCCTTCTTCCATGAAATCCCACAGGCTGAGGGAGGGACTATCCTCGACATCTTGGCTCTGCCTCACATCCAGCCTTAGAAGATCCTAGGAACTGCCCAGCTTATGGGAGGAAAAGGGAACTGAAGGTGATGACAATAATAATATTTTTAAAATATTGCCAAGACCGGTTTGGCTCAGTGGATAGAGCGTCGGCCTGCGGACTGAAAGGTCCCAGGTTCTATTCTGGTCGGGGGCATGTACCTTGCTTGCGGTCACATCTCCACTGTGGGGCGTGCAGGAGGCGGCTGATCGATGTCTCTCTCTCATCGATGTTTCTGACTTTCTATCTCTCTCCCTTCCTCTCTGTAAAAAATCAATAAAAAATATATAAAAAATATTTTAAAAATATAAGTAACACCTCAGCCAATAAACTGTTGTTCAAAAGTGTCTCTCCCTTGGGAGAAGAGAGAAGCGCACAAAAAGGGCCAACAGGCTGGGAAAAAGAGAGGTCAGGAAAGGGTGAGGTGGCAAAGATGGTATGGAAGCCTCTTCCTTCACCTGCAGTCAGTCCCATAGCTGAGCTGCCAACTAGAGGAGGGTGCGAGGGGCTGACTGGTCATCTCCTGCCTGGTCCCTCCCTCTGCTCAGACCTCGGTCCCCTGCCCTTCCTGCCTCAGCTGGTCAAAACTGCAATGCTGATCTCTACTTTCTGCTTTCTCTACCTTACCCCGACTCACTTCCCTTACTAGAGTATCAATTAACAGAGGCAGGGCCCATGCTCAGCGTTATATCTTGCACTGGGCTCATCGCGTGCTGTGCACGGAGCGTTTGTAGAATTTAAGGTTAAAATCAGGGGTGGCCAGTGAGCATAAAATCGTAATGTAAAAGGGTTAAGAGTAGAGATAACACAAAGAATATTGAGAGATTCATTTGAATTTGAGAAAGAAGTGGGAAAAGGTACCAAAGTGGGAGAAGGTACCGGTGGGTGTGGCCTGCAGAACCTTGAGGAGATCCAAGAGCAGGAATTCTCTCATTATCACATGCAAGAGCTCTGGCCTTCGATGCTGCTCTCTGGGGACAGATACCTGTTTGATCTTATAAAGGTCTGTAAGGGTTTGGGAGAGGGGAGAACTGTCCTGTGGCTTCTCTGAAATTATTCTACTACATTTCAGAAAGAAGACTCTCTAAATTACAAAACAGAAATGAATATGAAGGGATTAACTGCTCCAGATTCTATAAAAGGTAAAAAGAAAGAGAGAGAGAGAGAGAAAGAAAGAAAGAAAGAAAGAAAGAAAGAAAGAAAGAAAGAAAGAAAGAGAGAAAAATAGCTCAAGTAGCTGGTTAACCATTAGGAACATCCAAGAGAGTTGCCACCATCAAAGGAAATAGTGAAAGCCCCAAGATGGTCCTTGGTCTGGGCAGCAAGCAGACATTTTTGGATTCCAGGCTCCCTTCCACTGACCCCATCCCATGGGCTCTGTGGCTGGTACTGAAGGCTGGCACAGTTCCAGCCCTATGTAGAAGTCTCACCAATCCTGCCTCTGAACAGGTTTTTAAAAAGTCCCTCCAATAAAGAAATACCATTGGCCATATGAGTTCTGTGTCACTATCCTAAAGCAAGTTACAGACACTGATTGGGTGCAATCAATGGGCCCTCATCAGGGTCTGCAGCTAATGGGGGCCAACCTCCAGGAAACAGGAAGCAGCACAAGTGGCTGTCCCAAAGGGGGTACCTGAGAGAGCTGAGGCTCTTAGGAAGGAGGGGTGAAGTAGAGATTGGGAGTAATCTATGTTGGGTTGGCAAAATCAGGGTGTGCTCCAGCCTAGGTATCTTGTGATCCAGTTTTTAATTCTGCTTGTTACAGTAATGTCATCTCAGCCTTTCCCTCCAAGAGATCTCAGTGGAACTTGATTTTATTTCTGTGGGATGCACATAATGTAGTAGAAAGAATATGGGCTTTGGGATGAGAGGATCTGACTTTATAGGTTGTACTGCATTACCTTCTGGCTTAAGTTCTCTTATGCAGGTCACCTAACCTTCTCAGCTTGTTTTCTGGTCCACAAAATGTAGAGAATAATTTTTACTATTATTCTACTAATATTAAGAAACAGACACGTATAAAGAACTCTCTGCTTTCCCTTAGCACTGGATCCAGGGCTCCATTACTAGCATCTCTCAAATTGTATTACAAAACTCACCCATCTTTTTGAATCATCAGTGCATAGCTCAGTTTCTCCTCCTAGGCCATGGGTTAATATAGGCAGCTTTTCTTACTTATCATGTCTTTCTAAGGGAAATTCCAGGAATCCAGGAGCTCACACTGGCTTAGTATGTAAATTAAAAGAGAGATTGCCATTTGCTAACTAAAACGTGACCCCTTTTAGTGCTGTGATGAGGTCATGGGATATTCATTTCCCTTTTAAGGGAAGACTACAAAGTTAACAGAACTACCCTTGGAGGAGCTGAGGGAGGGCTGAGGCTCTGACCCACATTTCATTTTTAAAGAGCTGCCATCTTCCTGCTGAGTCACTCCTTTCTCATCTCAGCCTCTCCTGGCATCTCTCTCTCTCTCTCTCTCTCTCTCTCTCTCTCTCTCTCTCTAATTTATATATATTTTTAATTGATTAAGGTATTCTTTAACTGTTCCTCCTTGAGAGGGAATTCTGGTTCCTCTATTCTGGAAGAATGACTCGAGATGTACGGGATCCATTTTCTTCAGTTTGCTGTTTTTCTCCAAGAGCTGTGTACTTACCAGACTTCCTTTAAGGAGGATGTCCACTTTTCTAAGCAGACTTAAGGTGTAGCAGGAGTAGCCTTGTCCCTATTTTGGATTCGAACACATTATCCCATATAAGAAGAAATGCTTCCTCTCCTGAGACGGTTTGATTTTTGAATGATTGAGCCCAGAATTGTAGCTCTGACAGCCTACAGCTCAGATTCTGCATTTTTTCTAAACATTAAAATACTTCTGCTCTTCTGCTCTCAATGAATACATTAATGGACCTGCTTAACAATGAAATGTAATCAGGAATTAGGTGGATGATTAGGCCTGTATTAGTTAATAGACAAGTATTTATTTGGGGGGATGGAAGGAAAAGTTGGTAAGGTAGAATCATGCAGACAACCCAAGTTTTGCTCCCCAAATAAATTCCATATACCCACCAGTATCTCAATGATGGATACTGGCTAAATGCTTAAACTCAATAGCCATGCTGTCAATTGAAGTTAAAAAGAATTGTCTTTGACCTTGCACAACACCTCCAACCTTCCCTTTCAAAGCACATCATCTTTTTATAGATAAAGGACACCTTGGCGTGCAGTCCTCTCTGCCCTTCTGTGTCAAGCAAGATAGGTCCAGATGCTGGCCTCTGCTGTTTCTCCTTTCATTCCTTCATCTGACTTCCTATCACTGGGAACAATAGTGCTGCTTCCTATCTGAGTTTGCTCAGCTTTCAGGATTCTCACATGCATCCCAGGGCATTCTTTTCTTCCCCGATTTCCCCTCTCCTGCTCATCTACTTCTGTTGTCAACCTTTAAAGCAAACAGGTAGTGGTTTAACCAGGAAAATGGAGGTTATTCAAGAAAACAGAAGAATTGCAATTTGGGATATGCAAACTATGGTGAACCATAGGCAAGTGCAGAAAACAAAGGAAGGAACCATGCTGTTATAGAGGAAGGGGCAAAGGTAAGAGGGACAGTTTTGAACAACAGTTTATTGGAAGAGTGTGAGAGTTTGGAGTTGTGGTGGCTTTTTATTGGTGGAGGTGTTACTGGGCAAGAGGAAACCTTCTTCTTCCTGCCTGGATATGTAAAGTAATTTGTAACAAATGGATATGCATCAGAACTCTCCCTTCATGCCTTCCAAGTCCATTATAAATGAGGCTTTCCTTTATTTATTTTCACACTGTATCACAATTCAAATGACAACCTCTTACTAAAGTGGCAGCCTCTTTTGTTGGTACTGTTGTAAAACAATATAGATCATTCTTACTCTTTATTCAGAAAAACTAATGTCTTTTATAGTCAAAAGAAAATTAGTAGCAGAAGAAAGTAGAGTTGTTATTCAGCTATAATTTTAAATCCTACCTCTTCCAAAAATTCCTATTAATTCATCAGCTAAATAATGTGGCTGCTTCTAAAGATTCTGACATCTAATTCTCTGCCTGTACAAGTTTATTGTCAGGGTGAAAAATATTCTGTCTTTTTACTTTCATTTTTTAAAAACAAGCATAATGAAAATATAGGATATTGTTTAGGATTTTTATGAGAAGACTTGGCAGCTAATTTAAAAAATAGTTGGATGGAGAGATATGAATAGTTGAAAGTCCTCTCTCCACATTTACCTTTCACCCAAATCCCTGGCAACCACTGTTCTACCTTCCATCTCTATAAATTTGAGTAATCTGAATACATGAAATATTATAGTACATGTCTTTTTGTGACTGGTTTATTCCACATATCATAAAGTCCTAAAGGTTTACCTAAGTTGTTGGATGTGTCAAAACTTGCTTCCTTTTTAAGGCTGCCCCCTAGTCATTATTTGAATAAGTATGAACTGATTTGGCATGGAGAAGATCTTTCTATCTGTATTTTTACATGATCCATATCCATTTGTTTATTTTTAAATTTTAACATAAAGGGTAATTTTTGAGATGGCAAAGATGTAATATCTTATACATTGTGATGATTATTATCCTTAGAATAGGTTGAGTTTACAAAATATCCCAGAAGTAGTCCACTAAATAATTCTCTTCTGAAGTGTAACCCTGCAATTCTGATAGCTGCTGATAGGAGGGAGCTGGGGCATATTTATAAGTGCAGAAGCATGGTCTGATGGATTAAGTCAGCAATGAGGGTAGCTGGCAGTGTAGAAGTGCTATAATTCTGATTATATCTGTACCCAGTTTTCACCTGTAGGGTACAAAATTCTGGGTGCAGTTTACAGAATGATTTCATTCAAGTCCATCTAGGTGGAAGAAGTCCCTTCTAGGCACAGTCAAAATAGTTCAATAACTGAGGCAGGCATGAGTTGAGTTTACGCATTAGTTGCATTCTAATGCATTGAAGAGAAATGAATCAAGGGGAGATACAATCCCTTTGAGCAATGACTAGAGGACCAAGATGGTTGAGATACCCAAGGTCTAGCTGCAGCAGGAGTTGAAGGATCAAAGAAGCACAGTTTTCCAGAGCCTCATGTGCACTGAAGCTACGGAAGGAGCTCCAGACAGAAGCACAGTCTCAGAGGGATGCAAGAGGTTGGAGGGGAGCACTGACCACTTTTTTGCCTACCTTCCCAGCTCCTGCCTCCCATTGCCCCAAATCAATCAAAAGACAGAAGGCAAGGGAGCCAGGTGATACTGTCTGCAGGGTCAGCCCACCTAGAGATGCAGAGACTGGAAGGGAACCAATGGAGTAGGAAAGACATGAAGACTAGCCATTGCCTATGTCTTACAGATGATTAAGGTAATACTGATCAGTGCTCACTAGTGCTTGCCTGAAATTAGTCCCACCTTGCAGAGGTTAATGCGCTCTGCCTGATGAGACTATCTTAGTTTCTCTTGGGAATTTTAAAGTTAGAATAAGCATTAGTGTCTTTTCAAGAGTGATGCTGGGAAAATTGGATGTCCTCATATAAAAGAATGAAATTGGGCTCTTGCCTTACAGCATATTTAAAAATTAACTCAAAAATGGATCAAAAGTCTAAATGTAAAGCTAACACTACAGAACTCTTAGAAGAAAACAGGAGAAAAGCTGCATGACATTGAATTTGACAGTGATTTCTCAGATTTGACACCCAAAACGCAGGCAACAAAAGTAAGAATAGCCGAACCGGTTTGGCTCAGTGGATAGAGCATCAGCCTGCGGACTGGGGGGGTCCCAGGTTCGATTCCAGTCAAGGGCATGTATCTTGGTTTCGGGCACATCCCCAGTAGGAGGCGGCTGATTGGTCTCTCTCTCTCATTGATGTTTCTAACTCTCTATCCCTCTCCCTTTCTCTCTGTAAAAAATCAATAAAATATATTTTTTAAAAAAGTAAGAATAAATTAGACTAACTCAAAAATGTACATGAGACAAAGCACATAGTCAACAGAGTGAAAATGCAACTCGTGGAATGGGAGAAAATATTTGCAAATCATTTGTCTGGTAAAAAAAAGTAATAATAATAACATCCAGAATATATAAAGAACTCTTACAACTCAACAACAACAAAACCAAGCAACCTGATTTAAAAATGGGCAAAGGACTTGAATAGACATTTCCCTAAAGTAGAGATGCAAATGGCCAATAAGCACATAAAAAAAATGCTCAACATCACTAATCATTAGAAAAATGCAAACCAAAACCCGAGCTATATCCTCACACCTGTTAGGATGAATACGATTTAAAAATTCAGAAAATAATTGTTGGTGATAACATGGAGAAATTGGAACCCTTGTGCACTGTTGTTGGGGATGTAAAATGAATGCAGCTACTATAGAAAACAGTAGGGTAGTTCTTTTAAAAAGAAAAACATAGAATTATCATATCACCTTACAGTTCCACTTCAAGGTGTATATGCAGAATCACTGAAAGCAGGGTCTCCATGCACCCATGTTCATATCAGCATTATTCACAATAGACAAGAGAAGGAAGCAAACCAAGTGCCCTCTGACAGATAAACGGAATATTACTCAGCCTTCAAAAGGAAGAGAAATTTGACATATGCTACAACATTGGTGAACCTTTAGGACTTTATACTATGCTAAATAAACCAGTCACAAAAAGACATATACTATAAGATTCCACTTATAAGAGGTATCTAGACTACTCAGATTCATAGTGGTAGAAGGTAGAACAGTGGTTGCCATGCACGGGGAGAAAGGTGAATATGGAGTTATTGTTTGATGGGAATCGAGTTTCAGTCTTGCACAGTGAAAAGAATTCTGGGGATAGATGGAAGTGTTGCCTATATAACAATGTTAATATACCTAATTTCACTAAGTGTACACCTTAAAATGGTTATGATGGTAAATTTTATGTTATGTGTATTTTGCCACAATTTTTTTAAAAGCTGGAGGATGAAGAGTAACACAGTACCTAAATAGTTAAAATTAAATTTCTCCAACTTGATTTTTCTTCAGAATAATTTTATAAAAGCTATACATCACCTTCGGAATGAATTCACAATCAAGATGGATTCTTGAGTAACTTGATTTGGTCAGGAACAAAAATCAAAGCATGTCAGAGTGAGAGTTGGGGACTTCAATAATAAATGAACTCTGAAAAATACCCTAAGCCTCCATTTATTTATAATGAAAATATTATGCATATTCATATTGTGCTGTTGGTATCTGCAAGACTCTTCACAAAGCAGATAAATAATTCAAACACAGATTTGCTCACCTGGGCAGTAAGAGGCCAAAGGTCAGATTCTGTCTTATTCCTCTGACAGCTACTGATTTTTGTTCTCCAGATGTGAATGTTGCCAGTGTCCAATGACTCACTGAAAGGCCCTGTGACACATCTCAAGCTATGATTTTTCTTTTTACCATCCTCTTCCCACTTCTGAATAAATAATGTTTCATTGGAAGGGAAAAGAATTCTGAAGCCATCTGTTGTCTACTTAAGCTTTTTCAATAGTGTGGCTTATTATTGTTGTTGTTGTTGTTGTTGTTACTAGGGGCCCAGTGCATGAATTTGTGTACAGGTGGGGTCTGGCTGGCCCACCCTGATCGGGTGAATTGGGCCGGCCTGGGGGAAGGGCAGTGAGCGGTTAGGGGGCTGTCCCTGTCCCTGATAGGGGGGTAGGGGACCAATCTGGGGTGGGGCCAGCCTGCCAACTGCCTAGGGTTCCTCCCCCTGGCCAGCCCCACCACCTGGTCAAACTGGTTGAATTCTTGGTTGAGGAGACAATTTGCATGTTACCCTTTTATTATATAGGATTTCTATGTGCATCTTAGACTTTTTTTAAAATATATATTACTGATTTTTTGCAGAGAGGAAGGGAGAAGGATAGAGAGCTAGAAACATTGATGAGAGAGAGACATTGATCAGCTGCCTCCTGCATGCCCCTCACTGGGGATGTGCCTGCAATCAAGGTACGTGTCCCTTACCGGAATCTAACCCGGGACCTTTCAGTCTACAGGCCGATGCTCTGTCCACTGAACCAAACCAGTTTCAACACATCTTAGACTTTTTAATACTCTTAGTGATTTGCATCATCATAGGCCTTAAGGATGGCAAGCATGCTCCCCAGACAGCAGGGAGAATGAAGTTCAAGCAGAATATCCATGAGGCCCTTTGACTGGACAGGATGGCTGGTACAAGAACAGTAAAAGATGTGAGGCCTGTTCTTTGCTTTTCATGGATACCAAAAGGCTTTCTTTCTTTCCCTTACAAACAATCCATTAGTATCACCTTCTGTAATTGTTAATTTTATGTGCCAACTTGACTAGACCGAACATTGGTCAGACATTATTCTAGGTGCATTTGTGAGTATTTCTGGATGAGATTAACATTTGAGTCCATAGAATGAGTAAAGCAAATCACCCTTCCTAGTGTGGGTGGCCTTACCCAATCAATCGAAGGCCTGGATAGGACCAAGAGCCTTAGTAAAGGGAATCTGACTGTTAAACTGGGACATCTTCTGTCTTCCTTCTCTCTCAAACTAGAATTTATGCCGTGGGCTCTCTGGGGTTTCCAGCTGACCTGCTTCAGATTTTAGGGCTTCTAGAATCCACAATCATGTAAGTCAATTCCTGTATTTTATTTTATCTCCTATTGGTTCTGTTTCTCTGCAGAACCCTAACTAATATTCCTGCATTTTTTGAAAGCCTTGAAGCTTTTGAGCATGAGAGGGCTTTATAGTAGCAAAGATTTGTTTGTGAAGGAAGATAATACTGACAGTAGCAAAGCCAATATGCAAATAATGACTTGAGTGAGAGAAGATAAAGATTCTAACTTCAATGTGTTACCAACCAGTTAGGTGAGACTGCAGGAAATGCAATCGCTCTATGTATAAATTAACTTTGCTGCCTTTCAAACTATCCCAAATCTTACTGGCTTCAAATAGTCATTTATTTTTTAAAAATATATATTTTTATTGATTACAGAGAGGAAGGGAGAGGGAGAGAGAGAGAGATAGAAACATTAATGATGGGAGAGAATCATTGATCAGCTGCCTCCTGCACACCCTCTACTGGAGATCAAGCCTGTGGCCCTGGCATGTGCCCTGATAAGGAATCAAACCATGACCTCCTAGTTCATAGGTCAACGCTCAACCATTGAACCACACTGGTGGGCAAAACAGTCATTTATTTAGCACATGATTCTTTGGGTTGACCAAGCAGTTCTGGTTTGGTTTTTGCTCATCATTTTTTTCTGGATTTTGTTGTGTTGTATTGTGTGTGTGTGTGTGTGTGTTGTTGTTGTTGTTGTTTTCAGAAATTTTGGGTCAATTGGCAAATCAGCTGGTACCAGATTATCTAGGCTGGCTTCATCCACGTGTCTGGCAAGCAATGAGAGGCAGCTGCCCAATGCCCAGGGAACCAGTCCCATTGTCTCATTGTCTAGCCGGTTGGCCCTGGCTTCTTCGTAGGGCAATCATAATGTTCCTAAGAGCAGCAAGAAAGAGCAGGCCAATGCCCAAGCATTTTCAAGTGTCTGCTGGTGCCACATTAGCTAATGTTGTGTTAACCAAAATAAATTTCATGGACAAGCATGGATTTAAGGAGAGGAGAAACAGACTCTGCCACTTACTGGGGGACGAGCGTGAGGATGGGGCTACAGAGTCACATTGCAAAGGGTGTGTGTACAGGGATGAGAAAAATTGGTGACCATACTTACAATTTTCCACACCACTTCAGCCAAGTTTACACTCATGTCATTTACACTCATTTATACTCATCTGCATAGCCTTGGGAGGTAGGCACTGAGACTGCCTTAAAGTAGATCCCAGGTCAGACTCTAAACAAGTCTTGTTAGTCTCTGTAAACCCTTTACTTCTTTGGTGGCTTCCGAATCTAGGTTTTTCTTTCTAAGACAGGAATCCTACTAACCTAATTTCAAATACTTGTCTGCTTTAATGTTCATTCTGGAGAATGAAATGGCAGTTACATTCAGTACAATTATCAAAGGAAAGAGACCAGGCCTAAAGCCAGTGTGCCTCAGGCCAGTGTGTGGGTTCTTGACTTCCTGCAGGAAAGATTTCACATGAGTCCAGATGATTTTGAGAGTATGTTTATGAAAGCTGAGGACAGTGAAACAAAGGAAGGGTTTAGGGTCGAAGAAGCAACAGAAGGAAGACTAGGCAGGGTTCTGCTTTGGCTTCCTGGAAATGTTTCAAGAAAGAAATGGGCTGTGCTGGGCTCTATGAATTCACTCAGAAGTAGAAGTGACAGCGACAGAAGTGAGCCAAGGCAGAGCTGTTTTTAGTTCACTAAAAAGTTAGAGAAAGGGGGCCTTGGAGAAAGAAGGGAGTAAGCCTGGGTCAAGCTGCTGTTGCCTGTTGCTCCCCTGGTTGCAAGTTTTGTGGGAACCCTTGGAGTTTAGGAGAGAAAAGAAAAGATGCACTCCTGAGAGGAAAGAAAGGCATGGGTGTGTTCAGGGGATAATCTTAATAAAACATTTATCAGCTTTATGCTGATGCATCAAAATGAGATTTATTCCCCTGACTTCATTTGTCCTTGGGTGTGGTTGGCACAAATGGCACTAATTGGATTTCTATTATCTACCTCCCCGAGTTGGGGATTTACAGTGGTTGGAAAGGAGAAGTGTAAAACATTTACTCTTAAGCGTTCTTCTTTGGGGAAGATAGAATTTTGCTACTTACTAGTGCTAGGTAACTGTAAACTGCTTATAAGTTATCTGTCTTAGTGTCCCTTTCCCACTTGTCCTGGCTTACTAACCTGTCTTATAATCACATAAATCTAAGCTTTTGAGCAGTCAATACCTGTTTCTAAAGCACCTGCTATGAACTGAGAAAATTTGTTCATAAAGTATAGATGTAAATTGTGTAATGTGCCAAAAATATACAGTATATCAGAGACCAACAAAGTCTCCTATTAATCTCATGGGAAATTATCATCTGTGTGTAAAACCAAAAATCATAAGATTCTGGCTTCTCCTCATGGCTATCAGACTATCTCACCAGTTGCATCTGTTGTACATTTTTTTTAAAAGTCATCCCCTAGCCCTAACTGGTTTGGCTCATGGATAGAGCATCAGCCTGCAGACTGAAGGGTCTCAGGTTTGATTCTAGTCAAGGGCATGTACCTTGTTGTGGGGACATCCCCAGTGGGGGGTGTGCAGGAGGCAGCTGATCGTTGTTTCTCTCCCACTGATGTTTCTAACTCTCTATCCCTTTCCCTTCCTCTTTGTAAAAAATCAATAAAATATATATAGGTATGTGTATATATATATACATATATGTGTGTGTATATATATACATATATATGTGTGTGTATATATATGTGTGTGTATGTATGTGTATATGTGTGAGTGTGTATATATATGTATGTATGTGTATATATATACTGTATGTATATATATACTGTATGTATATATATACTGTGTGTGTGTGTATATATATATATATATATATATGTATATATGTGTATATATATATATGTCATCCCCTAGATTCTGCTAAGACATTTTGCTACATGAGACAATTTCATCCTCTTTCTCACGCCTGCCCCTTTTCTTTTAGGGTACTGACTCCAGGTTAGTGGACATCCCTGTTCCACACAGAAAAGTTAGGGGTAAGGGCAAATAATATTCCTAGGGCAAAGCTACCAAGTAGCTAAAGGTAGTTGGCACCCTCTTTCAAACTTAAGCTCTTTACCCCTTTGATTCTCCCCTCCCTACAGCCTATGCTGGATGTCCTCCCAAGAGAGGTGCTCTTGGGTGTCACGGTGAGACTGTCACACTTTCTCTTTCCTCTCAGCCATGTAGGAAAGGATTCAGAGCTATCACAGAATAGGTTATTAAATCCCATGGCCTTTGTCCACCCTGCTCCACTCCCCTGGCCCCAGAAACCTGGCCCCCAGTGAGCACACACGCACACACACAGACACACACTAACATTTTCAATATCTCACCAGGACCAGGCTCTCAGTACCTTACAATTACCTTACAATTATTTCCTGAGAAACTAGTTTAGATTTCTAGGGAAAATAAAGTACTAATGGTTAAGTTTAGAGGCTTTGGATCCAGGAAGACTGGAGTTGGAGTTTTGAGTTGGACACAAATAGTGTGTCTGGGAAACCTGCTAGCATTTTTGAATATCATTCTTCTGCTTTGTAAAATGGGAATATCAGTTCCTATTTCAGAAAGCAGTTGGAATAATTAACTGAAATATATATATATATATATGGAAGTGATTCTGGATAGTTTGTTCTATCACCTGCAAAAGTGGTAGCTGGAGGTGGACTCCATAGAGTTGGTCATTCTAGGTTTGGAATTCAATACCAGAACTTGACTTTGGGCCAGTTACCTAACTTCTCTGGGTCTCAGTTACCTCATCTGTGAAATGGAAATAGACAAAGAATAAACATAAAGATAAAAAGAGACAAATCACTTAGAAATATATAACCCCAAAAGCTATAGCTTAATGTCCTAAAAGGCATTAACCAGTTTTATCTCTTAGGGAACTTATTTCAGGATAGCTTTCTTTGTGAATTATGAATACCCTTACCATCTTACTCATTTTCTCATTAATTAATGAGTTGAATAAAATCACATATGTTTCATCCTATACTTGGTATGAGAATTATATATTTAACTCTTGGAAAATTATCCTCTGACAGGCATTAACTGACTGCCTAAGATACATTCCTTAATAGATTGACTCTGGCAAAACTTGCTTTGCTAGAAATGCTGATTAAGCTATTGTAGGGGGAGAGGAGAGAGCAACCAAAAACATACTGAGTTTCCATTTTTATATATTCTATCCTCCTTTCCCCTATGTCAGTTAGCTAAAGCCAGGTCCTAAGGGGGTGAAGGTGGAGAAATGCCCCTTGGAGGGGTCTCTACCCACTGAAAAAAAAGAAATAAGCAAGCTGCAAGATGAGCCTAGCAGAAAGAGATACTTTCATTATGGCCTTTGCACTTATGACTAGCAAGATAACAAAGGAGTGTAATTCTGAAAGCTTTATTACCATTTTAAGGATCCCTCAAGCACTGAGAAAGATAATAGTCAATGGATGGTGTTCATAGGATATTTTTCTCCTCCCCCGACAGCCACTGACAGCTGATTTTGTATTTGTAACTGCTGTCACTGAAGCATGGAGAAAAGGCCTGTAAGGCCAGGAGAATGAGAACACCTTCCCTCCAAGGATCTCTATTGCCATCACAAGGATAATAATAGTTACTGTAATTGTCATTCTACTTTCCTATAGACTGTCTACTTTGTGGAGCTTAAGGCTATGGGATTTGAGCTGCACAAAATCACACTAACATAAAGTCATGCTTTGTAATCTTCCCAGAGTATTTTATGAAACTGCAAGAGAACCTATGCAAAAAGACAAATATAATTACCAAATGCAGGTCACTTGACTAACAGTTAAGTGGAATGCTAACAGATACAGTGTCAACTTGACATTTTCTCCCTCCCACCTCCCCCCTCAATTAAATTGTTTGACCAACTGTCATTTTTTCTTCCCAAGGACATAGCTTATCGTGTCTGAGAAAAAATGAATTTAATTGCAAATCAGTTTCCCTTGTTGTCTGCTAGTTTCTCTTTATTATCTCCAATGAAACCATAAGGTTGGAAGCCAGGCCTTTTATTTCATTTATACACACCCTCATCTCCTAACACCATGCTCTACATAGTGTAAAATTTCAGCATTATTAGCTTTTCGACAGAGAGTGTTAGAGAAACACCTAACACGTCCAAAGTTCTACTCTGCGAAAAAGAGCCTTCGTGGATGAAACAGGATGGGGCTCACAGGTGATCTTATGGTAGGATGAAAAATCTTTGAGAGGGGCTCGAGGTTTAGAGAAAACAGCTGGACACAAAGAAAAGGGGTGTGTGGAAAAGAGGTGAAAATGAGAAAGACAAAAAGAAACAAAGCCAGACACTGAATGCAGGGAAAAGGGATGGGGGGAGGGGAGAAGGGAGGAGAAAGGAGGAGAAGGGAGGAGAAGGGAGGAGAAGGGAGGAGAAGGGAGGAGAAGGGAGGAGAAGGGAGGAGAAGGGGCAGAGCCTTAACCGTTTGGCTCAGTGGATAGAGCTTCAGCCTGTGGACTGAAAGATCCCAGGTTCGATTCTGGTCAAGGGCATGTGCCTTGGTTGCAGGCATATAGTGGGGAGTGTGCAGGAGGCGGCTGGTCAAGGTTTCTCTCATTGATGTTTCTAACTCTCTATCCCTCTCCTTTCTTCTCTGTAAAAAAAAATAAATAAATAAAAAAGAAAAAAAATCAAAATATATCAAAAGAAAAAGGAGAAAGGCGCTGACTAAAAGCTAGGATTCTGGATGGGGGAAGACTACAGCCCCCAGAATCCCTTGCGGTGCCCCTACCCCAGTGTCAGTCTCTTAGGCAACCCCGGTAAACAAGATGGCGACCTCCGGGGGAGAACCCCAGAGAAGGAAAACTACCTCTCACCAGGGAGGCTTGAGCGGTTCTAGAGGAGGAGCCCAGTCGGTACTGGTTCGCCCAGAAAAAGAACGCTGGTCTTCATTTCCCATGGGGCAGCGGCTGGTGGGTCTTTACAAAGCCTCCTCCTCCTCCTACCTGCTCCAGCAGATCGTTCACCGCTACCCGGAGTCGGATCCCGAGCAAGAGGAATCCGAGGGCGAGGAGGAGGGCGAGGAAGAGGAGCGAATGGATTCCGAGGAGTCCTCAGAGAGCGAGCTGCTGAATTTGGAGGTGTGCCTTCCCCCCCGCACCCCTCACCACATCTCTCTCCAGCCGTGGGACCCTGCTGCTTCTGCGGCAGCTCCCCACGCACCCCTCTTCGTCCTGACCACTTCGGGGCTCCCCCTATTTTCTCCCCATTTCAGTTACCCGATTTTCTCACCCACCTCTTATTGAAATATTTCCAAGTTTTTCCTTTAGTTTCATTAGCACACCTGGTTTCTTAAGAGTCGAATTGTGCAGTGTCGTTATGAAAAATTACTATTTATATGGGACTTAAGGCTTCAACTTTGTTAAAATTATACCTTGACAAGACTGTGAATAGGTAGAATTCGTCCACCCCCTGCACCCTTTCCCCCCGGGGTTTTGAAGTACTCCAATGCTCTCCCCCACTTCTAGTCCCTTCGTCGTCTTTGCTCTAGGGGTTATTTTATTTTATTTACTTTTTTGAAATAATTTGAGAAGTGCTTCTTCAAACCCTAAGTGACTTACAAGTTTAATATATTACTTCTGTCAGGTGTCCCTGACACATTATCAAGCATCTCGAGCGCACACACACACATACACACACACCTCACTTTGGGAGTGTTTTAGGATGTAGAGACGGTTCCAAACATTCCCATTGACATTGCCTGGGGTGGGAGCTCTGCCTTGTACATTATACAAATTCACATTAATAGATACCCATTCTTGCCAAAACTGGTTTGGCTCAGTGGATAGAGCATTGGCCTGGGGACTGAAGGGTCGAGGTTCGATTCCAGTCAAGGGCACATACCTTGCTTGCGAGCACATCCCCAGTAGGGAGTGTGCAGGAGGCAGCTGATCAGTATTTCTCTCTCATTGATGTTTCTAAATCTCTATCCCTCTCCCTTCCTCTCTGTAAAAAATCAATAAGATATATTTTTAAAAAATATATTTAAAAAATAGATACTCATTCTAAACACCACTCAAATCCACTCCTTTCTTATACTTATCATTCTGCTTCCTTCTTAGCCCATTACCTGTCTTCTGTCCCTTTCTACTTCTCATCACACCACTTCCTTCTCTTGACTTCTAATATGTTATTTGTTTTCTTAACAAACACACACACACATTGACTGGCTTCTTTTCAATGAACTGTTATGTTCTCCTCTTTGTCCTGCTGCCAGGAAACTCAAATCAATATTTTTCTTTCCATCGTTTTTCTTGAGATAGATTTTTCTCTTCTCCTTTTTTCCTTTGTAGTATAAATTGCTTCAAATTCTTTTCAGAAGTAGATACTGGTGTGCTGCAGAGAAATAGAATGATTCCAATGTCTCCTTTCTGTGATGTTCTTGCTGTCTTGCTGTCTTTGCCACTTTGCACCTTTCCCTAGTCACCTTTCCTCCTTGAAGCCAAACATGCTTCTCTTTGCATGCCTGTTCTGTTTCCCAAACTCTTTTCCTCGTTAGTCTTACCTCTTCCTATTTTTCCCCTCAAGAACTTGCATTGTCTTCTATTGCTCTGAGGCTACCACTCACCACTTACCACACTGGGGTGCCCTTCTTTTGTGATGTCCTTTTAGTCACTCTCCACATTTGGTCCATAGTTTCCACCTCCACTTTTTCTTCCCTCTTCTTCTACCTCCTTTTACAGGGGCTCATCACACATTAGTTTTTCTTAAAATAGGTTATAGGAAGTTATTCCTTATTTGTCCATCTTTTTATTTACTTTGCAACCTTTAACAGTGACTATTGCAAAAACAATTGCAGTGTTTTTACAATTTTGAGATGTTTGTATGGTTTCCACCGCTTCCACCCCAGAGGAATCCACAAATGAATCACCAGTTCACTTTATTATTCTAATTAACACATGCTCTTAAGCTATGAGGCTCATTAGTACCACTGTTAATCCATCTTCAGTATGCCATTAACAAACCAGGGAAGGGGATGACTTGAACTACTTATTCCTTTTTGGCTTACAGGATGTATGTGGGAAAAGTTTATTAGTTCTTCCATTTACATTCTAAATGTTAATATTTATTTTGTGTTTTCACATATTTTAGCTTTTTATAGTATCTTATAAGTTTAATATACTGAGCCAAAATCTGTTTGTTTGGCTCAGTGGATAGAGCGTTGGTCCGTGGACTGAAAGGTCCCAGGTTTGATTTCGGTCAAGGGCATGTACCTTGGTTGTGGGCACATCCCCAGTAGGGAGCGTGCAAGAGACAGTTGATTGATGTCTCTCTCTCATTGATGTTTCTAACTCTCTATCCCTCTCTCTTCCTCTCTGTAAAAAAATCAATAAAATATATTTAAAAAAATCAAAAAACAAAATAATGTTGATAAGTTTTAATATACTGAACTGTCAAGCATAAAAGGACTTATTTAAACTTTTATGTTTAATTATTTATCTTCCATGTCTTAGCCTAGTTAAGATTTGTAATGCATGATGGTCATGGTGATTACTGAGTGCCTGTAATGCCATTAGCCTCACACCTCTGAAGCCCTCGTGGACTTGAAGGAGATAGTACAGACCAGCTGTTCAGAATACTGTCTTTGGTTCATATAAAGCCTTTTGTTAGCTGTGAGATTTTGAGCAAGTTACTTTACCTCTCTCTATCTCATCTGGAATATGTGAATTATAATAAAACCTACTTCAAAGGAGAATTGTAAGAATTAAATGAAATTCTACATGTAAAATACTTAGCTATATTACTTATAATACTTACTATATTACTTATACTGTTACTAATACAAATAATAACTTGCATGTTTAATTCATGTAGACTTCATTGAACAAACATGAATTGAATGATTACTATGTAAGAAGCACTCTTTGACTCTAATTACATGTGTCTGATGCATGAAAATCACTCTTTTCCAGTGACTAATGTGGGTAATAATGCCTACTCATGGATTGTTAGGAACATCAAATTTAATGAGAAAGTATGTAGGATATAGTGTCTGATACAGAACAGGCTCTCAAAAATTTTAGATGTATTATTAGATGTAGCAACAGTAATGATAGAAGATGGTGAGAATATGACTGAGGACATACATGGTCCCTCTCAAAGTGTGATAAGAATGTGAGTAAATCCTACCTATGCATTATGTGAAGCATTATGTACTCTGCTGTGTACAGATGACAGCTAGGTTGTAGGGATCATGGAATACTTTGGGGAAAGTAGACCCTTGTCTGAGTGGAGAGGTAGTGTGTGGGCAGGCAGATGGCAGCTTTTCCTATTGATGGATTATAAATGAGAGCAGAAAAGGCAGCTGAGGTGGGGGCCAGGTTGTGGAGGACTCTGGTGGCTGAGTGGAATTCGTTTAGAAGCAGGGAGGTCAGTGAGAAGACTCCAGAAATATCTATGGAGAGACAAGAGGCTGCATTCAGGCAGTGGAAGTGGAAAGGAAGGCAAAGATGAAAACATATAACATATTTGAGATGGGAAAGTTACTGATTGAATACACTGAGTGATCAGATTATTATGATCTCTGAACACATAATAATCTGGCCACTCAGTGTATATATATTCAGCCTGGTGCATGAATTTGTTCATGGGTGGGGTTCGGCCAGCCTGGACCACTCAGTATATAATAAGCCTGGGATGCCTGCTAGGCCTATGGCATGATCTGGAATGGAGATAGGGATGTTAAGGCCATTAACTACAATAAGAAACAGGAACAGATAGAGCTGTGTAATAAGGAGTTGGATATGCTAGTCATATGACTGAAATCAGGGCCATGGACTCAGAGTAGAAGACCAGGAATCATCAGCATTGGCGTCTGTGTGATCAGCAAGGAAGGAAGAAGAGAGGACAGCCAAGCATAGAACCCTAGGGTATAGGTATTTAAGTAGCCAACAAATGAGGAGAGTTTAGGGAAGGAAACTAGAAAGAAGATCTGTGTGTGCCTGGCCAGTGTGGATGCTGGTTGAACATCCACCCATGAACCAGGAGGTCAGGGTTGTGGGCTTGATCCCCAGTAGGGGGCATGCAGGAGGCAGGCACTCAATGATTCCCTCTCATCATTGATGTTTCTCTCTCTCTCTCTCTCTCCCTTCATCAATACAAATATATTTAAGAAAGGAGGGAAGGAGGGAAGGAAGGAAGGAGGGAAGGAGGGAAGGAAGGAGGGAAGGAGGGAAGGAGGGAGGGAAGGAAGGAAGGAAGGAAGGAAGGAAGGAAGGAAGAAAAGAAGGAAGGAAGGAAGGAGGGAAGGAAGGAAGGAAGGAAGGAAGGAAGGAAGGAAGGAAGGAAGGAAGGGAGGGAGGGAGGAGAGTTGTGTGATAGGGAAGCCAAGGCAAGGAAGAGTCTTCAGGACACGGGAATATTGTTGCTGCCATTATGTTAAGTGGGAAGAGGCCTAAAAAGTGCTTCTTAGCTGTGCCTACCTGAGGCCCATGTGGTTTTGTGATGTGCTGAAGGTAGAAGCCTAACTGTAGTGAGGGGAAGAGCGAATGGGAGGTGAGGATGGGGAGCTGAAGGATAAAAACGCAACCCTGGAGGAGCTTGGTGACCAAGGGAGACAATAGTTCTAGATAATGGAACATAAGCAGGACTGAAGGGAGCCCTCTAGGACAGAAGAGACTCACAGCTTGTATAGCTGGAGAGGGACAGTGGAGAGTGACTGGGTGAAATTGCAGGCAAAAGAGGGCAAAGTGGATGGTCCCTGAGAAAAGTCCCTGAGGAAACAGAGGGATTGGGTCCCTGAATGTGGAGAAGGAGCAGGCTTATCTGAGATCAAGTGAGCAGCATTAGGGCAGGTGCAGAGCATGGAGGGGCTTCGTGTCTGGTTGTTTCTACTTTGCCAAAGGAGTGGTGGCACTGGCCAGCTTGAGTAGAGGGTGGACTCTGCACAGTCAAGGTGGGGAGTTGAAAGGCAGCTAATAAAGAGCAGGAGACAGCTAATAGCCCTGAGGCCCATCTACAAGTTGACATAGAGTGGCACCAGAATGCATGGTGGTGGGGCCTTTCCCCCAGACCTCTCGGCAGCTCCAGGGGAGAGTGGGGTCATGAATTCTTCAACCTATGTTTGTACTAGGCACTGAACTCCCCACCCCTCCCTCTTTATGCTTCTGCTAGTTGGAATTTTCTGTAGTTTCCCCAAAGGGCCATGCACGCCTTTGCCATGGAGATTTTGTGCATTCTTTCCCTTTTTGCCTGCAATATCCTTCTTGGCCCTCTTTTCTGCCCCTCCTTCCCCTTTTCCAGAATAACTCAACTGGGTCTCAACTTAATTGCTCTCTCCCCAAGGAAGCCTTTGCTCTCTCCTGCTCCCCACTAGACCTGACAAAAAGGGTGCCGTTTACCTCGAGTATCCTATTCATCAAAGTCCTGAAATTGCTTGTGTCCTTGTCCGGCACGTGATGAGCATGCCACAATCTTTGCACAGTGCTCAATTGTGAACTTGCTCCCGGTTTGGGTATGTATGTGGCAATTGCAACCAGGAGGCCAGGAGTCAGAGAGTTGAGAGTAGAGACACTAAAATTGCTCATGAGATACCCAGTACGGAAAAAGTACAGTCAGGAGGGGACAGGAAGACTCTGAGAAGGGAAGGACAAACAGACTGGAGATTCTGTCGTGATCCAAGAACAAGTTCAGTGGGTGTTGGAAAGGTGGAAGGTAGGCACCTGTAGGATCAGAGAGTAATGGAATGCTGGGTTTGAGATGTCTAGGCTGGAGCAATTTAGACTGGTGACCAGGCCAGGGCAGGCCCTGGGAGTGAGGGCCTGAAGTTGGGAGGAGATCAATTTTAAGGTGTCTGAAGTTGAGAAAGCAAAGAAATGTGTGGATGTGCATGTGCTCGGAGTCGAAGGTGTGTTGAATGGCCATCCTTGGGGACTCTGATGCCGCCCAAGACAGAGATAGGGCATAAAAGGGCTGAAAATGACCAAAGACCAGAGGGGAACCAATGGCAGGAACCACAAAGGAGGTATTTGGGCATTGCTGGGAAGTCTTGCCTGGGGGATCTGGGAAAATGCTGACAGTGTGGCTGGTCTCCATATCAGTGGTACAGACATTCACCTGCTGTACGTAAGAGGTACAGCATCTTCTCTTAGCCAGGAAGTGGAAAGGCTGGGTCAGGTAAACTTCAGAGGTTTCAGTGGAATGTTTTGGAGGGAAGGTAACACGCCCAATTCAATCTCTTCCCAGGTCTTTTATAAGAAATTGGCCATCCTTGGGAACTCTGATGCCCAAGTAGGAACTTTATTTAGAAAAGTAAATGCCTTTCCCCATTCTGTGCACAGGCTGATTGGCATGGATGAAGGAAACATTCAGATGTGGGATTTCTGACTGAATCGATTAGTAGTAACAACTGTCATTTATTGGGAACACTTGCTATATTCTAGCCATTGTGTTAAGACAGTGGTTGGAAAACTGCGGCTCAAGAGCCACTGTGCGGCTGAAAGAAAACTTTATCTGCCTAAAGTTATGTATCCACAATGGCAGATCCAGGGTTCAAACCAAGCATGCCCAGCCCGAAGCCTGTGGGCTAACTTGCTTCTCTTGGTTAGTGCAAATTTGGGGAGAAAGAAAATCCTTACAATAGCACCAGCCTACGTACTTATGTTGTCAGTACCCAAATTAACGTGGAAAACCCGAAAAGACATTTTGCTGTCACAGTCCGCATGCTAGTTATGCTTCGTTATTTGGGTGTGACTGATGTGATTTCTGTATGTTGTATCCTCGTGCTGATGCTAGTGATAATAGACAGGTCATTACAGAGTTGACGGTCACTAACCACCCGTTATCTCTTCTTTCTGTCACTACTGAGGAAAGGGCACGTTGGGCCACCAGTGGCCCATAGATATCTACAGACCCCTTTTATGGAAATGATTGCTACCCTTTTAATAAATCTGGTAAACTGTACGAATCCAGCAAAATTAGCCAATAGGAAACTGACTGAAGACCTGTTTTCTCCAGCAAGAATACCAGATTTAGCAAAGTCATTGCCTTAATTTGATGTAACCGGCCTTCAGGGTGTGGGCAGGCAGTCAGGTGCACTGGTGAGAATGGCCCTGGGGTTGGGGAGATGTGGGAATAAAGGGTTTTGGCTCTGTCACAACCTAGCTATGCGATTTTGGGCCAATTAACCTTTGTAAGCCTTCTTCAGCTGTGAAATGGAGCTAAGGGTACCTACCTGGGGGTGGTCAGGAGGATTAAATGAGTTGATTTCCTCACGAGCTCTTGGCACGGTGCTCCTTTAGTGTAACTATCACCACTAACATTGGTGTACCTATTGTGTTCCTTCCACTTGGCACCTAAAGCCAGTGACCACCTGAAAAGGTAGCAGCAGTGAAAGCAATGACTTGATAGATATTGATGTAAACAAATGTACTCTGTGTCTTCCATACAGAATTTTGGGGGGACTGTGGTAAGGTTTGAAGTGCTCAGCTCCCGGATATGTCACATTCTGAGTAAGTGCCAGAGGAGATGGATGGCTTGTTTCTTTGTCATGGAAGTCCTCTTGGTCCACCTGTGCTGATTTTTTTTCTTTTTCTTCAGGGTGAATTTGATGGGATCTTGAGAGAAGAGACTGTGGCTGAGGCACTCTACCAGTTGGGACGCTCTGGTGCCGGGACTGAGCAAGTCTTCCTCAACCTAACTTTGTCGGTGAGTGTGACAGGATCGCCATTGCCTGGCTACATCTGGACACGGGTTGGGCCATATCCATTTTTTTCTGATACTCATAGCTTTTGTGATGGCTCCATGTCTCAGTCACATTTGGTGGAGAATGGTGATAAGAGTCATTTATGTAAATGTTAGACATCAAAGAATCCTGGCCAATCCAACAATCAGCTTCTCAAATTCCTTTGTTTCATTCCCTTTGGAGCCTATTTCTTTCATCTTAAGTAGTTATTTTATAGCAATCAATGCCTTCTTTCCAGAAGGTTGAATTTGATTCTGTAAAACTAATCAAAAACTCTTCAAGAATTTTCTCTCTGATCAGGACTATAATTTATATCTGAATCCATGGGAACAAAGGGTTTTGGTATTGACTTTCCCCCCTACTATGTCAAGAAATAAGTAGCTGTGAGCAGTCTCTCACTTTCCTAAAGACACCTATTATTAGTGAACAAGTGTATTGTTATTCGTCAATTTTCAAGATTTTGATGCTGGTCACAGTGCAGCACAGAATCTGGGCTGGGTTTTCTCAGACAAGCAGAATCCTTGGAGGACTCTGTCTTCTTTCCCTTGTTTTTCTACAGCCCTAGGCAAACAATGCATCTCTTTGGTTCCTTGTATTGTAAAGCATTAATATTCCTTGCGTAAATGCAGATACGTAGTTGAAAAAGCACACCGAAATTTTGGATGGCACCAAAATTTGGCTCAAGTGTATAAATTCATCACACTGCTGTTCTGTGTGGGTTTGAACTAGTAAACTCTCTGAGAAACGTTAAACTCTCTTCACCCACGCTGGCTCCATGGCATGTTCTATGAGGACGGTGTATTACAGCTCTCCCCTTTTCCCGTTTTCACTTTATACCATGTTATGGATGACTCAGCCGGCCGGGCACCCTGTGTGAACTGCACTGTGTAGCACTGGAATGGTAGATGATTCCAGCAGCCAATACATCCCCACACAAGTCCCTGGTGATCAATATTCCACTTAGGTATGCAGCGCTATGCCTTAAATTGATCTACCAAAAAAAAAAGCAATTCTTTAAATCTTATTTCAGCCCGATAGACTGAAGCTTAACTTGCTTTGCCACTGACCTCCTTACATGTGAGATATTACGTGTTGAATTACTTTGCCTTCATAACCTGTCTTTACTGAATACATTGTCTTAGGGTTGCCTGG
The DNA here is from genome assembly GCA_011751065.1 of Lasiurus cinereus. NCBI lineage: Eukaryota > Metazoa > Chordata > Mammalia > Chiroptera > Vespertilionidae > Lasiurus > Lasiurus cinereus. The sequence continues at coordinate 52,146,843 of JAAGEH010000307.1, read as the reverse complement.
TTTAGTGATTCTCACCCGCGCCCCCCCCCTCTTGCCCTCCCCCGCCACCCGCTTCCCCCAGTATCTTACTAGTAAGTATGTTACACGTTATTTTTTACTTTCTGTTATTATTTGTATATGTAGGTTCTCTTCTTTCAGAGTCATACTTTTCTGAAGGGCACAATATGGCTCTGTTTCATTATTGTATTTCTCATCATGGCAAGCACAGTGCCTTCTACACAGCAGGGTTTCAACAGGTATTTATTGATCACTGTTCTAGTGGCCTCTTTTGAACACCGTTATTATTGTAGTTGCGTATGATGACACGTCAGTGGTCTGCTTTTTCTGATTCTGACGTCACAACACAAACCAGTGACATGAGTCTTTGTCCCAAGGGGCCGCACACCCCTCCCGCCCCTGTCAGTTCACTGGCAGCGGGATGTCAGGGAGGGAAGGTTATCAAAGGACTCAGCAGACTTAGATCTGCTTCTCTGCCACCAACCTGCTATGCGATGCCAGGCTATTTACACTTCTCTCTGTCCCTCACATTCCTTATCTCTAAATTGGGAACACCGGGCCCTGCCCTGCGGATCCCACAGGTTTTTTCTCTATTGTGGGAGAGTTGAAAATGAGCCCTGTGAGAACTGGGCATGTTGTGGTTAATGATCTCCTGATTAGGTATGAACTCTGTTGAAGGTGCCGTTTAAATTCCAGGCATCCACTTTTTCTTCAACCAGATAAAGGCTGTGGCTTTATTACTCGTACATGTTTCTTAATATAAAACTCTACTCAGAAGGTTCTTGGGGCACTGCCTTAATTTGCCTTTTCATATTGTATTTGTTCTTGCTAATTTTCTACGCTATTATTTTCTTCAGAGGAATGCATTTTTAAATGGGGCTTGTAATCTGTTTTGGGATCCTGTTAGTAGTAAGCTTCAGATTTTTCCCCCCTCTCACTTCTCTTTTATGAAAGGAATTCTGGATTTCCTTTGACAACTGTTATTTCTAGACGTTGGGAGAAGGCCGAGAACTAATATGAAAGCAACATTAAAGTCCTTTACCTTTTATTTTTCAGAATTGTGACTTGATTGATATTAGCATCCTCTGCGGATATGTCCACCTGCAGAAGCTGGATCTCTCAGTAAATAAAATCGGAGGTACGTAATTGTCATTCTAGTACATTGATGGGTCAGTGAATCATTTCAGAAGTTGAGCTGTGCAGTAGATGATACAGTTTAATACTACAAAACTTGATACAAATGCTACTATGGATCAATCTACACATCGACCCAATGCTCTCCATGTAAAAAGGCACCAACAGCTGATGACTGAAGAAAGGGTCAGGGTAAAACCTGTGATATTATGCTGTGAGCGAGGGTAGCAGATGGAAGGTTTGCTTTTTCCTTTTAAGAGAGGGATTATTACTTGTTTAATACTTCCTGAATATCCCATGATTCCCTTTTCTTTTCCTCTTTTAGTTTATTCAATGTAGGTGAATTCATTTTTATTTTCTTCCTTTAATCATGGATTCTTTCCTTTATTTTGCATTTGCATCAACAACATTTTAGTACTGGCCATCTAGTTCTGTTCTTGTTTGCACAGAGATTCACAAATTAATTTTTTCCTCTATTTTTGCTATCTCTATATTTGATTGATTCTTAAACTCTTAACTTTGACATTAGGAGGTCTATATGACCTATTTGTTGTGATACCTTCCTTGTCACATTTAATGAAATTAGTTACATTTCCTTGAAAGCTTGATTCTTGTTTCTAATTTTCTGATCTTATTTGAAGTTAAAATATACAATTCTTTCCCTCAGACTTCGAAGGAAAGAAGCAAATCCTCATTTCTCCCCTGCTTTCTTCACTGATAATTGTTCTAGTATCTTCTTTAATTTGTCTTTCTGTCACAATTAAATGTTGCTGATAAGGTCTTCTCGTGGCTCATTTTAAGTGTTGTTGTTTTAACCTTGTATGACTGCAATAATTAAAATCCACTTTTATTTCAATGGCTCAGAAATATTCTAGCATATTTTTTCTTAAAATGCTGTTTTGAAAGACCGCCCCTCCCCCCAGCTTTCAGTTTTATAAAACTTTATTATGAAAAAATACAAACATGTGAACAAGTAGAGGGATTGTTGTCATGAATAATCAGGTTCAACAATTACCAGTCATGGCCTATCTTTTTTTTTTTTTTAAGTATATGGTACTGTGAGTATATGGTACTTTTTTTAAGTATATGGTATTTCTCGTCTCTAAAATTATATATATATGCTAGAAGCCTGGTGCACGAAATTCATTCACGGGGGTAAGGTGTTGTCCTTCAGCCCAGTCTGCTCCCTCTCCAATCTGGACCCCTTGAGGTATGTCTGACTGACTGTTTAAGGCCTGATCCTACCAGTACTGCTGGCTCCCAACTGCTCACCTGCCTGCCTTCCTGATTGCCCCTAACTGCTTCTGCCTGCCAGTCTGATCACCGCCTAACCACTCCCCTGCCAGCCTGATTGATGCCCAATTGCTCCCCTGCCAGCCTGTTTGCCCCTAACTGCCCTCCCCTGGAGGCCTGGTCATCCCTAACAGCTCTCCCCTGCAGGCCTGGTCATCCCTAACTGCCCTCCCTTGCAGGCCTGGTCCCTCCCAACTGTCCTCCCCTGATGGCCATCATGTAGTGACCATCTTATGTCCAGAGGGGGGCAGGATCTTTTGACCACCATCTTGTGTGTTGGAGTGATGGTCAATCTGCATATTACTTTTTTATTAGATAGGCTAGAGGCCTGGTGCATGGGTGGGGGCCAGCTGGTTTGCAATGAAGGGTGTCCTGGATCAGGGTGGATGTTCTCTTGGGGTGTGGAGTGGCCTGAGCAAGGGGCTTGTGGTGGTTTGCAGGCCGGCCATGCCACCCAGCAATCCAAGTGGAGGCCCTGGTATCTGGGATTGATTTATCTTCTACAGTTGAAATTTTGTAGCCTGGAGGGCAACCAAGACTTCTGCTTGCACAGCCATTGAAATTTTGTTGCCTTAAGTGGAGGCCTGGGCAGGCCAGAGTTTGTGGAAAGCTTGGCTTCCTCCATCACCAGGGGCAACCCAAGCCTCCCTCCTGCTCTCTCTGTGGCTGTAGCCATTTTGGTTGGGTTAATTTGCATACTCTCTCTGATTGGCTGGTGGATGTGGCTTATGGGTATAGTGGAGGTATGGTCAATTCGCATATTACTCTTTTAATAGTATTGATTTTAGAGAGAAGAAGGCAAAGGAAGAGAGAGATAGAAACACTGATGAAAGAGAAACATTGATTGGTTGCCTCCTGCACACCCCTCCTCCCCCAACTGGTGCGCTGTCCGGAAATTAAACTATGACCTCCTGATTCATGGGCTGATACTCAACCACTGAGCCACATATGCTGGACCTGTGGCCTATCTTGCTTCCTCTGTGCCTCCCTGCCCTACTTCCCAGGATTATTTCAAAGCAAATCTCAGATACCATAGCATCAGAGAGACTTTTTTAGTGTTACTGGCAGGCGCTCACCCCGTGGCCCACACAGGTTGGTTTCATTTACTGGGTAAGGAATTGCAGAGTGGTGGGCAGCTTCCAGGTGCTAGTGCTGGGGAAGGGGGAGGAGGTGTGGCATCACTTGAACAAGGAGCCCACACTTGCCAATGAAGCTTTCTTCTGGGATCAGTCTCCTTTCATCTTTAAGGCCTGTTTTATTAGCTACTGTCTGTAAAGTATGGTTGACTTTTCTTTTTGTAAGGACACTGTTACTGATGAATTGAAGTAGACCAATCTCAGTTTGCATCAGAATCACCTGGGGTGTGGAGGTGGGGCCTGATCATACACAGGTGGCCATGCTTTAGGTTAAGATCTGGGGTGGGAATTGAGAATTTGCATTTCTAGTTAGTAGTTCCCCAGTGAAGCAGGTTAGGATCACACTTTTAGAACCAGGGGTGTAGACTAGAGGTGCTCCTGCCATCTGGTGGATGTGGAGGTCACAACACCAAGTAGGCAATTAACCAGCTTGAAAAAGTTAGAAACCCAGCAACCTGGACCATGAACTTCTCTGTCAGTGACTTGAAAGCATTGTCCATCTACACAGCATGAAATGTGCCTGCCACCTCTTCAGCTGCTGTGCTTCAAGACAAGACTCAGTGGCACAGCCCTTACCGGCCACAGAGAGGTCAGCTGCAGGGAGCGGAGGGGCTGGTGGAAATTAAGAGTTAAGACCACTGCTGAGGGACACAGAGCTGAGCTCGGAAGGGACAAACAGGCCAAGCTTGTGAAGCAATGGCAGTTTCCCCTTAGGTGCCTTACAGACGGCTTCCTTGATTCACTTATTAATTCCCACCAAGGGTTGATGTTCCTGTGGGTGCCCCTCCCAGAACAATTTTATTTCAACAGACAGAGTAGAGCAGTGGTCGGCAAACTGCGGCTCGAGAGCCACATGCAGCTCTTTGGCCCCTTGAGTGTGGCTCTTCCACAAAATACCACGGTCTGGGCGAGTTTATTTTGAAGAAGTGGTATTAGAAGAAGCTTAAGTTTAAAAAAATTGGCTCTCAAAAGAAATTTCAATCATTGGACTGTTGATACTTGGCTCTGTTGACTAATGAGTTTGCCGACCACTGGGCTAGAGGAAGAAGGTGGTTTCCACCAGAGAAACGAAGCAGCAGTTGGTGGAGCACTTCTGTCTTTGGTGGCTGTGATTGGCCCTGTGATCTAGAATGAGAAGAGAGGAGACACTATCACTACCATTTTCAGGTGGAGAAACAAGTTACTGGCAGAGATGGGGCACCAAGCCCTTACCGTGGGGTTCTTCTGGAGCTGGTTTCTTTCTTTAAAAACCTTTGTATTGATTTCAGAGAGGAAAGGAGAGGGAGAGAAGGATAGAAGCATCCATGATGGGAGAGAATCATTGATCAGCTGCCTCCTGCACACCCCCTACTGGGAATTGAGCCTTCACCTGGGCATGTGCCCTGACCAGGAATCAAACCTGACCTCCTGGTTCATAAGTCGATGCTCAATCACTGAGCCATGCTGGCTGGGCCTGAGCTGGTTTCTTATTTCTCCTCCTGTCTGGAAGCACGCCAAATGCACCACAATACTTCATTCATTATGTTTATGTGTAATTTCAGTAGGATGAATATTAGCACTACAGTCCTTTACTTAGTACTCAGGCTCAGGATATTTGCTTGTGATAAAATGCAGAACTCGCATACATTTGAGCCAATCCAGAGTCAAAGTAAAATAATAGCAATCATTTAAATTGCTTCAAATAATTAATTAGATTTAGGATTAAGTCCAAATAAAAGAAAATTTGTAGCATAGAAAGTTCTCTAATTGTGGCATTTTCAGTCTTTCTGAAAAGAACTAATTCAGTTATTTAGGGGCCGATTATCAAGAGGATTATCTGGGCTCTAACTTCTTGTCCTTTCCTCCCCGGCTGGCAGTGTTTGAAGATGTGACTGTTAGAGTGAGCCAGGACCCCAAGGAGGCCTGTTCATTGTTACATGGCTGTCCTGGGACAAAGGAGTGGAGTGTGTGGGGAGGCCCTGAGAGAAGGTTCAGTGTGGAGAAACATTGATTGGTTGCTTCCTGCATGCCCCCCACAGGGAGTGTTCTGTGTGTGTGCATGCGTGTGTGTGTGTGTATGTGTGTGTGTGTTTCACATGCCCTCTTCATTTCACTCATCTGCATGTGCTTGTATCTGGTATAATTAAGATGTGCTCTATCTGGTATAATTTAAAAATGTTCTTATGTAGCATATGTTGTTTTTTAATGACTTTGTCCAACTTTTATTTTATTAGCTTACCTTATTGTGTATTTCTTTTTCTCCCCAGATTTGTCTTGTGTGAGTTGTATGCCCTATCTTCTAGAACTTAATGCTTCTCAAAATAGACTGACTACATTCTTCGATTTCAAGCCACCCAAAAATCTTAAGGTAGACTTTACTGATACACCAATTCCATATGTTAACTGATTTGCAAAGTACATTAATAAGAAAATGTCACTAAAATAGGACATTCAGAGGATACAAGGTAGGGCAAATAGTGTAAGGATTTGGAATGAAATAAGAGGGAGAGGTTTTATGCATCATTTATTTTGGAAAAGGGAGATGGTTTGTCAATGAATCATGTTTATAGGAAGTCTGGCTGAAACGTAGTGTTCACATCAAGAGCTACCTAGCTTCCTTTTGTTCTGGCTCCCTCCTTTACTGGTAAAAGGAGTGATTGTATGTTTTTATTATAGCAGAATAACTTTAATGTGAAAAATCTGTAAAAATGTCCTGGGGGCTCAGATTTTGCCCTCCTTGTGGATCCAGCCATTAGTTTTATAAGGAAGTGGTGGTTTCAGGCCCGATCCCCACCTTTGCATTTCCGGGGCAGAGTAACTCTCTGTGAGTAGTGGTGGGTAGAGCAGCCTGCTCTGCCATAGGACCCTGGGTCTCCACCTTCAGTGTGAGTCCAGCCCCCCTGGCTCCTGTGGAAATGAGATTCTTCTCAGGAGGTATGGGTGGACATGGTGGTGGGTGGCAGGGGGGGGGGGGGGGGCGGGATTTCCAACACCTTCCAGGTGAGGATGTTGCTGCTGGTCCATGGACCACATTAGGCAGAGAGGCCGGGGAGTACTGGTTCCCAAACCTTTCTGCATGCCACAGTCGCCTGGGAGTTTTTAAAACCTGCTGCCAGAGATTCTGATCCAAGGGGCCCAAGGTAATGACGGGACCTTGGGGCTCTAATATGCTGACAACTTTGGGAATCAGTGCCTCCGAGCTGGGGACCAGTGTTCCTCTTTTGGACTCAAATATTTAATTTTAAAGTTATTTTTGGGAATGGACATCAACTACTGCCTTTTATTAGCTACTGGTTTTATTTTATTTACAAACCAAATCAATTTAGACCCAAAGTATTCTGCCAGCGTTTGCCCAAATCTGAGATCAAGAATCTGACATCCTTCCTACCGGGGAGACATCTGTCTTAATTTTTCTTCTGTTGTTTCAGATCACTCTATTTTCAATCGTGGGTATTGCCCTTTTTGAAATTACAGTGATGCCAGGGTGACATTCCTCACTCCAAATATGCCCCACACGTGCCTGTCTGTGCTGGGTGTGGGGCCACGTCTCCAGGTTATTGGGAGCTGTGCGGGCAGAGCTGTTTCCTTGGCCCGCCCTGGCTTGTTGGTGCAACCTATGCCCCCGGGAAGCCAGTCAGCAAGGCCTCTGCCCTGGGAAGAACTTCTTGGAGTTTCTTCCATTCACTCCCTTACATCACCCTCTTTCAAAATGACTCCACAAATGAACAAAAACAAATCAGAGACCCCACTTTTTTTGTTTATTTAGAGCAGTTTTAGGTTCAAGCCAGTATAAAGACTTCTCATATTCCTCCTGCCTCCATTCGGGCACAGCCTCCCCATGATCAAAGTCCTCCACAGAAGTGGTCCATTTGTTACAGTTGATGAACCCACATTGACACATCATGGTCACCCCAAGTCCATAGTTTATGCTAGGGTTCCCTCTTGCTGCTGTGCTTACTGGGGGTTTCAACAAATGTGTAATGTCATGTACCCACCATTATGGCAGACACCCCATTTTTATCATTCCTGGAGAATAACAGCAAATATCAATGATGTTAGAGGAGCGTCAGGCTGCCGGCTAAAGGCTGTGAGAACTCTGTGTACACTTGGGAGGGAGGTGATTGATGTTTTCTGTGCATTATCTTATTTAATCTCCCCAACAAGCTGTGAGACAGCTGGAATGGACCCATTTCACAGATGGGGACACTGAGGTACAGAAAGGTTGAGTGGCTCATAGTCTTCCCTGGAAGGTGGCAGGGCTGAGACTGAACCTGATGGCTGAGACCCAGAGCCCATATCTTCCCAGGAAATTAGGCCTGTGTACAGTGTCCCACCCTCTTGGGCAGCTCTGCCTCCTCCTTATTTGTTATCTCTGAGCCTGTACCACCAAACAGAGAGGGCACGCATTTCCTGAAGAGTAGGAGGCTGCCCTTCACTCTGTGTTTCCTGGAATGTTCTGCTCTTCGTAGGTGAAGAAGGTTCGTTTGTTTTGATGAGTATTTCATCAAAGAAAGCTCTGGAGCCAGTGGAACTCCCAGCGAGAGTCAGAGCAATCTCAGCCTTTTAAGGTCTCTCAACAGTCCTGGTTTTATAGGTGCACGGAGGGATTAGTCTTCACCCACAGCCCTGACAAGTGTGGTGGGGTAGATGTCACGAGGAGACATATATGGCACAAGAAATGAAAGATACTGATGAATAAAGAACCAATTTGAAGTTAGCTCAGACAATTATAAGTTTATTTCTAGTTTATCATTATTACATGGAAGAAATTAATTTAGACCCAAAGTATTCTACCAGCGTTTGCACAAATATGAAATTAATGAAACTCCACTTACATCGTCCCAAAATGACTTCTTATTTCAGTCCTGATATGCATTTTCATAGTTGCAGTTTGTATATGCTTGAAGTTTTGTGTTCTGATTTTTTAATAAATATATATTTATTGATTTCATAGAGGAAGGGAGAGGGAGAGAGAGAGAAACATCAATGATGAGTGAGAATCATTGATCACCTTCTTCCTGCATGCCTCTTACTGGAGATGGAGCCCACAACCTGGGCATGCGCCTAGACAGGGAATTGAACTGTGACCTCATGGTTCATAGGTCGATGCTCAACCATTGAGCCACACCTACTGGGCTGATTATTTTTTATTTAATACAGTTTAGTTTGCACATTTCTATTCTTCACGTGGTTCATAAACATGCATTTTACTATCAACTTAATCAGTTTTCTACTCTTGCCATTGGAGTTGTTGCCAGTTTTTCTTTTTCCAAGTTTTCAATATTTAAAGTTTTCATCATTTACAGTACTTAGTATTTAATGCATTTATAAAATAACCATAGCACATTTCTGGGGGTGGGGTCACTCTTTTAAAGGGTACAAGAAGATAAAAATAGTGCTAAATATATAATTGCTTCATAGTTTTCCATAAAATAGTTAGAATATGAAAATTATCAATGAGTGTCTCAACAAAGTTAGGATTTTTTTCTTTTTCTTTTTTAAAAAACCATTTTTATTTATCCTTTGTCAGTAGATGAACAATTAAATGAAGTTACTTAATGTTATATTTCTGTAATCTCATATTTTTGAGTAGGAACAACTGCTGTTGCTGAAAATGCTTTCCTAAAATAGTCCCCTTTGAGAAGGGTGTTACGTTGAAGGGATATGACCTGAGGCATGAATTAGGAAGATTTTCTGGCGTTAAAGGATGACATGGAGAATATTCTGAGATAAAAATAGAAAAGGCAAAGAAAAGAGAAACAAGATACAGTTTGCTGGGCATTAGAGAAGCTGAAAGAAATGATGAGAGTGAAACTGAGGTAAATCCCGAAGAAGGTCAGAAAAGTTTACAATAAATGCTGAAAGGGAGAGAGTAGCTGCAGGAACTGAGTGTTTGGGTCCTGGGATTCTGCTCTGCCCACAGGAGGGGGTCGTCAGAGGGTCTCTAAAGGGGACAGACAGGATTCCAGTTAGACAGTGATGAAATAGGGATAAACATGTTTTCAATGAAGAATTCTAATCCTACATCCAGAAACATTTACTCACTGTGGTTAAGCTGAATAAAAAAATATGACGGGTTGTTTCTTTTTCTCCTCAGAAAGTGGATTTTTCCTGCAACCAAATTTCTAAAATGGGTGATTTGTCAGCATACCAGGCTCTCACTAAACTAATTCTGGACAGTATCCTTTGCTAAGGAAAAGGGGAAATTTGGTTAATAGACTCATTGATGAGCATGTGCCCGATGGCATGGAACAGTACCGGGTAAGCAGTTTACTAAATAACAAAGGACTAATCATCACAACATGGGAATGATGCTTTATGTACAAAGGATTAAGGCTGCAAATCAAAGCTTGCCAAGAGCATTTTCTACCTGAAAAGTTAAGTTCTGATTAATGGAGGCTTATTTTTAATGCAAGAACCAGATAAGAAATTCTGTTTTAACTGACACGCCTTTTCAGATTTACTTAAACTTGTACCCTATTTCATATAAATCCAGTATCTGAAAATCCAGATATGGCCCCATGGAAAAATTAGTGACTATTTCACAAAAGAATTCACACTAAGCTTCCTTTAAATAGCAAGCTTCTCTATGTATTTTAAATATGCTTACATGTAACAACAACAACAAAAAAACCACTTTTGATCTGCGACCAACTTCAGAACAGGTGCCTACGCTAAAGCGCATGCTCCAGCTGGAGCCGCAGGGGGTCACCGGGGACCCGTGAGTTTAATGAGCTTGAGCCTCCTCTTCACACCAGAGGCTGATGTCCTCTGGGTGGCCAGGGAGCAGGCCTCTTACTCAGTAAGCGTCTGCCAGCCCCCTGAGGGTTCTCGGGGCAGAGTGGAGAGTGAATGGACCGCCCCAGGGCGTCTGGCTCAGGGTGTCTCAGCAGCCAGAACACATTATACTTGTAATGAGGCCGAGAAGTGGGGAGAATGGAAGGGATGCTTCCTTGAAGACATATTTTGTAAGATAAAACCTTTCTTCACCTTTGATGGGCCGCTTTGAGCATAGTGCCACACCCTTTAGCACTTTTGTGCGAAAATGAGCAATTAGTGGACAAAATTTAAGAAATGAAAGAAAGGCCAAGGGTTGGGGGGAACATGTAGATCAAAAGGATTTCTTTTTAGGTTGCTTATGAGTGTGAAATGGGTTAACCACTTTGGAAAACAATTTTATACCATCATGTAAAGTTGAACATTCAAATTCCCTACAACCTCATATTTTCATTCCTACTTAATGCAAGTGTAGCATGCATGTACCTGGAGGCATGTATAAGAATTAACAATGTTCATTGCAGCATTGCTTATAGCAGCAAACTGTTGAAGGAGGCCAGATGTTCATGGATAAGAGAAAGCATTGATTGTGATGTACTTATACAACAGCATATTATGCAGTAGCGAAAATGAATGAAATATATTTCTGTGTAGAAATAGGAGAGATCTAAATATAGTTTAGGTATAAATTCAATGGGAAAAGGAAGAGGAAATAGACAGTTCAGCATAGTGGTTATCTCTGAGAGGGGGAATCCCTGGATGAGACAGATGTGTCAGTTATTGCTAATGTTCTCCCTCAGTTTGGGAGTGGGATGATGGTGATGGTGGTGGTTTCAAGAGTGTCCCTTACATTTTTTAAAAGTAAATAAAAAGCAGGTGATATATGGGCTAATGGTATACCTGTGTCTATTAGCAAATTTAAAAGCTTGAAAATTAAAAATTAATGTCTTTGAAAATAATTATTTACTAAGCTTCAAATGTCTACTGAGTCAGAGTCCCCTAGATGGTTTGTTAAACACATTGCTGGGCCCCATTCCCAGAGCTTCTTTCTGAGTAGGTCTTGGGTGGCCCCTGAGAGTTCATGTTTCTAAAGTTCCCAGGTCATGCTGGTATTACTGGTCTGAGACTGTACTCTGAGAAGCTCAGCTCTAAACTAACCCACCCTCTCTGGTCTGCCTTGTAAGGCATGCTTTCCTAATCCAATGGCTTCAGAAATCTGACTGTTATCATTTTTATGCTTTCTATATTTGCTCAAGCTTTCCTTAGTGGGCACATAATGACTTTTCTAGTTGAGGGGAGGGGATAGAGTATACTTTTCTTTAAAATAAAGTTAAATAAAAAGTGTAATTATCAATATAACAAAACAATTATTTAAAAACAACTTAGTTAATAAAGCTAGTACTACTAATGATGTAATTCTGATAGATTATATTAATACCTCAGAATGAATTAACTATAAGATAACAACTTTGTAGTTTATTTTATCATGATGTTTTATCCTTTTATATGTGGATAATTGGTGATTGATAATAATTTTAAATTGCAAGATGATAAACTTTGCCAAATGTACATGAATTTATTTTTCTTGAGAAAGGAGAGTAGTTTGTTCTTTACCTATAAGTCTTGACTGGCTGTTCATTGTAATTTACGATTATAGGATTACAAAATTAAAAAATGATTCATAGAATTTTTAAATCGAGATAGGATTTTAGAAACCATCCAGGACTAACCATTATTTTATGGAGGAGGACCCTGTAACTCAGGGAGATTCAGCGAACTGTCCAAGATTATTTGGAAAATGGTTAAACTGAGAGTAGTCTTCTGAATTCCATTGTTTTGCCCATGTTGCAACTCGTTGAGTAATTACTACTGTTATCACCTCTCCATTCACAGTGTGTGCGTGTTTCACTCCTTAGAAAGTGTCACTCCCATGGGGAAGAACGTGTTGCCCTGGCAAGGTGATATAGACCTCTCAGGGCTGGTTTTGCTTAAAGTCATCACTGCGGCTCTCCCCACTAAGAGGAGCGTGATGGATTTCCAATATGTCTAGTAACAGTTTTCTACCGTCCCAGACCATATATTTTGATCACAGAGACATGAATAAGAGTGAATACTGACTAGTGAGTAATTCATGTCAAACGCTGTGAACTGCTGACAGCACCGCCAAAATGTAAAATAAATGGCTGGGCTTTTCCTGCTGCAAAGTTCTGCCTGTGCACTCCTGGCTCTTCCACTCTGTTTCCTCCGGGATCTAAAATTCCGCTGCCACAGATTTATTCACAGAATGAAGCACTTTAGAGCTGGGATGCAGTTTGATAATTTGGGTTTCTATGAGTCTTTCTTCTGATTTTGGCCTTTTAAAATAAATATACACCCAAGAGGATTAATTCAGTAAGCTAAACTACACTAATGAAAGAGAAACATGCTAATTGATGCCCACCAGCCAATCAGGAGTGAGTATGCAAATTAACCCAACAGTATGGTGGGTTAATTTGCATATGCAGGCACTGAGTGGCCAGGGCGGGGCAGGACAGGATGCTTGCATCATTGCCATGGTGCCAATGCAGGCGTTCTGCACCACCCCAGCTACTTGGCACCTCTGGGCAGTGTGGGAAGGCAAGAAAGGCAGCTCCAGCCAGAGTGAAGGTGATGCCAGCAGCCAGGGCAAGGAAGGCCCATTCTTGCATGAATCTTCATGCATTGGGCCTCTAGTTCATTTATAATAGTTTAGTGACTTATCAATGATATTTCTTCTTACCCAAAAGTTCTAAAACCTATGAAAAAACATGAAAGAATGTTAGAAGGGCTGGTAAAGGTTCCTAAAATAAGAAACTGAGCAATTGAAGAGATAAAGGAATTCCTGAAAGCAGGTTATGAACTCAGCACTGCATGGACCACATTGACTGTTGGACCAGCCTGCACATTGACTATTATTATTTCTGGCAATCACACATGAGGTGACTATGGGGTCACTGGGCAGGAAAGCTGCTGAGCCACTGTAAAAACGTGCTTCTTCCTGCCCAGCTGGTGTGGCTCAGTGATTGAGCATCAACTCATGAACATGCCTGGGTTGCGAGTTCAATCCTCAGTGAAGGGCGTTCAGGAGGCAGCCAATCCATGCCTCTCTCATTGATGTTTCTACCTCTCTGTCTCTCTCTCTCCCTTCCTCTCTCTCTATAAAGTCAATAAAAATATATATTTTTAAAATGCCCCTTACCCACAACCTTGTTAATTTATAGTGCCTAAAATTCCTAGAAATCTAAAGGAAAATGAAGAGTTGGGGACTGCTTTTCTTAAATGAACATATTTCTCTAAATAGAGTTGTTCAGTCAGTTCCTTACCCTTGGCCCCAGTGCTGTGAGTGGGGTGGGGGGGTGGCAGCTGCCAAGCCCTGGGTTACCACTGAAGTGATGCATCTGCATTGCTCCTCCCTTTGGCCCTTACATTACTAATTTCATGCAGCAAGCCTTGCCGCTCTAGTCAGCTGGGTGTACCAAGGGAACTGTACTTAGCCTCTAGTGCCTTGGAAAATTACTGTGTACACAGTAAACAAGCTTTCCTTTTCAATTCCCATGATCTCTTCCTAGTGTCAGGATTCCAGTTTTCTAGTGTTCTCATCCTTGCCTGCTTCCCAAGGGAATGCGTCCTGGCTCAGCTACCCACAAGCATGTGTTGTATGTACCTTTTGTCGTAATTTAGGGTATCTTCATTTTGTTGGGTGCACAGCTACCAGGATACTAGTGCTCCTGGAATAGGCCTCAAGAATTAGTGCTCCCTCTGCTAAACTGAGACAGATGGTCATCTGAAGGTTTTCTTGCCAAAGACTGCCTACTTCATAGATACTTTATTTCATCAGGCTGTGTGAGAGTTTAATTTCCCATGTCCTACATTTCACATCCTTTGTTACAACCCTTATCTGCAAAGCTCTGGTCTTTGGTTTAGTAACAGAAGGATTGTTTAAATATTAAAGAAAAATGGGAACTGAAAGGAGCATAGCATTGGGGAGCTTTGAGGTCTCTGTGCAAGAAGCTGTATGCAAGGAGATTTGAAAATGCATGTTGACAACAAGAGGAACTATGTTTTTACCCAATAACTGAATGTGCACGAAACCGGTGAAGAAAATCTAGGAATTTCTGGTTCATCTGGCAACATTTTCTCACCATTGCTTCTAGTTTCCTAATTTTCCTCTTTCTGCAGCCTAGTTCTTTTCAGAATCAGGTCTGGCCTTGATTCTTCCATTTGTGCTGTTGGCCAAGTGGGAGAGGATTGGATCCCTTGGCCTCACTTGCTCGTTATTCAGAAAGAAGAGCATGCCTTACAATTGTTAAGTGTTTTATGATTTGTGCAACTCATTCACACCCAGTTTCTAGTTTTTTCTGATGGCCTTTGGGGCAATCTGGTGTTATCTTCACTTCACAAATGAAACATATGAGCAGAAAGAAGTCACATAATTCAAGTAGTAGAATTACCATAACTACAAAATATTATGAGGTAAAATACATGTTTTTGTAATGCTCACAGGCCCTTCCCACCCCTTTAAAAAAATCAATTCCATGATTGTTGATTCTGTGACTCATGGAAGGAGGTAGCTGGGGGTTAGAAATTGAACAAAAAAGGCTTCAAGGAAGCAGTGATTTGTCTAGAGTGGATGCCAAGAAGGGGAATTGCTCTGACATATTTACTGCCAAATCATCTCCAAGGTGGCTGCATCATAATGAACCTTCTCACTCAGTACTATGAAAGTATCTGTTCTTTAGAGCCTTTACACCCTTTAAACCTTTCATATGTTTGCTACGCTGATGGGTGAAGAATGACATCTTGTCTTAATTTGTATTCTCTCAGTACAAGTGAAGAGTCTTTTCACATGTTTATTAGCCACTTGGATTTGCTCTTCTGAAAACTACCTGGGAATAGCCTGAACATATTCTTCGTTCTCAATTGGGTTGTTTTCTCCTTTTTCTCTATTAGTTTGTGGCGTTTCTTTATGTACTATAGATAGTAATCCTTTGCCTATTCTATATGTTGTGAATATGTTCTTCCAAACTATCATTTGAACTTACTTACGCAATTAAGAAGTAATAAAAAAGAAATAAGAAAATGAGGTTATCTATCAAAAAAAAACTTAAGATGTTGGTTGAATATGAATATTTAAAAAAAGGGGAGGGGAAAGGTGGGATTTGACATTGAGCCTGAAGAACAGGCAGGATTTAGAAAGGAGTTGGAAAGCAGTATGAAGAAACAATAACATGGCCAAGCAGAAACGTTATTGGTACCTCCCAGACCCATTGAGAATGTTCACTGGCAGAAGTCGAGAACTCTCATTGGATTATAATGGGGATGAAATTGACTAACTGATTTGCTTAAAGTGAAGAGGCCTAAATGCTGGGTGAGGGATTTGGGATTCATCCTATGAGAATTTTTTAATTGAAGTGTAATACCCAGCCAATATTTTTGGGGAAAAAATTAACCTGACTACACTTTGTGAAGTGACTTGGAGACAGGATGTTGGAGGTACCATTAGTGTTAAAGCTTAATTAAGTTAGCAGAGGAATGAATGAAAAAGAAAGTAATAATTAAAGAGATGTTTTAAAGTAAAAAAAAAAAAAAGAGCTAGGTTTGGTGATGTATTGCATGCCCTGAAAATTACAAGTGGCTGAGAAAATGGTGATGTCTTAGGCCAGTGATCGGCAAACTGCGGCTCCCAAGCCACATGCGGCTCTTTGGCCCCTTGAGTATGGCTCTTCCACAAAATACTATGTGCAGGTGCACACATACAGTGTGATTGAAACTTTGTTGCCCATGTGCAGAAGTCGTTTTCAGCTCTCAAAAAGAAATTTCAGTCATTATACTGTTGATATTTGGCTCTGTTGGCTAATGAGTTTGCCGACCACTGTCTTAGGCTACTTTCAGAAAAAAACTGAACTTTAGTGAGGCAATGGTATCAACTCCAGAAATTTGCCAAAGAGATTAAAGACAGAGGGAGTCGAGAGGACTTGGTGACTTTGAGATGATGGTTTTAGGTGCCTACTGGGATGGAACACAGAAGATAGGTTAAAGTTTTAGCAATGAATAGAAACTTAGTCAAGGGATGAGGAAGTTAAGACAGTTTTGGCTTCACTTATTTTAAAGGGAGAAGAGAAAGGGCTGTTTCTCTCTATACCAGGACATTGGCTTTTTCTTACCACTCATTGGCTACAGATGCCACTCATTTTCCAGGCTGTGACCCTGGTTTTGAGAAAGCTTGCCATGTGTTGCTTCTCTAGGGCAATTCAGTTCAGAGGTTCAGCCTGTGAGAAGCACTGGAGCTTCTCATAGAGACGTGTGAGGAGCCAAGGAAAGCACACCAAGGAGGAGGCAGCCGTGAGCCTCTCTGAACTTTCTTTCCCCCTCCATTAAGTGAGTCACATGTGAATGCAAATATGACTGTTTCATTTCACCCTGGCTCGATGGCTCCCTTGGTGGGAGCGTCATCCCATACACCAAGGGGTGACAGGTTGGATTGCCAGTCAGGGCACACACATCAACTGACTGATGTTTCTCTCTCATCTCACGTGTCTCTTTTTCTCTCTCAACATCCTCGCACAAGGATTTTTTAAAAAGTTTAAGTTGTGCTGGTATTAACTTCTATATGAAAAATGTTTCAAAAATATGTTCATGCTGTATTGACAAATAATACTGCTCTGTTTTTGCTATTGCCTGATTTACCAGTGGTTCTTATTTTCTCTAAAATGTTTTGAACAACATTTTCCTTAAACGTAGTCATGGTATATAGACAACGCGATAGAAGAAATCAGCGGGTTAGAGCTGTGCAGCAGCCTGACTCACCTCAGCTTGGCCAAGAACAAGATCACAGCCATCAGTGGCCTGGGCGAGCTGCCCATCAAAATCCTCTGCCTGGTGAGTCTGACACATTGGGAGTACTAGTGAACATTTAGTAAAGGCATGACTTAGGATTGTTTAGGAATTTTCAGCTTTATAAAGAGATAATTCCTTAATGGTATGGTATTGTCTTCAGTTTTGTTTATTATTTGCTATATCTGTATGTGTGTGTGTGAGAGAGAGAGAGAGAGAGGGGGGGGGTTGATTGATTTCAGGCTAAAGGAAAATTATTTTCCAATTTGGTATCCAAATTCAATTTTTTTAAAAGATTGATATTTTGCATTGCGAAAGAAAGGCATACTTTTAACAATTACTTAAAAATACGTTTTATAATGCCTTACTGGTAAAAGAACATTTAAGCTTATTTAAGCATTATATTTATTGATGTTAAGACTCTTGCTTTCAAATGAACCACAAGATATTCTCTGGGCACTGAAGTTTTGCCATCTTTTTGTATTAATATATGCTAATCTCCCCTTCTAACAGCCAGAATTAGTACTGAAAATAGATGAACAATTTCAATCAAAGAGTGAAAACTTGACTATTTTTCCCATAGAGAGCACTCTAGCTATAGAATATGCTATGTGATTATGACTCAATGAAAAGTTAATTTATAAAGAATTGGGAGGATCATAATAGTCCCAAATACACAGTATTTATGAAAGAACAGAATTGCTCACTAATTTGAGGGCTGATAATACAGTTTCTGAATTATCCAGGATTTTTTCTTCTTTCTTCCCTCCTCCCTCCTACTTCTTAACCTTGGATGGCTTTGCTATTCTTTATTATACCTGTCACAGGGGGGGCCTGGAGGATGTTAAGCTATGAGGCTGCTAGCTTATTAAATTCCTATGTGAACTTTCCCATAGGAGTGTTGAACTGTTGTTTGAAATGACATGTTTGGTTGTCTGCAGAATTTTGACATATACAATATACTATCCCTGTCTTATTTAACCACCGAGATCTGATGGATGGCTGTGTGTTCATTTGCTCCCCTAGCTTGGGGATGAAGTGTGTTTTTAGACCCTTCATTCCTTACAGTGAGTCAGGGGAGGATTAAGTACTGGTTCCCAGTACCGAGGATGGGAATGAAGCATGGGAAGGTTTAATCATTTCCCCGAGGTTTCATGGTTCCTGCCCACAAATGCATATTAGCCAAACATAAATGAAAATGAACTTGATAAGTTGGACTGTAAATTTAAGAATTATAAAAAAAAGTCACATTTTAAAGTTGTAACAATCTGAAGGATTATTG
This sequence comes from Lasiurus cinereus, assembly GCA_011751065.1. NCBI lineage: Eukaryota > Metazoa > Chordata > Mammalia > Chiroptera > Vespertilionidae > Lasiurus > Lasiurus cinereus. The sequence goes on along the minus strand of JAAGEH010000307.1, from coordinate 52,128,393 downwards.
GCAGCATGTACTGTACTGTTTGTAGCTTATCCTTTCTTTACATCTTTTCTGTATTGGCATTTCCATTAACTTCTAATTGGAGCAATAGAAGGAGTTCTGGGGTGTGCTTAAGGGAACAAGAATGGAATTCATTATTAAGAGTAACAATACATAGCCCTGGCTGGTGTGGCTCAGTCGATTGGGCATTGTGCCATACACTGAAAGGCTGCTGGTTTGATTCCTGGTCAGGGCACATGCCCAGTTTGCAGGCTCAGTCCCCAGGAAGATTGTGCAGGAGGCAGCCAGTCGATGTTTCACTCTCACATTAATGTTTCTCTCTTCCTCTCTCTCTGTTCCTTCCTTTCTCGAGAATTCAACTTTTAACATCTTAATAAAAAGAATAACAACACATAGCACTTTCATCCTTAAGCTTTTGTTTCAATAACTAAATAAGTAACCTATGCTGACAATTTTGTGCCATCATTAATTTCCCTTAAAGTTTTTGAGAATAGGAAGGTTTTCTTTTCCATATGTTAATAAAATACATAAAATGAGCCAAAATCGGTTTGGCTCAGTGGATAGAGCATCAGCTTGCGGACCGAAAGGTCCCAGGTTCGATTCTGGTCAGGGGCATGTACTTTGGTTTCTGGCACATCTCCACTAGGAGGTGTGCAGGAGGCAGCTGATTGATGTCTCTCTCTCATCGATGTTTCTGACTTTCTATCCCTTTCCCTTCCTCTCTGTAAAAAATCAATAAAATATATTTTAAAAAATACATAAAGTGAAATGATACACATTTGTTTCAACAGTTTTAATGTCTTTATTTTTTCAGCTGTGGAGTAAGAAAATCAATTCTTTATTATTGAAAATTATGTTACAATTTAGAGAAAAAGGAGAATTCAGTATACACACCAATAGTTGTCTACCATCAACTGTTGTGATAAATATAAGGGGGGAAATGTGGTTCACTGGTGGGCTATTGTGGTAGCCACCTCCCTTAGCAAGTCAGGACAATGCATTTCAAATTTTAAATTTTATTTTAACCTAGTAAGAACCATTTGTTCTTTCCCTTCTACATAGGGAGATGAGTATTTCTTTTGTTTGTTTGGTTTTGTTTGTTTGTTTGTTTTAAATTAAATCTTTATTATTCAGATTATTACATTTGTTTCTCTTTTTTCCCCTCCATTGCTCCCCTCCACCCAGCTCCCACCCCTTCCTTTACCCTTACCTTCCCCCCTGTTGACCTCATCCATAGTTGTATGATTTTTGTCCAGTCTCTCCCTGCACCCCCTTCACCCCTTTCCTGGAGAATTATCAGTCCACTCCCTTTCTGTGCTTCTGATTCTATTATATTCACCAGTTTATTCTACTGATCAAATTTTTAATTCACTAAATTTTTAGATTCACTTGTTGATAGATATGTATTTATTCTTCATAATTTTTTATCTTTTACATTTTTCTTCTTCCCTTCTTAAAGAGTACCTTTCAGCATTTCATATAACACTGGTTTGGAGTTGATGAACTCCTTTAGCTTTTTCTTCTCTGTGAAGCTCTTTATCTACCCTGCAATTCTGAATGATAGCTTTGCTGGATAGATTATTCTTGGTTGTAGGTTCTTGCTATTCATCACGTTGAATATTTCTTGCCACTCCCATCTGGCCTGTTGAGAAATGAGCTGACAATCATATGGGTGCTCTCTTATAGGTAATGAACTGTTTTTCTCTTGCTGCTTTTAATATTCTCTCTTTGTCTTTTGCTCCTGGTATTTTAATTATGATGTGTCTTGGTATAGTCCTCTTTGGATTCCTTTTATATGGGTTTCTGTGTGCTTCCTGGACTGTTAAGTCTATTTCTTTCACCAGATGTGGGAAGTTTTCAGTCATTATTTCTTCAAATAGGTTTTCAGTATCTTGCTCTCTCTCTTCTTCTGGCACCCCCACAATTCTGATGTTGGTACGCTTGAAGCTGTCCCAGAGGCTCCTTACATTATCTTCACATTTTTGGATTTTTTTCTCTTCTTGCTTTTCCAGTTGAGTGTTTTCTGATTCTTTATATTTCAAATGTTTGACTTAATTCTTGCCTTCCTCTAGTTTGCTGTTAGGTCTCTGTATAATATTTTTTATTTCAGTCAGTATATGTTTAATTTCTAATTGGTCCTTTTTCATCTCTAGTTGGTCCTTTTTCATCTTCTCTTGGGTCTCACTAAATTTATCAATCTTTTCTAGGATATTCTTGAAAAACCTTATAAGCGTGGTTTTGAACTCTATATCCAGTTGATTGTTTTCCTCCATTTCTTTTGTTTGTGATCACTTCCTTTGTCTCTGCATTTTCACTATGCTGGGAGAACTTCTGTGTTGAATTCAGCCTTATGATACAAGACTTGCAAAACTGCAAAAGCCTCACTGTTGAGCTTGGGATGGGTGGAGTCTCAGGGCTTAAGGGACCGCCTTGCCTTCCAGTCGGCCTCACCCTCCACGGCCCCCTGGGTCTCTGGATAATTGCTGGAGCAGTCCCTGTGTGTGCACACAGTGCCTCTAGCCTGCTGCCTTTCCGGCTCCCCTGCACTCCAGGACCATATGAGTCTGGGTCCCCAGGGTTTTGCCCAAAAGTGGGGTTTAGTGGAGTTAGAAGTGTTGCAGTTGGGAGGCTCTGTCTCCCGCCCACTTGTGAAAGCTAGCGGCACAATCAGCATTCGGTCTTCTGCGTGTAGTCTGTGTGTGCCACCAGACTTCTGCGGCTCCCCTATATTTCCGTGCACTTGTCCCTTTTCACAGTCCAAACTCCCCCTGTATGAGTTTCAGCTGGACCAGGGGTTCAGTGCCATAGGATAAGGGGTTCAGTGCAGTTGGGAGTCTCCATCTCCCTCCCGCCAGAGAAAGCCAGCTAGGTACTCTGGCATCCACTCTCTCCCCATGTGCGTTTCCGTACCTCAGCTTTTTGCAGCTTCTCTGGGTCTCCGTGAGCCCCTCTCTTTCCTTCTAGTTGTAGAATTTTCACTCAGCCAGCTTTCTTGTGGTTCTGGATGATGTCCATTCTGTCTTTTAGTTGTAGTTTTGAAATTGTTATGCGATGCCGAACCGGTTTGGCTCAGTGGATAGAGCGTCAGCCTGCGGACTGAAAGGTCCCGGGTTCGATTCTGGTCAAGGGCATGTACCTTGGTTGCGGGCACATCCCCAGTAGGGGGCGTGCAGGAGGCAGCTGATCGATGTCTCTCTCTCATCGATGTTTCTAGCTCTCTATCCCTCTTCCTTCCTCTCTGTGAAAAATCAATAATATATATATATATATATATATATATATATATATATATAAAAGAAATTGTTATGTGAGGCAGCAGTGTAGGTGTTTACCTATGCCGCCATCTTGGATTCCTCTTCCAGTATTTCTCATTTCACTTATTTAAGGAAATGGCTTCTTTATATAGGATCCCTTTACCCTGTTAGTCATGACACAACAGTCAAGAGCTATTCATGCAGAAACTGGATGTCCACTGTGTCCTCAGCACTAGATAAAGGGTTGGACTGGATGACTTTGAACTCAGCAATTGTATGATTCTGAATATTTCTCAGCTCTGCTTTCTTTTATGGCCACAGGCTATCTAATTGAATTTCTCTATGCCTTATTCTACTCTTTGTTGTTGTTAATCTTCTCCTTAGGATATTTTTTCCATTGCTTTTCAGAGAGAATGGAAAGGAGAGAGAGAGAAACATTGATGAGAGAGAGGCACATCGATTGGGGGCCTGCCACTCATGCCCCAACCCAGGGTGGGGAGTAAACCTACAACTCAGGTACGTGCCCTGGACAGGGAATCCAACCTGAAACCCTTCAGTGCCCAGGACCGATGCTCTAACCACTGAGAACACCATCCAGGGCTCACTACTCTTGTATCTACCACTTTGAAAACCATCAGAAATGCTGTAAAGAATTATACGGGCTATCTTCCACATCTACAGCACATTAAGATTCTTTGTAAAGAAGTATAGGGTATATAAACTTGATATGTGGGCATATTTTAAATAGGATATTGAAGTCTTATTTCAATAAATTAAATTAATATGGATATCATGTTAAGTTTAGCATCATTTTTTCTTTTCTATTACTCTTTCTGAACATTTTTTAACTCTGCACAGTAGGGAACTTGACTTAATTTAGGCAAATGGGGTTATTAGTATTTTTTCCTTCTTCTAATAGAATTTTTCCAACATATATAAGAATAAATAAAATGGTTTAATGAGACCCCAAGCTTTATAGATCATCAACATTCTATTAACATGTTTTACAGAACCATAAATTATACTAATGAACACAAATTGTGCTCATTATGGAAGTGAAATCTTAAGAAAAATAGGATTAAAATGAGTTCTTGCTATTAAATATCCCAGAAAAAATATTATAGATAGAAAATATTATAATTTAATATATTTTACCCTCACCTGAGGACATGTTTATTGATTTGAGAGAGAAAGAGAAATATTGATGTGAGAGAAACATCAATCAATTGCCTCTCATACATGCCCCAACAGGGAATCGAACCTGAATACTTTTGGTATATGGGATAATACTCCAACCAACTGATCCACCTGGCCAGGGTCATAATTTCCTTTTTTAGTTCCTAAGTGCTTATTATCAGTTTAAAGATGGGCATAACAGCATTAATTGAAACCTCAAAATTGTCTCTAATATGATTCTCAATTTAAATTATAAGTTTTCTTTTACTGTGCATTTTACTATATCTCAACATTAAGGAACCATGAAGTTATGACTATGTTGGAAAATGTAAAGAAAATTCAAATTAATATTATCACCATAATTTGTTGTTAATGGGTACATGAGGGTTGGGAGAGAACAATGTTTTTGAGTCTTGAATCTTTCTTTGTTTTATGCTCATTGTCTGAGAAGATGTTCATGTGTGAATTATTGAAGAACTTACTTCAGTTTTCTATTGTTGCATAATAAGCTACCCCAAGTGTAGTGGCGTGGAAAAATTTTATTAGCTAACCATTGTGATAACCAGCAATTCTACAAGCTGAGCTGGGGGCAGCTGGGCGGTTCTCTTGCTGGTCTTGCCTCATGCAGCTGACAGATTGGCTGGGTTCTGGGCCCACTTGGGATACTGGAATGGCTGGATTTTCCCTCTGCATTTAATCTCAGGAGCTTATCCATGTGACCTCTCCTTCCCCCAGTGACCTCTCCACGAATTCTCTCCAATAGAGTAGCTAGCATTCTTACATTGCATCACAGGCAGGGCTCTAAGACACAACAGGGGAAACTGCCAGGCCTTCTTAATCCTGAGGCTTGGAACTTGCCTGCTCCTGCCATTTCCTTTGGTTAGGACAAGGCACAGGTCCAGCCCAGATATCTGAGGCAGGAACCTCACAAGAGCACAAGTAACTGAAGGCTTGTGTCAGACTAGTACAGCCCTCACGTCTTGAAGGGAGTGCATTTAGAATACTGCTGAAAACAAAGTGTATGTGGAAACTACAATATTCAAGTAATTTATGTGATGCTGATGAAAGAACTGCATAACTTTTATTTCTAAAGATAAACATGGAGTTATGCTGTTATTAGGCTTTAGGTTATGCAATGTAAAAAGCTGTCCTACTGATTAGAATATTCATCTTGCTTTAGTAAAAATATTATGTTCTGTTCTGCTGGTGTAGCTCAGTGATTGAGTGATGAACCAGGAGGTCGCAGTTCAATTTGAGGTCAGGGAACATGCCTGGGTTGCAAGCTTGATCTCCATTAAGGGGCAATGATGCAGGAGGCAACCAATTGATGATTCTCATCTTTTGATGTTTTTAATCTCTCCTTCCCTTTCCCTTCCTCTTTCTGAAATCAATAAAAACATATTTAAATTTCATATACATATTAGCTTCTGAGATTTCTTTGTGGGCTGTGTGTATATGTGTGTTTAGGGAGACGAATGATGGAAATGGGAGGTGGGGCAGACAAGAGTGGTTTATTGATTTTAAGAGATTTGGGATAGTATTCAGAATGAAAACTTGTCATTACACCTTTTCTTATAGAGGCCTTTAAGACATTGAGTGTCTTTTAACCATTTTAGAGCCATAACCAGATTGAGAAGATCATGGGTTTGGACCAGCTAAGATCTCTGAAGATTGTGGATCTATCCCACAATCAGATCAAGAGCCTCCAAGGCTTAGAGAATCATGACTTTCTGGAAGTGATCAACCTAGAAGACAATAAGGTAAGGTCATGTTTCCCATATGATGGCTTCCATGTCGACATTAAGAAGACAAAGTAAGATTCGTTATTGGTTGCTCAAGGGCTGTCACCTTAAATGCCAGCTCAGAAATGTCATTCTAGAAAATCTCCTGGAACAGTAGTTGAGGAAGGACTTGAAATCTTATATAATACAGAGGTAATATGCAAAATGACCATCACTCCAACACTCAAGATGGCCACCCTTATGTGGTCAAAGATGGCCACCCCATGTGGACACAAGATGACCACCACAAGTTGGCTAGCAGGGGAGGGCAGTTGTGGGCAACTAGGCCTGCAGGGGAGGGCAGCTGTGGGCAATCAGACCAGCAGGGGAGGGCAGTTGGGGGGACCAGGCCCACAGGGGAGGGAAGTTGGGGCCAACCAGATTTGCAGGGGAGGGCATTTGGGGTCAACCAGGCCAGCAGGGGAAGGCAACCAGGCCTGCAACAGAGGGCAATTAGGGATGACCAGGCAAGCAGGGGAGGGCAATTAGGGGCAATTGGGCCAGCAGAGGAGCAGTTAGGCATCAATCAGGCTGGCAGGCAGAAGTGGTTAGGGTCAATCAGGCAAGCAGGCAGGCAGGCGAGCGAGCGTTTGAGAGCCAGCAGTTCTGGATTGTGAGAGGAATGTCCAGTACCCATTTAGACCCGATACCTGGAGGGTATTGGCATTTGGACATCCCTCAAGGGGTCCCAGATTAGAGAGGGTACAGGCTGGGCTGAGGGTCACACCCCCTGTGCACGAATTTCATGCATCAGATTTCTAGTAAATAAATACTTAGAATTCTTAATTTATGAAAACTTGATGATCCCTTATTACATAGTTTTAAAGGTAAACTACAACCAAGTGCACATGACCTTCTGAAGTAAATGTGTCCACGTGAAAGTTTGTGTAGAAGGATGGCATTAGGACTGCTTGGAAGCCAGCACCAGGGAAGTGTAGACAGAAGAATAGCCTCAGGCTGGTGGGGACCATGCCTGCTCTTGAAAGAAAAAAGGCCCCCGGGGTGAACTCTTACATCCCTTGGTATAACAGTGTATGCTCCCCAGCTGTATGAGTTAGGGATTAGACTTACTCAAATTTCTGTATCTGGCTTAATGTGCACATTGTATCACAAATTATACAAGTTGACTTTTACTCTTTACTTTTAAATCTACTCCCAAGGATGTTTTCTTAAAAAATTGATTTGAGGGAGGGAGGGAGGGAGAGAGAGAGAGAGAGAGAGAGAGAGAGAGAGAGAGAGAGAGAAACATTGATCAGTTGCCTCCAGTGCACTCCCCTACAACCTTTTGGTGTACAGGACAATGCTCCAACCAACTGAGCCACCAGCCAAGGCAATTTTTATTCTTTTTTTGTTTTGTTTTGTTTTATTTATTTTTTAAATTAAATCTTTATTATTCAGATTATTACATTTGTTTCTCTTTTTCCTCCTCCATAGCACCCCTCCACCCAACTCCCACCCTTCCCTCTGCCCTTACCTCTCTCCCACTGACCTCATCCATAGGTGTATGATTTTTGTCCAGTCTTTCCCTGTACACCCCTCACCCCTTTCCCCCTGAGAATTATCAGTCCACTCCCTTTCTGTGCTCCTGATTCTATCATATTCACCAGTTTATTCTGTTCATCAAATTTTTAATTCACTTAATTTTTAGATTCACTTGTTGATATGTATTTGTTCATAATTTTTTGTCTTTTACCTTTTTCTTCTTCCTCTTCTAAAAGAGTACCTTTCAGCATTTCATATAATGCTGGTTTGGAGTTGATGAACCCCTTTAGCTTTTTCTTATCTGTGAAGCTCTCTATCTGCCCTTAAATTCTGAATGATAGCTTTGCTGGATAGATTATTCTTGGTTGTAGGTTCTTGCTATTCATCATGTTGAATATTTCTTGCCACTCCCGTCTGGCCTGCATCGTTTCTGTTGAGAAATCAGCTGACAGTCGTATGGGTGCTCCCTTGTAGGTAATGAACTGTTTTTCTCTTGCTGCTTTTAATATTCTCTCTTTGTCTTTAGC
>JAAGEH010000307.1:52074365-52120076 GCA_011751065.1 Lasiurus cinereus | reverse complement strand
TTTCTTCTTCCTCTTCTAAAAGAGTACCTTTCAGCATTTCATATAATGCTGGTTTGGAGTTGATGAACCCCTTTAGCTTTTTCTTATCTGTGAAGCTCTCTATCTGCCCTTAAATTCTGAATGATAGCTTTGCTGGATAGATTATTCTTGGTTGTAGGTTCTTGCTATTCATCATGTTGAATATTTCTTGCCACTCCCGTCTGGCCTGCATCGTTTCTGTTGAGAAATCAGCTGACAGTCGTATGGGTGCTCCCTTGTAGGTAATGAACTGTTTTTCTCTTGCTGCTTTTAATATTCTCTCTTTGTCTTTTGCTCCTGGTATTTTAATTATGATGTGTCTTGGTATAGTCCTCTTTGGATTCCTTTTATATAAGGTGCTGTGTGCTTCCTGGACTTGTAAGTCTATTTCTTTTACCAGATGTGGGAAGTTTTCAGTCATTATTTCTTTAAATAGGTTTTCAGTATCTTGCTCTCTCTCTTTTTCTGGCACCCCCACAATTCTGATGTTGGTACGCTTAAAGCTGTCCCAGAGGTTCCTTACATTATCTTCACATTTTTGGATTCTTTTCTCTTCTTGCTTTTCCAGTTGAGTGTTTTCTGCTTCTTTATATTTCAAATTTTTGACTTGATTCTTGCCTTTCTCTAGTCTGCTGTTAGGACTTTGTATAATATTTTTTATTTCAGTCAGTGTATCTTTAATTTCTAGTTGGTCCTTTTTCATCTCTAGTTGGACCTTTTCCATCTCTAGTTGGATCTTTTGCATCTCTATTTGGTCCTTTTTCATTTCCTCTTGGCTCTTGCTAACTTTATCCATCTTTTCTAGGAGATTCTTGAAAAACCTTATAAGGGTGTTTTTGAACTCTATATCTAGTTGTTTGTTTTCCTCCATTTCTTTTGTTTGTGATCCCTTCCCTTGGCTCGGCATTTTCACTATGCCGGGAGAACTTCTGTGTTGGATTCAGCCTTATGATACCAGACTTGCAAAACCAAAGAAGCCTCTCTGTTGAGCTTGGGATGGGTGGAGTCTCAGGGCTTAAGGGACCACCTTGCCTTCCAGTCGGCCCTGCCTGCCACAGCCCCTGAGTCTCACGTGACTGGGTAATTGCTGGAGCGGTCCTTGTGCACGCGCACAGTGCCTCTAGACTGCTGCCTTTCCGGCTCCCCTGTGCTCCAGGACCACACGAGTCTAGGTCCCCAGGGTTTCACCCGAAACAGGGGCTTAGTGAAGTCAGAAGTGGCACAGTTGGGAGGGTTTATCTCCCGCCCACTCGTGAAAGCCAGCAGCACAATCAGCAGTCTGTCCTCTGCGCAGTGCCGTGCGCGCCATCAGACCTCTGATCTTTTGCGACTCCCCTAAATTTCCACGCACCTCTCCCTTTTCACAGTCCAAACTCCCCCCGTATGTGTTTCGGCTGGATCTGGGATTTAGTGTTGTAGGATAAGGGGTTCAGTGCCTTTGAGTGTCTCCATTTTTCTCCTGCCAAAGAAAACCAGCCAGGTACTCTGGCACCCGCTCTCTCCACGCTCGCGTCTCCGTACCTCAGCTTTTTGCAGCTCCTCTGGGTCTCCGTGAGCCCCTCTCTTTCCCTCTAGTTGTAGAATTTCCACTCAGCCAGCTTTCCTGTGGTTCTGGATGATGTCTGCTCTGTCTTTTAGTTGTAGTTTTGCAATTGTTGTGCGAGGCAGCAGTGTAGGTGTTTACCTATGCCGCCATCTTGGATTCTTTCTTAATTATACTGTACTTTATCAGTTGGACTAATGATCATGGTATATTAAGTTGGTACATATAGCTGATTTCTTGTGCAGTAAAATCTACATTATGATTTTATTCATATTGTATACTTCCATCACATGTTTGGAAAAGATTTCATAAGGAAGTTGAATTTTTACTTCTTCTTGAAAATGAATGTTTGGCTGACCCTGATGGAGACATTGGTCTTACTTGGGTTGAGATGTGAGGCTGTGGATACCTGTCTCTATTCAGCTGTGATGGTGCTCATCTGTGTTGATGACTCTTTCTCCAATGAACTTCCATCTCTGTTAGGTTTTTATTTTTATTGTTTTATTTATTGATTGTTTTTAGATAGAGACAGAAGGAGAGAGAGAGACAGAGAGAGAAAGAGAGAGAGAGATATTGAGATTGAGATTTGTTGTTCCACTCATTTATGCATTCATCTGTTAAACCTGAAACCTTATCATATCAGGATGATTCTCTAACCAACTGAGATATCTGGCCAGGGCATATGTTAGGTTTTTAAAAATTGAGAAAAAGCAATTTTTAGATCTGGGAAGAAGTAAATATTTAATTACAGACAGGACTGTTCATCCGCACTTTCACTTGATTTGTACGTTTAATTGTTTTGTCAATTTCTAATGTTAATTCTAATGGACAACTTTTGCTCACTATGTCATGTGTCTTATGAAGCCAGCATCATCTCTCTTTCATATAGTTTTAGTATCTTTTTCATGAGATTGCCATTAGCATGATTGTCATGTATATACGTATAGGGAATGGGGGAAAGATGGAATGCACTCATTTAATCCCAACTCAGTGTATTTCAGGACTCAGGTAAAGCAGCAATAATAATACTAACAGGTATAGTCATAAAATAACTATGATATTCATTGAATATAGCACAAGGCACTATTCTAAGCACTTTACTTGTATTTCACTTAATCCTTATTATATAACCCTATTGTTATTACTACTGGGATCTAGAGAGGTTAAGTAACTTGTCTAAGGCTTTTTACCTAGCAAATAGCTGAGACAGGATGTGAATGTACACTGTTGTCTTTAGAGTCAACGTTCTTAACCCTGCAGAATGAAACGCTAAGGGCCCCCTTTCAGAAAGGTGTATGGTGTAAATGTCCGAGGAGAGTGTTTTCTGATAAAAATATGTATGTGCAACTTAAAATTTTCTAGAAGCCACAATAAAGAGGTAAAAAACAGGTGAAATTAGTTTTAATAATATGTCTTTTAGCTCAAAACATCCAAAATATTATAATTCCAAGATGTAATCTATGTAAAAATTTATTGATGGCATACTTTATATTCTGTTGCTTCACAGTAAGATTTTTGACATCTGGTGTGTGTTTTACACACAGGACATTTGGATTCATCCTATCCATATTCCAAGTGCCATTTGTGGTTAATAACCACTGTACTATATAGTGCTGGTCTAGGTAGACCTCACAAATCATCTATTGTTCTCTTCCATTTCAAGGGACTATCCAAATTACATTTGAAAGAGTTTAAAGAAAAAAGCAAGTGAAGGAAGGAGTTCATAATTTTCAAATATTAAAGAAACTCCCTTAGAAAAAGTGGCCACATTTCCCAATGGTGGGATCATTTGGCAGTGATTGGGTTCATAACAATAACATAATTATTGGCTCCCCAATGGGCAGGCTGGGGAGCAATCCACAGTACTTTGGAATATTCTTTGAGCCATCCAAAGATTTCCTCAGAGATTTCTCCAGTACTACTGAGAATGCTATCTACCAGGGGTGGAAAATTTTTCATTTAAAAGAAACATAACATAGCTGTTGCTTCTCATGTGATTAATTTGATGTTAGGAACGTTGTTTTATCGGTAGCACTTTCACTGGTATTATTCACTTGGCTTTAGCTGTTGATACGCTGCTGTACCTCCCATGATCTTGTAAACATCTAAGTTCCTTTGCAAATGTTTATCATCAGCTGGTGATTTGGGGGCCTTTATCACTCTTTACTCGTAGTCCTTCTAGATTTGATATCATTTCTAGCATTTACAACTCATTCCCCAAATGTTAACTCTATTATAACCTCAATCCTTTCTTCTAGAAGCAAAATATTGGTCTGGGAGTTACTTCGAGAATGCCATTTTGCTTTTCTGAGACTTAGTATCATTATACCACTAATTATTTCTATCTATCTATCAGTCTATATATCTATCTCTCTGTCTATCCATCCATCTATCCATCTATCTATCACAGCCCCCTTAGGTCTGGATGGTAAGGCATGGTGAGCATGGCCAGAAAAAAAGGTAAAAAATGAGTCATGTAAACTGTGCTCCCTATGAAGCCGAGGCTGACAGGCCTCTGGAGTATGGGGAGGAGCTAACAGGCAGAGGAGGCTCAAGAAGAGGACCATACTAGAATAGCGACCAGCTCTACTGGTGTGACATTCTTGCAGCAGATGGCTGAGATTTTTTAAAAAATATAACCTTTTTGGCAAGGTTCACTGTAGGTCATTTGGGATGCTATGTCCCTACTCTGTCTATAATCATCAGTGTTACACACAACCGTGAGTCTTGGCATTTAAGGAGAGAAGATATGGCAGGGTGGGGGGGTCTGCTGTAGGGGTAAGTCTGCAGGAGAGGGGGCTTAGGCAGGGCATTCAGGACCTGTGCACATGGCTAACTCAGCAGCCATAGGAACATAGGCTACTCCACACCGGCTCCCTTCTGCCCTTACCAGCCTCATCCTACCTTTGAAAGGACTAGAAGGGAAGCTAGATTCCTCTCATTTGACTCCCAAAAGACCAGTGATCCCAGCTAGCATCTTAGTGTGCATAGTTCATGATCATTCTGTTTGTGCTGTTTGTAAGATTTGAAGACCTTATGCACTGGATTGAGTGCATAGATTCCTGTTACGTGATTGTACTGTGGCCCATTTAATCGCATGATGGTGGAGCTTTCAGAATTTAGAATATTTTAACTTTTACTAAAACATTAGACAGAACATTCTTGTATCCAATGTCTGCCTATCTGATGATTTCGTCAGGATAAACTCCTGAAGGGGATAATGGTGTCGTAGCTTAAGCATTTTTAACACAGATTGCCCTTTAGAAAAAATGTGCCAATTTCCACTCTTGCCAGCAATGCTGTTGAATGCCTGTGGCCAGGACATGGTGAGACATGGTGAAATTTGCATTAGGGCTAACCACAGGAGTGGTATCGACAAGGAAGTCAATCCATGGCATGAAAGTTATGACTGAGCTAATGGGAACCAAGTTTACTTTTCTACCACCTGAGTAATGCAATATAAAATACTGATTCTTGTATCTTGTAGAGGACCCAAATGGTAGTCCTAGGGGTAAGCTAGTCATCTTATGGAAAAAGCTGTGTGTTAGCCTAACATTGCTATAACCAGATTAATGTGGGCAGGTTGTATATTGTATCTTGGAATTTGCCTTTCTTATTGTATCTTGGAAAGTGGCATCCTTTGAACATGGTGTGAATGTTCTTACCCTGAGTTAGCTTTGGGAATAGTTTACATTTTGCTGCATTTTATGATTGGATAATTCAGGAATTCTTAGGATTCTGCTGTTGGAGGGCTTTTACAATACCTATAGGAATGAGTTGGGTGAGGAGAAATATAAGTGAAAAGTGATTATTAATTTTTTTTCTGTTTACTTAGTCTGTTTTATTTTTATAAAATACTGGTCACTACCTACTATGTTTTTTTTCCAAAGCAGTCCCTGATCTGATGTGCACAGTCAAGAGAGAGGGAGGCAGACAAAAAGTGAGCTCACATGCCCTAACCGGTTTGGCTCAGTGGATAGAGCCTCAGCCTGTGGACTGAAGGGTCCCAGGTTCAATTCTGGTTCATTTGTGGTCAAGGGCATGTACCTTGGTTGTGGGCACACCCCCAGTATGCAGTGTGCAGGAGGCAGCTGATTCATGTTTCTCTTTCATTGATGTTTCTAACTCTCTATCCCTCGCCCTTCCTCTCTATAAAAATCAATAATATATATATATTTTTTTAGCCGAGACCGGTTTGGCTCAGTGGATAGAGCGTTGGCCTGCGGACTGAAAGGTCCCAGGTTCGATTCCGGTCGGGGGCATGTACCTTGCTTGCGGACACATCTCCAGTGTGGGATGTGCAGGAGGCGGCTGATCGATGTCTCTCTCTCATCGATGTTTCTGACTTTCTATCCCTCTCCCTTCCTCTCTGTGAAAAATCAATAAAATATATTAAAAAACAAACAAACAAAAAAAAAAAACGTGAGTGCACAGTCACTAAAAGAGCTGAGTGCTGAACGGGGAGGGTGAATGAATTCAAACTAAGTTCCTCCACTTCACAGCTGGGGATCTTGCCAGGCCTGGGGAAGCTGGGCAAGGCAGGCCAAATCAGGTAGGTTTTGAGGTCCTGGTGGCCACCCCAGGTTTGGGAGAGGAACAGGAGTCAATGAGAAGATGCATTCAGCTTTTTATATTCAGCGACTGATGCACCAAAAGTGCTATTTACCGCAGCTACCACTGCACCCCAAGAGCAACCGTGGTCCCTGCCTGCAGGATAGGGACCTTCTCCCGTCTTCATCCCCCTCTTCCCCAGAACAGGGGCCCCAGCCTTTGTCCCGGGGGACAGGGACCACTCCTACCCCAGCTTCACTCCCGCCCCCAGAACAGGGGCCCGGGCGTCACCCCCCCATGCAGAGACTACCCCTTCTACCCAGGCTTCATCCCCCCTAGGACAGGGTCCACCCCCCACCAGCATCAAGCTGCCATGCACCCCAGGCCGCAACCTGCCCCATGCACATGCAACCCCATTCCCATCCCTCCTCCAGACTCTCCTACCACATCTCGCGCTGTGGCTCCCCCATTGCCCCCACGTGGGGCCTGCCCAAGAAGGGTGGGGAGAGGGAGAAAACCAGCTAGGACTGGCACAGGCAAGGAGCAAGGGCCTGCCCTGCTTATTAATTTTTTGCATGAATTCTATATCCTATATAATAAAAGGCTAATATGCAAATTGTCCCCTCCAGAGTTTAACCACTCACTATGACGTGCGCTGACCACCAGGGGGTGGCATGGAATGAAGGAAGGCCCTGGCCAGGCCCAGGGACCCTATCCATGCACAAATTTCGTGACTGGGCCTCTGGTTTGAAATAAAACGGTAATTATGCTAACTGTAGGAAATTTAAGGAAAAGTGTTTGTCTTTATCTTAGTGGGAAATTCAGGCATGTTGCAACCCAACCTCTATTCTTGGTCAAATTAAGGACACCTTTTCCCCCTTACTTTTAAAAATTGTGAAACTTAACTTACATAGAAGAGAGTATAAAACATAACCGTACATTTCACAAAAAAACATTAAGGTAAACACCTGTGTAACACCCATGTTGAGAATGATGTCATACAATTGTCTTTTTTATCTTTCTTTAAAATAATGATCTCTTGTTAAAAAACTAGAGACCCGGTGCATGAAATTCACGCACTGGAGGTGGGGAGGGGGGGAAAAGTGTCCCTCGGCCCAGCCTAAACCCTCTTCAATATAGGAGCCCCTCAAGGGATGTCCGTCTCACAATCTGGGACTGCTGGCTCCTGCCTGATTGCCCGTAAGACTCTGCCTGCCAGCCTGTTAGCCCCCCAACTGCTCCCCTGCCGGCCTGATTGATGCTCCTAACCGCTCCTCTGCCAGCATGATTGACACCTAACTGCTCCCATGCTGGCCCAGTCACCCCCAACTGCCCTCCCCTGCAGATCTGGTTCTTCCCAACTGCCCTCCCCTGCCAGCCATCTGTGACAACATGGGGATGGCCATCTTGTGACAATGTGGGGGCATCCATCTTGTGATGATATGGGGGCAGACATCTTGTGATGTGAGGGTGTGAGGGTCAATTTACATATTACCTCTTTATTATATAGGATTATAGAGCTGCCTGGCTGGTGTAGCTCAGTGGCTGAGCATCGACCTAAGAAACAGGTCACAGTGTGATTCCTGTTCGGGGCACATGCTGGATTGCAGGCTCCATCCCTAGAAGGGGGCCTGCAGGTGGTGGCCGATCAATAATTCTCTCTCATCATTGATGTTTCTATCTCTGTTTTCCTCTCCCTTCCTCTCTGAAGACAATAAAAAATGTATTTTTAAGACATGATAAGAACTACACATGCTGTAAGAAGGCATCACCGGGCAGTGAGCCAGGGCAGCAGAAGCCGTGTTGCGGGGCAGATTGGGAACTGGAGGCTCAGGAAGCGGGTGGTGGGGGAGAACAGGTAGCCTCCACATGCATCTGTCATACCATTTCTCTGATTCCATTAAATAAGCATGAGGAGCACCTTACTGTTCTCCAGCCAGAGAGGTTCTGTGTGTTCTGTGAAACTTGGTGAAATTCTTGTGAACGGACTGGATATTCGACAGAGCAATTTTTAAAATAAGCTGAATTTAAAGAATCCACGGCATCTCCTTGTATGTTATCATTTCTATTGTTTTTGTGCAGTCAGTCCATTGATACTGTTATGTCCTCTTTGATGAAACAGATTTCTGAGCTGGGGGAAATAGAATACATTGAAAACCTACCTCTCCTTCGAATTCTCAATCTTCTGAAAAATCCAATTCAGGTAGGAGATCATTTACATCAGGGGAGGGGAGGAGGGCTTTCTTGGAGTTCTTCTTCAAGAAGTACTTTTGATAAAGAACATTAGGATGTGAGTGCAGTTTGTTTCTCTTCATTCTCAATCTCTTAGGAGGTGGTCAGGAGGGTTAAGCAATCAGAAGGGTTAGGCACCCTGGGCACCTCTGTCAGGGGAAGTGAAGCCTGAACGGGTCACTCTGTGTGGTACCTGTGAGTGGTCCAGGAGGTGGCCAGGATCCTGAGAGGGAGCTGCTGAGATGGGGGAGCAGCGTCCTCTTGCATTAGAAGATGGGTGGTGCTGGGGTGTGGTCAGAATGTGGTTCCTGTTTTATAACAGGGGAAAGAGAGTCTAAGATTAGATACCTAGAGTAATTGTCTGCATATAGCTGGGAAGTAGGTGTTGTTGTAAAACGATTAAAGAAAAAAGTGTATTTCCCAAGTATTCTTCACATCCAGGAATCTGAGACCCATGCCTGCTTTGCAGGCTCTGGCTTCCCCATGAATCCTTTTTCCTGGCCCTGGCCCTCCCTCTTTGTGTCTTTGTGCTCATCCCCTTTTCTACCTGTACCCTTCGCTTACCTTTCTATAGATTCTTGACTTTGTACATAGCTCTGAGTACCTTTGTTTTTGTGATCAATATCTCTAGAATGGCAAAAAAAAAAGTAAAAGTGAAAAATAAGATTTAAAAATAAAAGCAATGCTTGGTATAGAAATGGTAAAAAGCATTAAAAGCAGCTCTGGAAAGTAAGCAATGGAGCTTACAACAGCCATTACCCCCAGCTGCAAATCCGTAAGGAGTGTCTGTTCATGGAACATACATTGTCATCTGTAAGATGCATCAATCACTAACATCTTTCCCTTCAAAGAGGCGTAGCTTCATGATACAAAACACGTTGACTGCATTTTTAAAAAGCAGATAATCTTAACATAGCCAATGGTAGCGAATTATAAAGAATTCATTCCATAAATAAATATTTTATTGTTGCAAAATAAATTCATAATTCATGATTAAAACAAATTAATTCCAAGTCATAAATATAAAAATAAAACAAAGCCATAAATAAATAACAAAGTAATAAATGTTTCATTATTTGCAATACTGAAACTTTTTGGAGTTAGAACAGCAATTTTCACCCAGTGTGCCACAAGAATTTTTAGAACATGCATTACCTGATTATTTAGTCAGGAGCACTGACCTCTTTTCCCTTAGATTCTCAAATAAAAAAAAAATAGACAAAAGCCTGGTCAGTGTGGTTCAGGGGTTGGGCATCAACCTATAAATCAGGAGGTCATGGGCATGAGTCTCTATCTCTCTCTCTCCATTACTTTCTGAAATCAACCAAGGAATTTAAAAAGTGAAAACAGCCAAAGCAGCAATATCTGTCTTGTATGCATGCTCTGTCTGGAACCATAAATATGTAGGTCATAGAGTTGCATATTATTGGTTATGTCACATAATAAGGTTGCATCTGATTGGTTAATTCTTGGTACCAGCAATCCTTATGTACACATATATAAAAAGTTACTTTTTAAAAAATACCTTTATTAATTTCAGAGAGGAGAGGAGAGAGAGAGAGAGAGAAACATCAATGATGAGAGAGAATCATTGATCAGCTGCCTTCTGCATGCTGCATATCAGGGACAGATCCCACAACCTGGGCATGTGCCCTGACCAGGAATTGAGCCGTGACCTCCTGGTTCATAGGTCAGTGCTCAACCATTGAGCAATGCCAGCAGAGTAAAAGTCACTTTAAAAAAAAAAAGTCACATTGGGAGCAAAAATGGTAGATAATGACTTAATATTTTTGTAAATCAATCAAAATTATCTTTTTTTTTTGTCTGAGCAGCAAAAATATATTGTATCTTTTGGTGTGCTACAGAATTTTAGTAATTACCTTATGTGTGCCAAGAGATGGAAACGGTTTAAAATGGCTGAGTTAGAAGATAGAGTTTGAGTTTCTGGCCATGGATCCTTTGCCTCTGAGGCTCAGTTGGTTTGCTCTTCAGAAATGAAGCTGCTCACACCTGTCCCACTAGCCTCACAGGAAGACTAACAAGGTCACAACTTTGAAGAGCTTAATAAGTTACAAGGGACAGTGTGCATGTGAGTTATTAATTTAATGGGGCTGGTAAGTGTGAAAATGTAGAGAACGACTCTGTGTGTGTGTGTGTGTGTGTGTGTGTGTGTGTGTGTGTGTGTGTGAGAGAGAGAGAGAGAGAGAGAGAGAGAGAGAGAGAGAGAGAGAGAAGCAGGTGATAGACCAATGCTCATGAAGGTAGAATGCTGGTGCTTGTTAATTTGGAAAACAAAGGCAATTCAATAGTCCTCTTGATATTTCAAACAGGAGCACTGTGAATATTGGTTCTTCATCATTTTTATGCTACTACGATTAACAGAATTAGATCAGAAGAAGATTACAGTGGAAGAAAAGGTATGTAATCATATTATTTCATGTGTTTCTCAGTTAATAAGTTTAAAAGCTTATACTGCCTGCTTCAGGACCAATAAAATCAATAAATGATACCCATAATTAATTTACCACATGTGAATTAATGGTTTGTTCAGGGAGTGCTTCCTTGTCCTAGGATCAGTCTGTTTAACCCACTTCAAAGCTGAACATCAACCTCAGTTCAACAGTAGCATTGGATTTCTATAGGCGGCATTCTGGCAGATTATTAATTTAGATAACTATTCTGTTTAGAGGGTGTGTCATTCTATGTGCTACTCTAAAATAGATTTACTAATCATGAAATGTATTTTATTGTGATTCCACCATATACTCAAAAGGTACACAAATGAATTACTGCTCTGTTATTTTAAATCCTTAATTCTGCTTTTTAAGATAACTAGAGACCTGGTGCACAAAATTCATGCACTTGGGATGGAGTGGGGGGGACACGTCCCTCAGTCTGGCCTGTGCCCTCTCTCAGTCCAGGACACCTTGGAGGATGTCTGCCTGCCAGCTTAGGCCCACTCCCTGCAGGAATAAGGCCTCAGCTAGCAGTCAGACTTCCCTCTCACAGTCTGGGACCCTTGGCTCCTTACCATCCACCTTCTCCCTGCTCCTCACTAGTCAGTTCACTGCTCCTTCCTTGGTGTGGCTGTGGAGACAGGAGAGGATCTAACCACTGCAGCTGCACTTGCCAGCCGTGAGCCTGGCTTCTGGCTGAGCGGCGCTCCCTCTGAGGGAGCACACTGACCACCAGGGGACAGCTCCTTTGTTGAGCATCTGCCCCCTAATGGTCAATGCATATCATAGTGACCAGTCAATCTGGTTGTTCTGCTGTAACGGTTGCTTAGGCTTTTATTATATAGATGATACATCTGGATCATCTGGACACAGTTGCAGACCTCAAAAGCTAGCACCTGCTTCCCCTCCACCATACCTGTGCTAGCTGCTTTGTCTTGCTTTAGTGACTGGTGAAGAGGGACTTCTTTCAATGTGCATTTGAGTAGAATGGAAGCAGGTTTAATGTAGAGAGGCAGATATTTCATTTTATAAATACCTTTTTGAAATCTTGCTTTAAAATAGTTATAGATGGGAGTCTGTTGTTATTCTCACAACCAAATGCATTTATTAGATTTCTCTTTCCCTTTAACATTTTGTAAAGGGAATACAATTCAAAGCTATGGGTTAAGGAAAGGTGTGGCAGACAGGATAATGCATTTAAAGGGATGGCAAAAAAAAAGGGGGGGTGGGGTTGGAGAGCCATACCTTATGAGGAAAAGGCCTATGTCTTTGGACAGAGAAAGTTATACTAAAAGCTGAGGAGCTTTGGGTAGAATTGGAGATCATCAGAATAGCTCTTGGTGAGATGGCATAAGAAGAAAATTCAACAGCATCAGCTACCTGGAATCTGCAGCTGAATTTTATTTCTCCCTCTTCTACTCACAGTTGGGATGGTGACTGTATTAAAAGTATCTTGGACTTTAGAGGGTTTGTTTTTATTTTTGCTTTTTCCCTCCTAAGCCAGGGAGTATAAAGAAATAGGGGATCAAGGGATTCCAGCTCAATATTTTAAAATAATTATCATTATTTAGGCTTGGAGACTGAGCACAAAGATTCATAAGCATGCCTTGAATTCTTTTCTCTACCTGGTTGCATGTCTAGGCTGATTCATTAAAGAAAATCTGAGTCTTGTACGCTTTTTAGAAATGCAGTCTGTTTCCCTTTGCATTTCTGATTCTGAAACAGGTTTTGGCAGTGAATAAGTACAACCCTCCCCCAGAAGTGGTCGCAGCCCAGGATCACCTGGCCCACGTTGTCCACAGCGTGATGCAGCCGCAGAGGATCTTTGACAGGTATTCGCTCGGGATCCTCAGGGTAGAACTCAGGGCGGTGAGCATGAGGCACCCCATCTTTTTCCTAGGCTTCTATTTTGTGACCTATTCCTTTCTCACCTCATCTGAGGGAAGGGACCAGGGGTTTATCTGATCGGCTGAGTTGGCTCTATTACAGCGTCTTATCCATCAGATACTTGAAGATGGGCTCTCTCTCAGTGTTTCCATAAGTGTGGTGATGAGTGGGTTCATCTTCCCCCTCCCACTCGGCTCCTGAATGGTGGCTAGCCTATGACATGGGACAGTGAAATAATAATAATGAGTGAAAAGAGTTTGTCAGGTTTTTTGGCTGTAGGATAGAACCACGGACAATTGTGATCATTTCTGTCCACTGTACACGTTTCCTTAGCTGTGAGTGAGCATGCCTTCCCCGGAGGCAGCCCGCGGGCCCGAGGGAAGCCTGCCAGTCTTGTCTCATGGGTGCCCTTGGAGCAGGTGCTTGGCTTGCTTGAACACACGAACAGTCTCTCACCTCTAAGTTCAGAGACAGATTACCACAGTTTCTCCTTTGATTTCTAAACGATCTGGCGGAGCAGATGGCCACTTATGCTCTAAGTATAATGCAGAAAGTCTATCAAGACCCAACGGCGTGCTTAAAATACTTAAAAGATCTCTTGGTTATAAATGGCTTCTCTTCTTCTTGTGATATTCACTCCTGTACGTCACTTGGTTTCCCACAGAGAGCAAAATGCTTTATTTTGCATCCGAACATGATTTTTTTACATGTCATTTAATAATACAGACATTGACAGTTTTATACATTTATGGTAGCCCTCTAGGTTAAATGATTTATCATTTACTTGCATACATCTGGAAAAGCACATTTGATTTTTTTTTCCAAAGGAGCATTTATGTCCTCATTGTATTTCTTTTTTAGTTTATGAAGATTGCTAGTTATTTCATGCTTTAGGATACATTTATATAAAAATATGTATCAAAGAAATTTACAACAGTGCCTGATAAACACATATTTTGTCATCATTTCTGGCTGTTGAGCAGGTAAGTGAGTGTTCATTGTGAAACACTCGCAGGGGGACTCCCATCCAACTCTGGACCAGCACACAGCTCCCCAGGAGCCCCTAGGAGGAACCCTGACACTTGACCTTGGGGCTTTTGTGCTGTATGTTGGGGGAGTCACTGTCCCGCCCTGCCTTGATTGGGTGAGGATACAGGATTAAAATGAGCCCACAGAACCTTGTCTCTGGCCTGGTGGTTGCTAATAGCTCTGTGCTCTGGACTGACAGGGTTCTGCAGAATTGCCTTGTACAAGTCCTGTCCGAACTTTAAAATCTTCCATTTCTCCAAGAAGCTCTGGTTTGTTTTAGTGCGAAATGGTATTTTCCAATCACAACCCGAGTGCTGGAGATAATCATTGCTATAGAGTTGGTCACTGTTTTTAGGCCTAAGGAATATATTTATTTATTCCTTCCTTTCTTCCCTACTTCCTTCTATCCTTCCATCCATGTATTCATCTATTCTCTCTATCCTATTTATGCCTATCAATCTATATCTGTCCAATCTGTTTATAGCTATCTAATCTATATTTAGATAGATCTAGTTGTATCAATCTATAAATAAAAGATAAAGTACCTCCTCATTTCACATTGATACTTGCAATTTAGTTTCAAGATTACATTGAACCTTTACTTCATCCCCTGTCTATTTCATTTGAACCTCCTTTTCTTCCACACCAAGGACAGAGAGGATGGAGCTAGAATATCCAATAATTACTGTTTTTTTTTAATCCCACATTACACCACAACAGTATCAGAATACCAATACCAACACCCCGACCAACATGATTACTGAAAGCATTGAATGTATTTTGCCTATATTCTTCCCATTACCCAGCCTCTATTTTTCATTATGGTAAAATATATAGAGAATAAAATGTGCTATTTTAACCATTTTAAAGTATACAGTTCGGTGACATTAATTATATTCACAGTGTTGTGCAACTACCATCACCGTCTTTTTGCAAAACATTTTAATCACCTCAAACAGAAACTCTAGCAATAACACCCAATTCTTAGCTACTCCCACTCCCAGTAACTTCTAATCTACTTTCTGTCTCTGTGAATTTTCCTATTGTATATATTTTATGTAAGTGCCAATCACCCCATTTTAAAAATAGTGTGCTGCATTTATATTGTCAGAACATATATCCATCACAAACGGTGCACTCTCCTTAGCTGTCACTGAGTCCTGGCTCTGTCACTGAGTCCAGCCCCTTCTATCGATGTCTCTTGAGTCATTTTGCTTATATGGAGCTTGTTCTCTAGGAGATTCATTAGGAAGGTCTATAGGGTCAGTATCCCTGCTTGATGGTGTTTTCTGCCCTTTATATGAAAGTCATTTTTGCTCTAGTATATAAAGCCCATGTCGCATTTTTCCTTGAATATATTGAAGATACTACTTCATTTTACTTTATGCAAAATATTGCTGTAAAAAATCTGATGACAATTTGATCTCCTTTCCCTTATAAGTCATGTCTTCTCTTTCCCTAGATGAACATTTTTTTTTCCTTTTTTTTTCCTTTTTTTTTTTCCTAGACCATATCTTGATATTCGTTGGTCTGAGGTAATATTCTCAGGTATATTGTGTGTTCTTACATAAGATATAGTTTTGTTTTATTTTTTATTTCAGGTAAGTTTTCTTTAATTACAGCCTTTAATATGTGTTCTGCTCCTACCCGGTTTGGCTCAGTGGGTAGAGCATCAGACTGTGGACTGAAAGGTCCCAGGTTTGATTCCGGTTAAGGGCATGTACCTTGGTTGCAGGCATATACCCGGAAGGGAGTGTGCAGGAGGCAGCTGATTGATGTTTCTAACTATCTCTCTCCCTCCCTTCCTCTCTGTAAAAAAAAAAAATATATATGTATATACATATACATATATGTATATATGTATATGTGTGTTTTTTTGCTTTGGTTTTCTTCTTGAGAAAGAGGATATCATTTTCTTATTTTCAATATTTGTCACTTTCTCTCAAAGTTTTCCTCTGTTGAATCATTAAAGAATTATTTTGAGATAATTTTAGATTCACATGCAGTTGTAAGAAATAATATAGAGAAATTCTATGTATTTTCACTATTTGCCCAATGGTGACATCATAGCAATAGAGGAATATCAAATCCAGAAAACTGACATTGATGCAGTACCAGCTGTATTAGAATTTGCCACTTCTGCATGTGCTCTTCGTTCTATGCAGTGTTATCACGTGTGTAGAATTTGCCACAGCACTGCAGTCGAGGTACAGATGCTTTTATCACAAAGTCCCTGCGCTTCCCTTTTATAGCCACAGCCGCCTCCCTCTGAGCTGCCCTGAGCTCTGGCCACCAGGAATCTGTTCCCATCTGTATAATGTTGTCATAGCAAGAATGTCGTATAAAGGGAAAGATATAGATTATGCCCTTTGAGATTGGCCTTTTTTTAACGTAACCTCATTCCCTGGAGATTCATCCAATTTGGTGGATTGTCTGAGTAGCTCATTCCCTTTGATGGCTGAGTAGCATTCCTTGTGTGGATGCACCACAGTTGTGGTCGGCAAACTGCGGCTCGCGAGCCACATGCGGCTCTTTGGCTCCTTGAATGTGGCTCTTCCACAAAATACCACAGCGGGGGCGAGTCTATTTTGAAGAAGTGGTGCTAGAAGTTTAAGTTTAAAAAATTTGGCTCTCAAAAGAAATTTCAATTGTTGTACTGTTGATATTTGGCTCTGTTGACTAATGAGTTTGCTGACCACTGCACCACAGTCAGTTGAGCGATCCATCCAGGCTGATTCTGGTTTCCGGCTGTTACACCACAGCTGCCGTGAACATTCCTGTACAGGTTTGGTGCATGTGCAGCTCCATCCTGCCCCCTTCCCAGGGGACCCCATTGGCTGCTTGGGGTTCCTTTGCTCTCAGATCCCACAGATGCTGCCCAATTGCTTTCTCTCTCCTCTTCCTGCACAGATTTGTGGTTCATGGAGACACCTTGACCCCTGGTTTGTGATACAGGTTTTCCGTGGGCTTTTTTTCTCAAGTTTTTCTGTGGGTATTCAGAGAGGCTGAAAAATCATGCTGCCACCACCCCCATTCTTCCTAGAATTCACCCCTTAGCCATATGTTTATTTAAAATGTTCTGTTTATTCTATAATTAGTGTCATGAGCAGAATCCAACACTTCAGCTTTCCATGTTTCAGGAGGTTTTGCTAGTAAACTCATTCTTTAGACCAGCCCCTCAGGCCCAGCAGCCATGCTGACATTCATACATCAGCTCTTACTCCTTAGCTGTTCCTTCAAGCAAGTTAACCTCTGTGTTCCAGTCTTCACGTGTTAATGGGGATCATGATAGAAATAGCTCCATTGGCTTCCTGTGATGACTGAATGAGGTAAAACATGTGAGACTCCTAGAATAGTGCCTAGGACACAGTAATTGCTCAGGTGAGTTTTAGTTATTATCATTTCTTTGCATATCGGTGTTCTAATGCAATAGGTAGGGATGTTACAGTGAAATTCTCAGAGGGCAGTCTTACTTCTTTCACTTTGAAATCCGTAGGGGAATACTTCATCAGATAAGAATTACCATACCTTACCATCTGTTTTCTTTTTAAAGAATTGTGAAGTTAGATTTACACAGACTTGGATTTCCCCCAGTTACCTGTGCTTTGAATGTATTTTTGGCATCGTGTGGAGGAGGGGCCCGCCTGCTGTGCGGGGTCTGCGCATGGCAGGTGCTCAGTCTCCACGCCAGTGCAGCTAGCACCCTCTCTGGCGGAGCAGGCCCCACACTGACCCTGCCCTGTGTTGCAGCACCCTGCCCAGCCTGGACGCCCCGTACCCCATGTTGGTCTTAGCCGGTCCTGAAGCCTGTGGGAAACGAGAACTCGCCCACCGTCTCTGCAGGCAGTTCAGCACTTACTTCCGATACGGGTAAGTTTGTGCATGGGCTGGTGAGACTGCGGAAGGTTGGAGATTGCTAATTTTGACTATCGACTTGAAAAGTTCAAATGCTTGCATAGAAGGCTTATCCAAATTTTCGCCATTTATTACACTGTTATGTACACTATATATTTATTTTACTTTAGTCCTGCAGATGTTTAACTTTAATTCAGTGACAGCCAAAGTCACTCTCCAAGGTGAGGAAATACACATTTTAATTACGCAGAGTGGCACTGGAACACAGCTCATCCTGTCGCCGAGCGGCGTGGCAACATGGTCACCATGTTGTGATGTGTGACAGACAGCCTCCTAGTCTCCCACGCTGACAGCACAGCACGGGCTCCTCATCCCCATGCCCACCTTTCTTCTTTGAGGCAAATTTCAGGAGAAGGGCTGAGAATGGCAGGCAAAGCCTTCCCTTTCTTTTCTCTCCATTAGCACTCAGCTCGCTGCTGCTTTTCTGGGACAAATATGTGGCTGTGTGATTCCCTAATGACTTAGATACAAATTCTGAAGCGACGCCTCAGCTCAGTTCCTGTGTTGAGCATGCAGACTGGGCACAGTGTGTAAGGCTATGCTGTGGGTATGATGCCGAGCCTCTGGCTTATCTCTCCCAACTATCAAGTATACCAGTAGACAGAGGGTCTCAGGTCTCTGCCAGGGTGTGTAAGGAAATGCCAGTGTATTCAAACGACAGAACAAATGTCACTGTGATTTGACAATCTGCTCTCTTTCCTGAGTATACCATTTAAATGTGACGTTAAGACCTTAATATTTACAGAAGTCAGAGTGGTATGAAGTCAAAGAGACCTGAGCTGGGTGGGACCTATAGTTTGTCCTGGTAGCAACACTGGGCTGCTCTGTGGCCTTGGACAAGTCATTTTTATAGTCACCTGTGAAATGGAGTTTATCGCAGCTGTTGCCCTCTTCCCACGTTGCATTTCTTCATTCGTGTTACAAATAGTGAGTGCCTACTATGGACCAGGCATTGGGAATGCAGCAGGGACAAGGTGAATAAGAGCAAGTCCCTCCCACCCTCATGATTCCCATGTCCTGCTGGAGAAGATGGGAAAAAGGCTTGGTACCCAGGTGAAAGAAGGCTATAGAGAATTGGTGATAGAGACCTACTGGGGTGTGGAGTGACGATGCTATTTCAGACAGTTGAGTTGAGAGTTCTCTTCAGCTTCAGAATCCTGGGTTGCCAGAGGAGGTTCACGCACACTGTGCACAAGCCTGGCAGCTTAGTGGACGAGCCCACTTCTGCCCTCAGGCAGCAGGGGAGGTGGACCCTGAACAAGCAACGGGGCTGCAGTTGGCGCAGGGCTGAGGCAATGGGAGTGCAAAGAGGCGCAGAATCCAGCCATAAGGGCTCAAGAAAGGCTTTTTTTTTGGAGTGGGGGGGCGACATTTAAACTGAGCCCTCAAATCATGAGGGCAACCATGTGAAGGGATGAGAGAGGAAAGTGGAGATCGTGCCGTGGACCAGAGACAACATGAAATCACTTGAGTGGGAAATGTGTGAGTAGTAACTATTGTTCTCCTCCCCTAAGTATTATTATGTGATGGTGGCCGTGGTGGCTCAGAAGGTCACCGGTAACCGCAAGTAAAAATATTGTGTGGATAATCCAAGCTTTGTTTCAGAACTGTGGAGTATAATCATTTATGATGTATGGGTCAATTTCAGTTTTTTCTAATATACCTTATACTGAACTCATTTCCATTTTGAATTTTAGGTTACGAGATACAGAGTAGATGACCTGTTCTATGTTTTCAGGGCCTGTCACACCACAAGACCCCCTTACTTTGGAGAAGGGGACCGAGTTGATTACCACTTTATCTCTGAAGAGGCTTTTAATAAAATGGTAAACATGGTAAGAATGTTCTCCTTTATTTTTATTGTACAAGAAATACATGTGCTCTGGTAGAAATATTGGAAAATAGTAGTAAAAAGAACTATTACATTTCATGTTTGTTATGAGAGATGTATTCTTATTGGTTTGTTTTTCCTTAATCCACTTAATACATCATTGTCCACAGGCTGCTTTATGATCTTAGAGGAAGTATTATAAATTTTCAGTAAGACGGATGAATAGACGGTTTAAGAAAATAGAAGTAAAAGCTTGTGAGTTGAGCCTTCCAGGGGGTGGGTTCTGCGCAGAGACCCTTCTCTGTTTGCTCTCAGTGGGGCTCTCTCATTGCTGCCACCTTGAGCACTGTTTCATCACAGTGTGCTCCATGCACCTGTCCTGTCGTCGACCCCTTCGCAGCCTTCATCCCTGACTGGGGAGTTCCCAGTCTTGGAGGCCAGGCAGTTCACTGTTAGACTGGAGAAGAGTCCTAATTTCTTTAAAGGCCAGGTCCTTCCAGTGTGAGGGTAGGTGCCCTGAGTTAGCCTGTTTCATAGGTGCTCTGGGCAACCTACTCAATTTATTTTCTTAAAGCCCTAATAATCTAATTGCTAGTAATTTATGACACCCTTGTTGCTGAGTTCATCTTCTTAAAGATAATTTATTTGTTCTTTATTGAATTTAAAAGGATAATATGCTAATTAGAAGGAACATTTTCCGGACATCCTTCTGGACATCCCGTCTGGACAAAGCCACAGAGGCTGCCTGAGGCTCAGGCAGGCCACGGGTGGTGGCTGCTGCTGTGAGTGCAACCCAAGGCTCAGGCAATAAGCGCCATGCAGAGGCCTAGGCTAGCCGCCTTGGGCAGCAGCAGAGGCATGATGGGGCGTTGCCTCCCCTTGATCGGCCAGTCGCCACCCCCAGAGAGAGGCCATTCCCTGAGGGCTCCTGGACTGTGAGAGGGGGCAGGCTGGACTGAGAGACCCCCTCTCCCCCCAGCGCATGTATTTTCTTGCACCGGGCCTCTAATCAGCTAATAAAACCATATAGGTTTCAATAAAAGGTAATCTGCATCCTGCATCGTGCACTCACCACCCAGAGCAATGTCTCTTTCCATCCCCATATATCCCTTCTTTGCTTACTTCTACACGCCCCCTCCTTTCCTCTGGCTATCACCACACTGTAGTCTATGTTTCATATATGTATATATATTTTTCTTAATCCCTTCACTTCTGTTCTTTTTTGACCTTCACCTGCAAAGGAAATCCCACAACCTTTGTTTGTTTTATCTGTCAAAAGTGTATGCTCATGTCAATACACACCCACCCGTGACCCCAGTGGAACTAAAGCAATGTCTCATGTCTCCATCACTACCGGTGAATCTGTGTGCCTATTTTCTCTTCAACAAGGGCCTTTATTCTGTTTATATTATTATTCTTTCCATCACCAAAGGAATCCTGCACCACTTTCCCCCCTGAAATTTACGAAAGGGCCAGATTTAGGTGAGTCTCTGTTACTGCTTTTGAAAGACCACCGCCCACCAGTGATGCCCTTACAGCTGCATCCTCCCTGCCTCTTCTCCTTCCCTCTACCCTCCTTTCTGTGCCCCACCTTCCCCAGTGGCTTCTACCTCAGTGCATATCAGCACGGAACATTCCAGCGCAGGCCCCACAGCAGTTGCTACGACTGACCAGCTGCACCACGTAGCATGCTTCCTCTGACATTTGCAGAGAAGCCCAAGTGAGAAGCCCTCCAGTCCCAGGCCCTTTCTCTCTGACCTTGTCAGAGGTGCATCTCGGAGATGCTGTGTGTGTTCCCTCCTGGGCTTCGGTGCTGACAGTTCAGTTTAATGTGTCAAGAGTACTCTGGGACTTCACAGTTCTAAAAGCTTTCCAAGGGATCCGAGGAGTTATCTTGTTATTAGCAGGAAGCATTTTCTTAAGACTCTTTGGGTTGAAAGACAACTGGTTCCCAAAATCGATGTTGATTTCTCTAGTTGGATTGGAGGCATTTTTTTCTGTTTGGTGCATCTGTTCTCAGTACCCACGTGCTCCCCTGACGTTCCACACCTTGCCTATTGTACCCATAATCAAGTCTGCTTCAGTTCCTCATCAGTGAGATCTCTGTACTCTATGCTGTATTTAGTCTTACCGCTTCATTCCCTCTATAGAAATCCTTATGTGTTTGAGAATCACTCATTTTCACCTCTTCTGCTGACATATGACTTCAGTATAATGTTAGTTCATTCAACTTGAAATTTGCTTCCGACGCCCTTCTCTTTCCTTAAAAGTGAGCTTGAGACTGTTTTACGAAGAGACAAACCTACACATTATAAACTCAGGACACGTTGCCAGCTTTGCTGACTGCGGCCACACACTCAGCCTTCTGTGCACAGAAACCCCCTTTACAAGACACTCCCTCAGGCGGCCTGCCCTCTGCCACTTACCATCCTCCTTGGATAGATAACCCTGGCACACCCCCTCTCCACACACCCTTCCCTAGCACCCCTTCCAATACAATCATCCCCCAGCATGTCCATGGACACAGCCACTTACCTTCTTCTTTTATGCAAACAAGAGGCTTCTGAAATATGATTACTGCTATCTATTAAGAAATTCACTGGCAGGGAGAAATGAAAGGAGTATCACTTAATCTTAATTTTTTTTAAAAAAGTTAACAGGGCCTATTTTATACATAAGCACAGTGCATGAGTAATTCCCACCCTACGTCCTTCCAGAAACTGTATTTGGGATCCACAGAGGGGGGCCCTTGTCCCTAAAGTAAACAAACTCATAGTATACATCTTAAACCCAGTTCAAGGTACATTTTGAAAACAGGATGAGTCACAGTAAACAAGATAAGGTCATACCTGGTAGATTATCTATTATCTACCTATCTGTTATCTATCTATTATCTATCTATCTATTTATCTATCTAGTTGGTTATAATAGACGAAAAGAAAAAGTCACAGTATTTGTTCCACAGAGCAAAGAGGGTATGACACTGAGAGAGTAAATTATTGAGGATACTTATAGTTGCGTTAACTTCCGGAATCTAAGACATAAGCTTCTTCTGATTGGAGGGGGTGGGTTTTCCTCATCTTTCGCAGCAGACTCATCCCCGGAGCCCATCACACGCTGAGAGGCAGCCAGTGCCTCCTGGTCTTCTACCACCACCCCTGACAGACAGCCTGTCCCACCCGCACACGTCTCCAGGACGGGGGTTCAGGAGGCACAGGGGTAGCTCGGGACTCCTAACTGCATGTACTCACTGAGGATGCTGCCTTTGGGGGGGGTCAGCCTTGCAGGTTCACTTCAGAACTTACTTCAAAACATGCACATGAGGAGTCAGAGCTATCTATGTTTCTGTTCCTTCTGTTGTCATCAGCCTCCATGTTTAGATTAGACCTAGTGGTTTCATAGCTGTGATGTTGTCAGAGAAAGAGTCAGACAGTTTTAAGAGAGGTGGTTTTTCCTTTGTTTGACTTTTGCAAGGGAGTACAGCTTAGGAAGAGCTGGACAGCTTATAAAGAAAAGCAGGATGGGTCTGCTCCTCATGGCCCCTCTCAGCATGCAGAGGTTTCAGGACAGCCCTGTAATCCTTGGCCTGCGGTTTACCTGGCAAAGCAAGCTTTTGAGAAGGGAAGCTTTTCCAGGCAGAGCCGAAATGGCTGAGGCAGAGGGCAAACTTAAGCTTTTCTGTCTCTAATGAAGGTTTATGGAGCAGGAGGCGGGCAAGAAAGCAAAATGACCTGTTCTGCATTTCACTCTCTCACATTTTGTCAGCACTTTATTTCCAAAAACCTAATTTGTTATCACCAGCGGAGAATTCTGAATAAACTTTCGCCACCACAGTCTGATGTTAATGTTCACAGGACCCTTGTTATATTATTGGTAATGTTGGTAAGTTTTGTGGACTCATATAAAAAGTCAGACATTAAATGATTTTCTTTATATTAAACTTCACCATGGCAGCTGTTACAGGAAAATCTTTGTACTTCTTAAATTCCAGGGGAAATTCATTCTTACGTTTAATTATAATGATCACAATTACGGATTGAGTAGGGACACCATAGAAGGCATCGCCAGAGACGGTTTAGCCAGCTGTGTTCATATGGAGATCGAAGTAAGTGTCTTTCTTTCAGTCAACTTATTTTTTAATGTACGTGTTTGTATATTTATATTGGGTGGCACCCTGCTAGGCACAAGAGGAATGCACGCGGAGGCATGAGATTTTAAGTTTCCACTTAGCATGTGGGAGGCAAGACACATAAAAATTAAATGACAGGAATTAGATTCCAATACACGAAGTGGATTACTCATAGCTTATGCATTTAGTATGAGTAAAACTGCCGCTCTGGGTTTATTTCCTAAGCCATTTTCTCACTAGATTATCTCTTTGCTTTGGAGAGCCTGGGCTGTGTCTCTGTGCAGGGATATGGAATGAACCCGAGTCTCGCAGGGTGTGGAACTGGCTCTCTGTCCCCTCCGGGCCGTGGCAGTGACCTTGTGTCTTCATTCTCCTCGGGGAGGTGGGCTCTGCTGCCATTTGACTCTGCCCGTTCTCCGGTTGCGGTATTTTCATTCTCTTAGCAAGTTAGACTTGCAGGATTCAAGAGTGAGGGGCGTTCCCTCTGCCCCAATACCCCATCTCCCGGCACTAATCTTCTGTACTGATACACAAGTTTCTCCAAAGTGAAGATTCAAAGAAAGAGCATGAATATTCCACTCACGTGGTTTTAAAAATATGGCCTTATTAACTGAAAGGCTAAAGTCGGTGGTGTGCGAGCAGTCTAAATAGCCATCTCAGATAGCGAGTAAAGAAAAAGTGAATTTATTTAAGGAAAGGGGCTGGGGAATGGAGATAGCCACAGAGAAGGGCTACAAGGCACTGAGCCAAAGGGTTTGGGGTCCATGAGGGCAGCACAAATCTACTCAGGAGAGTGACACATGGAAGGGCATAGAAGACGCAACAGGAGAGCCTAGGCTGGGCTGCCTTGGTTCTGGGAGAGGCTGTGACAGGAGCCAGCCAGGCTGCTGGCTGGTGGAGGACCAGGAAGTGTCCCAGGGAGATGACAAAAGAGGGCCCTGGAGACAGGTTCAGGGAGGTGGCCCAGGATGAGCTGCTGCCACCCATTGCTCCCCTGGTTGCAAGTCTCATTGGGTCCCTTAGAGGTTGGGGGAAGTAGAGGAGTAGGGAAGTGGCAGGAGCGTGTTCCTGGAGAGAGAGCGCACACTGGGTCCGTTGTCCTGAGCACATTTGTCTCTTTCCTGCAGGTGGAAATCTCAGGGGAGGTCTCAGGGAGGGTCTCAGTAGACCATTCAACAGCTTTCAAGTGTGCTCTTTCAGGATGGTGGTCTCCATTGAGTGGTCGGTGCCAGGGCAGGTGGACATTAGTCAATGTAGCTGGTCCTGAGGCAGCCAAGGCACCACTTGTCAGGTTTTGCTGCTTTTCCAGGCCTGGAGCTGAAATACAACTGAGGCCTAGATGTTGTCTTTAGAGAGGCAACCGCCTAACCAGTGACAGGAAAGATCAGGGGTCCAAACCTGTGACCAGTGCTGTGCTGCGGGAGGACAGGTTACCCTGGGGGCAAGGTGCTTGTCTTCCCAGTTCTGCCCCTTGCTAGGCATCCGGGGCTTTCTGCCTGGTGAGTTGCCATAACGGGCCCATTGTCCTTGCTCTGGGAGTCTACATTTTTGTAGTCAGAAAAATATATACAGGTATAATACTTTTCCCAACTTCAAATCCTGCTCACCCTGTCGTTCTGCATGGGACTGGGTTTACACTTAAGGAGGTTTTCATTGTTATTATAAAAGGCTTACTCCCAACAGCGTCTTCCTTGGACAAGGAAGAGGTGGAAGTTGATGCATTTTAAGTACCAAAACCTGCGTTCACCTGTTTTCAGCTCAGTGGTTCAGAGTGTTAGCTCCTGGTTTCCCATTTTCTTCCCTGAGAGCATTTTCCTGCTCATTTCCAAGAGGTTGAGTCCGTACGTCAGGCTTTTTCTCCCAGTTCTCTCCAGTGAAAGCGTTTTCCCAACTACGCTTGCCATTGACTCCTAGAAATTGTTTTTGAAAAGAGCCTGTATTTCTTCCCCTGAGTTGTTAAAGCAAAGATTTTGGACCCTGGGCGAAGCAGCTGGTGAGAGGACTGAGCTTGGTGAGAAATGGCCTCAGGTGAGGGTTTGCACTGGGTCCCTGGGAGCTAATGCCTCCACCTGCGCGGCTTCCTGCTGTGGGCCTGGGCATCGTGGTGTCTGGAGCTGGGTCATCCTGAGCTCTGGGGAGAGGCTGTGACAGGAGCTGGTGGGGGAACAGGAAGAGTCCCAGGGAGATGACAAAAGGGAACAGAGGAACCTTCCTCTCTGGTAAGATCTCTGTCCTGATGCTGCCAGGAGTCTTTTGGAATGTAAACCTGAAGTCGCTCCTCAGTGATAAGGATGCAGTGGTGCCCTGTGTGTACCTATGCGTATCAGGCCATTTGCTTGTTGGACAGTCAAGTTCATTAGAATGATTAGTTTGACTCTAGGTTGAGAACCCTGTGGGTCTTAGACAACCCACAGGTTGAGAACCGCTAGCCTGGTCGCCTAAGACAGTGGTTCTCAACCTTCCTAATGCCACGTCCCTTTAATGCAGTTCCTCATGTTGTGGTGACCCCCCAACCATAAAATTATTTTCGTGGCATTAGGAAGGTTGAGAACCACTGGCCTAAGACCATCGGGAAACACAATAGCAAAATTACAGTTATGAAGCAGCAACGAAAATAATTTTATGGGTGGGGGTCACCACAACGTGAGGAACTGTATTAAAGGGTCGCAGCATTAGAAAGGTTGGAACCACTGAGTCAGAGGATACCAGGTGGAATGAGTTTTTGTATTTCCAATGATAACTTAATATTTGATGAAGAGGGAGCAGTAATGAAAATCCAATCGAGATATTTATAGGGAAATAATAGCTAGTTATTTCTTATTATAAAAGAAATTCTTCAATGTAATATTACTTAGTATACTTTACGTTTTCAGACATCTCCAAAATTATTTCTAGATCCTGTCTCTGTATCTAATTTATTATCTTTTTTCAATGTGCAGGGTGTAAGAAGTTTGAAGCTCACCCATTTTGAACCTCGGTATATCCTGGTGCTCCCAATGAACAAGAAAAAATATGAGGGACACCTGCGGAGGAAAGGGCTCTTCAGTCGTGTAGAGATTGAATTTGCTGTCTCCAGGGTGGACCATTATATTAAAATTAATCAGAAATTTCCAGGATTTTTTGATGCAGTGATCAATGCAGGTTGGTAACACAGCAGAGTTTTATTTCTGAAGATCACTGAGGGGAAATCTGCTTCAAAGTATATCGTTATTGTCAGCTGAGTGCAGTTACTTGTGGCTGTAGGACTGGCTGTTTTCTTGTTGGCTCTCAGCCAGGAGTTGTCCTCAGTCCCAGGGTTATTCCCAGGTGCTGTCCATGTCGTGGGGCCATTCTAGAACGTTGCCCACCACAAAATTCATAAACTTCAATGGAATTAAAAAAAATGTTACCGCCCACAAATGTCAATTGACTGTATGTTGATAGGATTCTGGTGCTTTACAGTACACTCTCTCGTTTGCCACAGATGATCTGGATGCTGCCTACCAACAGCTGAGTCAGCTGGTTCAGGAGTATCTTGGATTGGGTGAGGACACCGCTTCAGGTTTGGCTCCACCTGCAGGTACAGTGCTAGCCATTCGATGTCAGAATGTGTGTGTGAGGAGAGGAAAACAAATCTTTTGAGTAGCTGAATACTTATCAGCCAGGCTCAAGCTGCGTGTAACTCCTTAATCCCCACACTTCTCTGGCGCCATCCTTCCCACAGATGGTCCGCGTTCAGTGAGCCCCCTGGGCCTGTGCCTCTGCTTGTCTTGGTGGCCACAGGGGAACTGAGAGGACTCCCCTTCAGGGATGTGCGGGACAGAGCCTGGAGGGCTGGCAGCACGCCAGGCATGGTCAGCCTCACGGGTCAAAACGCTGCCTTCAGAGGTTTGGCTCCCATAGGGTCCCTCGAGATGGTGTTCTGCTTGGCAGGCTGGTATTTACTGCTGTTTTAGTCCAAGGTTTCTCTGCATTGCCCTTGCCCTCAAAAAGTTGCACCACGGAGTGTCGCGGAAGTGCTCAGGTCAGAGCCTGTGAGCCAGCCCTGGTCTGGCCGCTCCTTCGGGCAAGCTGCTTACTGTTCTGAGCTTCAGGTGACTGCCCTCTAAATGGATTTAATGCTCCCCGCTGCCTCATGGGTCATGTGTGAGCAGCAGTGATGTAGGATACGTGAGTGCATCTCCTCAGAATCTAGGATTCTAAAGTTAGAATGTTGGAACCTGAGTTATTTGAAATGTATTTATAAGGTTCCCCCAGATCTACCTCATACCCACAAGGAAGACTACTATAAAAAAAAAAAAGAATGTTGGCATGAGTGTAAAGAAATTGGGAATGTAAAATGGTATAGCTGCTCTGAAAAACAATATGGTGGTTTCTCAAAAAAATTAAAAATAGAATTACCTAAAAAAAGTAAAAAAGGAAAAAAAATGGAAATATCTCATGGCCCAGCAATTCCACTTTGGCATATATGCCCCCAAAGAACTGAAAGCGATACATGAACAGATATTTGTATGCCTGTGGTCATAGCAGCATTGTTCACAACAGCCAAACTGGGGAAGCTACCCACTGTCCATGGAAGGATGAATGGATAAACAAATGTGGTGTATGCATACAATGGGACACTATTCTTCCTTAAAAATAAAGCAATTCTGACACATGCTACAACATAGATAAACCTTGAGAACATCATGCTAAGTGAAAAAAGCCAGACACAAGAACACAAATACTATATGATTCTGCATATACGAGGCGAACTCCTTAAAGACAGAAAGTGGTGGCCAGGGGCTGGGCGGTGAGATGGGGTTTCCTTTCCCCAAGAGGAAGGCAGTTCTGCAGATGGGGGGTGGTGATGGTTGCACCACACTGTGAATGTACCTAACGCCAATGAATTGTGTTCTCTAAATATGGTTAACATAGTCAATTTTAGATGACGTGTTATTTTATCACCATACTAATAAAAACAGAAGGTGCCACCAATGGGCAGAACCACATTCACATGTTGCTCATTGTGAAATGCTAATGGAGACTTTGCTGCTGTGTCGTTTCTGGCCCCTGCAACTCTGACCAGGTAGGACAGAGCCAGTGCGTCCTGCCAGGTGGGGGCAGGCTGGTCCTGAGTCCACCAGTTACACTGGCTCTGCTGTTCCCTAACTGCACCATCTCCCCAGGTCAGGGGCCCCGGGTGTTCCAGAATGAGGACAGGTGAAACGGCTACCATCCTGCTGAGAATGATAGATTCCCCGTCTACACGGGTCTCTTAGAGGCGAGTAAGGAGAGGACGATCTACCCTCTGTAGTGCCCCTGAGGAAAGTGTGCCCTGTGTGAAACAGGCACGGGCAGAGGAGTGGAGGGCGGGCTCAGTCCACAGTCCCTGGGCGTTGGTGTGTTTGCGTCAGACAGCGGCTCTTTAGCACCTGTGGGCCTCCTCCTCCCCGCAGCAGCTCAGTCTATCTAATGAGGCCTCTGTAGCTTGATGGACATTTCTCTTGAGGAAATCTGGCTCCCTTTGCTTGAATTCCTTGCCAACCCAGCAACCTTCTCCTGATCTTCAATTTGGTCCCCTGGGTGGACCTGTCCCGGTGGGGGCTGTCCCTTACGTTGGAACACCCTGCCCCAATTCCTGAGCCAGGCCCATCTCCCACTGTAAATTAATAAATTGGAGTTCTGGCTTTTAAATCAGCCCCATGTGGGTTTGGTTAAACATGAGTCAGTCCCCCGAGCCTGACCAGTTCTGAGTAAGGAGGAAAGTGCGCTTCTGGGTCCGTGGCCCCAGGGCACCTCTGAGTGGTGGTGCCTGTGCAGGACTCTGGCTCTGACTCAATAGCTGGGGGTGAGGGTGGGGGTGTCAGCAGGGGAAGGAGGGGAAGAGCCATAGGGGACAGAGTAGGGAGAGGGGATCAGCTTCATCATTTCTTATTCTGCAACTGCCAGAAACTGACTGTTGCGTGCAGTTGCTATTCAGGAAATTAATAGACCAGATAATGTGTGCATAGGAAAATGCACTTCCATTTTTAAAGGTATAATAAAACTTCATTTTTTTGCACTAATTAGGTTAGCCCTGTCTAACTTAACGAAAAGTATGAATTATAGAATTTGTAAATTCTCAGATCATTTAATAACTGAAATAGGGCCATCCAGTTATTGACTAATAGAATTCTATCTTTCAAAAAGCAGAGAGGAGTTTTTGTGATTAACATATCAAATCACTAAACCCAACAGCCCCCATTTTCCTGGCAAGTTTAGTATTTTAGAATATAATATGTTTTTCTTAAGACACTATTTACTTTCTTATTTATACAGTTAATTTGTTGAGAAAGGTTTTTTTATTTCTCAGTTGATGGTTTAAGGATGAATTTGACTTTTTTGTGGAGCCTAAACATTATTCAAGTGAGTATTAAAAAATTCTCATTAACACTGTCTATATTCTAAGCTTTTTAGTCTTTAGGGGCCCAAGAGGAGAGCCAGGGGCCTCTGAGATTCACAGCTGGGAAGTATTGCCAAGGAGCATGGGCCAGGTGTTTACAAGTTCACGAGAGGCAGGCATACCACAGCTACCACCAGTGAAGGTCAGGACTCCATCAGGGTCACTGCCACAGGCCCAGCCTGCTCTCTCTCCAATCTGGTACCCCTTAAGAGATGTCCAGTTGGACATTCCTCTCACAATCCAGGACTGCTGGTTCCCAACTGCTCACCTGTCTGCCTTCCTGATTGCCCCTAACCGCTTCTGCCTGCCAGCCTGATCACCCCCTAGCCACTCCCCTGCCAGCCTGATTAATGCCTAACTGCTCCCCTGCCAGCCTGATTGCCCCTAACTGCCCTCCCTATGGGCCTAGTCCCTGCTAACTGCCCTCCCCTGCTGGCCATCTTGTGGTGGCCATCTTGTGTCCACATGGGGCAGGATATTTTGACCACATGGGGGCAGCCATCTTGTGTGTTGGAGTGATGGTCAATCTGCATATTACTCTTTTATTAGATAAGATAGAGGCCTGGTCCATGGGTGGGGGCCAGCTGGTTTGCCCTGAAGGGTATCCCAGATCAGGGTGGGTGTTCCCTTGGGTAGTGGGGTGGCCTGGGTGAGAGGCCTGTGGTGGTTTGCAGGCCGGCCACACACCCCCAGTGACCCAAGTGGATGCCCTGGTATCTGGGATTTATTTATCTTCTACAATTGAAACTTTGTGGCCTGGAGTGGAGCCAAGCCTTCTGCTCACACAGCCATTGAAACTTTGTTACCGTAAGGGGAGGCCTGCTGGCCAGGGTGTGTGGAAAGCTTGGCTTTCTCCATCACCAGGGCAACCCAAACTTCCCTCCTACTCTCTTTGTGGCCATAGCCATCTTGGTTGGGTTAATTTGCATACTCGCTCTGATTGGCTGGTGGGTGTGGCTGGTGGGCATGGCTTGTGGTTGTAGCAGAGGTACAGTCAATTTGCATATCACTTTTATTAGATAGGATGATTTTATCTTTAGTAGTTCTATGTTGTTTATTTGTAACTGAGAATGTAGTTTTAATTCCTTTTCTTAAACATCGAGAATGGCACAAAGTGGTAAAAGTAAGCCCCAGGTTATCAATCCTGAGCTTATAGCAGGCCCATCAGCCTGGCCCCAGAAAGCTAAACCTACAGCAGGGGAGAGACTAACTGAATTTTTGTTCTATGCAGGTATAAAATTGTGACTTTAGGTACAGAGTAATTATAAACACTCGAGATCTTTAGACCTACCATTAATGAAAAGTGTGTATCAATTGAAGTACATAGTTATCTTATTTTTTCCCCTATAGCAATACAGGTAAATATTTCTAAACTATGAAGACCAAAAAAAGCCAAGAAAACAATATAGTTCCTATAAAATTAGGAAAAACTCACTATATTCACAATTTAGTACAGTGGTACCTCGAGATACGAATACCACATTCGAGATTTTTGAGATACGAGCCGTCGAGCAAGCAATTTTTGCTTTGAAATACAAGCAACATTTGAGATAGGAATAATCGCCCAGATTGGCCGGCTGCACACGACCCACCAGTTTACCAAGACTCGAGCATCTCATAGTTTCCCATGCCTCAAAGTTACAGAACGAATTAAACTCGTATCTCGAAGTATCACTGTATAAGGGATACCTTTACCCTCCATGTGTCTCCATACAGCCCATTTCTGGAATAGTCAATGCTTCCAGTGAAGCTTTTATTTTCCTTTTTTCATTGTTAATGATTTTAGAGAAAGAGAGGAAGGGAGAGAGAGAAAAACATCTATTTGTTGTTCCACTTGTTTATGCTTGCATTGATTGAGTCTTGTATGTGCCTGACCAGGGATCAAACCCACAACCTTGGTGTATTGAGATGCCAGCTGAGCTGGGTAACCAACTGAGTTACCCAACCAGGCTCTAGCAAAGCTTTTTAAAGAGCCGATCCAACTTCCACCCTGCATTCTCGCAATAGAGATCATAAAGTGAAATTATTTTGCAAATCATTCAGAATTCTGACTAATGATGGAGGAAATTGATGATGGCGATGAGCAAACAGGGGAAATTGATCAATTTGCCAGTCCATAAAGTGGTGCCTTTATCTCTAATAATAAAGGGTATGGCATCATTTGGCAAATTACATGAACAGTTAAGCTGTGGAAGTTGCAGGAAGACTTAAAGAACCTCAGCATTGGGTTTCACTCTTCTTATATTTTTCTAGATTTGTATGTAGTAAAAAGAAGTAACATAAAATGTGCCATCTTAATCATTTTACGTATACAACTTAGTGTCATTAATTACACTCACAATGTTGCCTAATTATCACCACTACTAATTATCACCACTACCTGTTTCCAAAATTTTCCATCACTGCCAACAGAAACTCTGTGTCCATTAAGTAATAACTTCTCCCCAGCCTTGGTAACCACTAACCTATTTTCTGTCTCTATGATTTGCCTATTCTCTGTACATATTTTCACTGTTGTTATATTTGGTTTTAACCTGTTTAACTAAATTTGTGTAATAATTTATAAGCAATGTAAACTCGGGAGATAAGAATGATAAACAGGGCATCCCCCCAGAAACCCTGCCAAGAGGCAAGCTCCTCCCTGTCCCCACCCCCTTTCACAGAGACGTGTGGTCTGAGGGGATGCAGAGGATGCGCACCTGCACTACTTGGGGAAGTCCAAGCTCATCTTTGTGCGGGAGAGGGGATGGCAGCAAGAGCCTGCTTCACTCTGGGGATGGCCCACCCGGGGACCACCTCGGGGGCCTATTTGTTTGGTCTCCCCCAAAGTGAGCTCAGACTAGTTTTTTCAGGCCTGTTCTAGGCTGTGCTGCCTCTGAGTGATAGCATGACAGAGCCATGTCCTTACACTAGCTTAAGGTGCTATAGGGACACAAGAAAACAGCAGGGCTTCTATCATAAACAGTGCTTATTGGGGTGATAGTGTCCCTGAGACTGTCTGTGAGACCCAAGGCACGCAGAGACCTTGCTGTCATAGTGAACAAGGAACCAGTCTCCCTCTGCAGCATTGCCATTGAACAGTGGCCTCTGTGAGCCTTTATACAAAACATCTATCTTTATTGTTGAAAGTATTACACATCTCCCTGCCACCCCCCTTTTTTCCCATTGGTCCCTCCACCCTGCACCCATGCCCACTCCAGGCCTCCACCGCAATCTTGTTGGTATCCATGGGCTATGCATATCCTATATAATAAAAGGCTAATATGCAAATCAATCAAATGGCAGAATGACCAGTCGTTATGATCATGTGCACTGACCACCAGGGGCAGCTAGCATCTGCCCCTGGTGGTCAGTGCGCTTCTACATGGGGAGCACTGCTCAGCCAGAAGCCAGGCTCACCAGCAGGCTCATGGTTGGCTGGTGAGCGCAGTGGTGGTGGTAGGAGCTTCTCCTGCCTCCAAGGCAGCACTAAGGAGCAGCAAGCCTGGTTTCTGCTCCCGCTCCCTGTGTGGAGTAGACCTAAGCTGGCAGGTGGACATCCCCCAAGGGGTCCTGGACTGCAAGAGGGCTCAGACTGGGCCGAGGAAACTCCCCTTCCTGCCGCCACCCAGTGCATGAATGTCATGCACCTGACCTCTGGAATGCATATAAGTCCCCCAGTTCATCTCTCCTCACCCACGCATGCCCTCCTTCCCGCTGAAATTTATTAGCCTGTTCCATGCTTCTGTGTCTCTGGATCTATTTTGTTCATTGAATTCTTTTGTTCTTTAGAATATGAGTGGGATCATGTGATTCTTGTCTTATTTCACTTACCATGACACTCTTACAGCTGTGTAGTATTCTGTGGTGTAAATGTACCACAACTTTTTTATCCACTCATCTCCTAAAGGGCACTTGGTCTGTTTCCAGATCTTAGCTATTGTAAATTGTGCTGCAATGAACATAGGGGTGCATGCATTCTTTTTTATTGGTGTTTCGGGTTTCTTAGAATATATTCCTGGAAGTGGGATCACTGTCAAATAACAGTTCCATATTTAATTTTTTGAGGAAACTCCATACTGTTTTCCAGTCTGCATTCCCACCAGCAGTGCACAGGGTTCCCTTTTCTCCACATCCTTGCCAGCACTTGTCATTTGTTGATTTTTCAGTGATAGCCATCTGACAGGTGTGAGGTGATACCTCATTGTTTTAATTTGCATCTCTGATGATAATTGACTTTGAGCATTTTTTCATATGTCTCTGGGCCATCTGTATGTCACTTTGCAGAAGTGACTATGTAGGTCCTTTGCCCATTTTTTAATTAGATTATTGTCTTCCTTTTGTTGTATGAGTTCCTTATATATTTTGGAAATTAAACCCTTATCAGATGTATCATTTGCAAATATGTTCTCCCATACAGTGGGCTCCCTCTTTATTTTGTTGATGCTTTCTTTTTCTGTACAAAAGCTTTTTATTTTAATGTAGTCCATTTGCTTATTTTCTCCTATTTCCCTTGCTCTAGGAGATATAGTGGCAAACATATTGCTACAAGAAATGTCTGAGATTTTGCTGCCTATGGTTTCTTCTAAGATTTTATGGCTTCAGGACTTTTAAGATTTTAATTCATTTTGAGTTTATTCTTGTGTATGGTGTAACTTGGTGGTCTAGTTTTTTTGTTTGTTTGTTTTTGTTTTTGCAAGTACAGTGGTACCTCAAGATATGAGTTTAATTCGTTCCGTAACCTTGAGGCGTGGGAAACTATGAGATGCTTGAGTTGCGGTAAACTGGTGGGTCATGTGCAGCCAGCCGATCTGGGCAATTACTCCTATCTCAAATGTTGCTCGTATTTCAAAGTAAAAATAGCTCACTCGAAGGCTCGTATCTCAAAAATCTCGTATGTTAGGTCACTCGTATCTCGAGGTACCACTGTACTAGTATCTATCCAATTTTTTCAACACTATTTATTGAAAAGACTGTCTTTACTCCATTGTATGCTCTTGCCTTCTTTGTCAAATATTAATTGAGTGTAATGGCTTGGGTTGATTTCTGGAGTCTCTATTCTGTTCCTTTGACCTATATGCCTGCTCTTGTGCCAAATACCACACTGTTTTGAGTACAGTTGCTTTGCAGTATAACTTGATATCTGGTGTTGAGATCTCTCAACTTAGTTCTTTCTCAAGATTTCTGCAGCTATTCAGGGTCTTCTATGGTTCCATATAATTTTTGGAGCATTTGTTCGAAATCTGCCATTGATATTTTAACAGGGATTGCATGGAAACTATAGATTGCTTTGGGTAGTATGCATATTTTAATGATGTTGATTCTACCAATCAATAGACATGGTATATTCTTCCACTTGTTTGTATCTTTTCAATGTCCTGTAATTTTCTGAGTACAGGTCTTTTATCTCTGTGGGTAAGTTTATTCCTAAGTATCTTAATTTTTTGTTGCAGTGGTAAATGGGATTGTTTTTTTTCCTCTTTCTGAGAGTCGATTATTGGTGTATAAAAATGCCATCAAGCCCTAACTGGTTTGGCTCAGTGGATAGAGCATCGGTCTGCGGACTCAAGGGTCCCAGGTTCGATTCCGGTCAAGGGCATATATCTTGATTGTGGGCA
The DNA here is from genome assembly GCA_011751065.1 of Lasiurus cinereus. Lineage (NCBI taxonomy): Eukaryota > Metazoa > Chordata > Mammalia > Chiroptera > Vespertilionidae > Lasiurus > Lasiurus cinereus. Next base: position 52,084,485 of record JAAGEH010000307.1, on the reverse strand, counting down.
CATACCCAGTAGGGAGTATGCAGGAGGCAGCTGATAAATGTTTCTCTCTCATCAATGTTTCTCTCCATCCCTCCCCCTTCCTCTCTGTAAAAAAGTCAATAAGATATATTTTAAAAAAACAAAGTGTCCCCTTGGGAGTTCGACCAAGTAGGCGCTCGGTCACTTACTATGATGTGCACTGACCACTAGGGGGCAACACGGAATGAAGGAAGGCCCCGGCCGGTAGCCAGTAGCCACTAGGAACCCTACCTGTACATGAATTTCGTGCACTGGGCCTCTCATGTTGAATAAGAGTGGTGAAAGCAGACATTCTTTTCTTGCTTCTGTTCTTAGGGAAAATTGGTACTGGTTTTGCCCATTACTGAATATGATGTTGGTTGTAGGTTTGTCATATATGGCCTTCATCATGGTGAAGTATGATCCCACTATTCCCACTTTGCTGAGAGGTTTTTATCACAAAAGGGTTTTGGATTTTGGTGAATACTTCTTCTGTGTTGATTAAGATGATCATGTGATTTTTTTTGTCTTTCATTTTGTTTATGTGATGTATCACGTTTATTGAGAGCCATTTTGGATGCCAGGGAAGACTCAGAGGGAAAAAGGTAGCCCCAGGGGTCAGGTGGGATAGCAACCTGAATGGGGGATCCTCTGAGCCATGGTGCCTTAGGGTTCCCTGGGATCTTAGGGTTCTCCTTCCTTCTCCCATCCGGCACTTGTTTCCTGAGTGCCATGGAGCTTCATGCACCTGCTGGGATCGGTGAGCTGGCGTGCCTCCCACAGAGCTCAGTGTCTCTGAGGGGCTGCTAGTGAACAAGGAAACCAGAGTGGAGGGCGGTGGGGAGGGAGAGGAACGCGACTTTGTTTGGCTTAGAAACCCATCTTCTAGTTCCTGCCCCTGAAAGCACCTGGGCCTGCAAGGTGGGGAAATGTAAATCTCATTCACTTAGCAAATGTTCTTGCCATCCTCAGACCTGAGTATAAGTTTTGGTTCTGTGAGTAATCCCTTTATGTTTATTCATTAAAGTGCCTGTTTTCAGTTGACTAAGGTTGTTTTAAACTCCATTAAACTGAGAGAATTCTGGACACTTAGTACCCCCAGGAGAAGGGATGGTTGTATTCTTCTCTATGTGTAATCTCATGCTTTCCAAGGGCCTGGGTGCAGCAAAGGGAAAGGTATTTTTGGTGATTAACTTCTGAAGAGAGTCTTAGCTAACGTCTTTTTATGTCAAAGCAGGAGACCCCTCTAACAAGAAGACGCCCTCCGGGGTCCCAGCACACCTGGTTCCCTCCCCCCGGCGCCTGGCAAAACTGCAGGCAGACGGCCCAGCAGCGCGTCTCTCTGGGGGACAGGCTTGCGCACAGGTCCCTGAAAACCAGAACCGGGAGCTGAGTCAGGGGGGAGCCACCCCTCAGGGAGAGCCTTCTCCCTGTGGTCACGTCGGCGCTGAGGCTCCTGCACCGCCCGGCTTGTCGGCTCTGAGCATTCCCCTGGAGGCCCAGGCCGCACCCCCAAACCAGAAGGAGGGCGATGCGCCACAGTCAGCTCTTTCTTCCACAAGAACCACCACAAACCCCCCTGAAGGCGAGGCCGGGGCATCCGAGCCGGTAGCAGGTGCAGCGGAGCAGGGCCCCCCTTGGCTCCCTGACCCACCTCCAGCCCCCAGCCCTCCACCAGACCAGAATGAGGAGTCGAGGGAGGTCGAGGTGACCCCCACTGACCCGTCCTCTGCCGAACCTCCACAGGGGCCTGGCCCGACACCCCTTAGCCCTCAGAGAAGCCAGACTGAGGAAACTGAGTCAGCCGATCTGCCCCCCGGCAGTTCCCATGGTGGTCCCCCAGCACAGCCATCCGACCCCGAAGGGGCTCTGATAGTCCAACCATCGCTGGGAGGTTCTCAACAACCCCTGGAGGAGGGAGCCCCGGAGGCGGAAGTCAGGGTCAGCATTCCTTTCCCAGGACCGCCGCACCCCCAAGATCCCGGAAACAGCGAGCAGCCCCAGGACAGGGAAGACCCAGCGGCTTTGCTTTCCAGAAGCCGGCTGGCCCCCAGCAGGCTGCCCCGTCCACGGGTCCTCGCTCCCTTCCAGAGCCCGAGGCCCTCGCCCCTACTCCCTTCCCCCCGCCCAGTCCCAGATCCACCCAGGACGCCCTCTCCGAGGCCTCCACCAGCTCAGGAAGGGGACCCTGGCAAACTCCCTCTCATCAGCCCCCCAAATTCCAAACCCCCACCACACCTGAGCCCCCATCTGAGCCACAGTCCTCAGCACATCCAGGAGGAGAGCGTCAGGGAGGTGAAGCTCCCTCTGATCAGCCCTCCCATCCAGGAGCACACACCCCAGCCTGCCCCTGACCTGCCCCAGGAAGAGGAGGCCCCAGGGGTTAGGCTCCCTCGCCTTCCCACACCCCTGCCCCAGAACCGGGGCGCCCGTCATCAGGCAAGGCCTGCCAAGGAGACGCAAGCACCCCAAGGTGGCCGCTCCTCCAGCAAGAAGATTCCGGATCTGCAGGCCTCACCCCCAAACCAAGAGCCCGTGCAGCAAGCAGTAGCGAGAAAAAAAAAACTTCCTACCCAGAGAGAGACAACTAGAGGACCGGCTCACCTGCACAACAGTACCGCCCAGAAGCCACCAGGCAGCCTTGCAGCCAGACTGCCAGAGCAGGCCCACCCGCCCAGAGACCGCCGCCCCCCCTAAGCCCAGCCCTCCCCGGAGCCCTCAGAGGAGCCAGAAAAGCAGAGCCCACCCCCAGAGATTCCTGAGCCACCCCAAGCTGAGCCCGTGCCTGAGGATCGAAGGTTACAGGAACAGGAAAGGGGAAAAGTACAACATTCCAGAAAAAAAGGCCCAAGCCAACCTCCCCGCAAAGGACCTGGCTCAGAAAAGGGCCTTCTTCAAAAAGAGAGCCTGCTGGAGGATTATCTCAAGAAAATATCTCTCTCATTGGTGATCAGCCCACCCAGGAGGGTCAGCTGGCCCAGAGGAGAGCTCTCCAGCATGCAGAGTCCACTGCGGGCAGTCCCGCCTCCACAGGGTGTCCTAGGAGAAAAGAGGCTCATCACAGAGGAAGGTCTTGGAAGGGAAGGGAGAGCCGGCATCAGACCTCCCGGAGCAGGATGGCTCAGCCCCCACCCCGCAGCCTGCCCCAGGGACCAGTGAGACCAGAGAGAGCTCTGTCCAAGGGGATGATGCTTTTAGCAGCAAACCAACGAGAAACACACCCCCAAACACGAAGAGGCGTCACAGGACAGAAGCCCTGCTGCACCCCAGAATCCAGTGTCTGCTGAGGAGCAGGGTGGCCGGCAGGAGAGGCTGCGAGCAAGGGACAGCCAGAGCACCAAGGTTTAGCAGTGCCGGTGCCCCGAAGAAGTGCTGACCCAGGATGGAGAGCGTGGCTGGGGCGCCGAGTCCACACCCAGCTTCCCTCGGCAACCCGAGTCAACCAAGGAGGGCCCGCCCGCACCGCCCCGTCCAGCCACTGGGTTCTTACAAGACAGCCAGTCTTTGCCCTTTGGTGCCTCTTTTGTGGCTGCTTATTTGCAGCCTGGAAGAGCAGCCCCTATAAAGGGAGACAGCAGCCAGGAGTGCGCCTTCCCCGCCACCACCCCCCTTCGCCCCCTACACAGCGCTGGGCATGGAGGAGGTGTCAGCAGGAGACCTGGTGTCCAGACACATATGAGCCCAACAGGCGTCAGCTCGGGGGAGGCGGTGGTGTGTTGCCATTAAGTTTTGTTCTGTTCCTTAGAAAAACCGCTTTTAGATCGGAACACTCTCCTGCCTCCTACATTAGTGAGGCATCCGGAAGCAGGACTCCGAGGAAGGAAGCCTCTGCAGGGTGGGAGTCTTGGTCTCTCCCACGCGCACAGTCGAGTGTGGGAACCTTCTGAAGGCCAGAGGACACAATCTCCTGGCGCATGACCCTGTGATGCACCATTTCAGATCCTGTTGGCACACACGGCTTTAAACTCGCTTTTGTTTGAAGAGTGTTTCAAAATGAATACCTGCCTCCCTCTCTGAACAGGAGCCTCTTATAAATTAACTCACGCCTTCATCATGCCCAACCATCTGGTTGAATCCGTTAAAAGAATGGGGAGTGGGGGGTCGGGTTTCAGGTGAATTCATTTTCATGTATTCAGACCATCGGGATTCTTTTGCTGGCCAGTGACAGGGGTCCAACCTGAGCCAGCTTATGTGAATTTCTTAGACAGGAATGGAACATCACACACAACCAAACTGTGGGGAGGGCAGAGGGGCAGAGACTGGGAACCAGCTGCTGAACATAACCTGTGCTTTCGTCATCTGCGTATTTTTTGTCATCTGCTGATTCTTATCTTCTGGACCCTTGCCACCTCCTGGACTCATCACCTCCTGGACTCCCATCACTTCTCCACTCTGTTTTCTCCTCCATGTTGCCTTTATTCTCTCTGATACCAATGACTGCATATCAGTTTCTGCACATGGCAGGGAATTTGGCCACTAACATCTCTCAAGTTTTATATCTCATCTCATCTAACAACTGGCAGCTCCCACTGCTAGAATGGGTTCATTCAAATGTTCCTTGATCATAAGTTTTTTTCAAAGCTTGAGGGAAAGACTCTGGCCCAGCTTGGGTCAAGCTCATTCTTAAACCAGTCTACTATGTCATATTTAGACCTATCCATGGTGCCCACTCCTGGAGTGTGTGGAGTCTACATCCCCCAGAAAGAGAATATTGTGAGCAAAGCAGCCAACCCCAGATTCAACTCTTAAAAAGTTACAAGATACTTATTGAATGCTTATTAGACTGAGTATACAGTGGCATGCTATGTTTGTTTGGCATTCTGTATTTTAAAATGTAATTGGTCGCTAAATACCTGTATAAATGTGTCTTATCTTACACAAAAGGTATGTATCCACAAAATTGAATGTATATCAAATGGTATTTCAAGGGCAATAGAGGAAATTGATAATTTTTTTCTAAATATATTTTAATTGATTTGAAGGGGGGAAAAAAGGATAGCAGAGGGAGAGAGAGAAACATTGATGAGAGGGAAATATCCGTTGTCTTCCTCTTGTACTCCTCCTACTGGGGATCAAGCCATCAACCTGGGCATATGCCCTAAGCAGGAATTGAACCAGTGACCTCTTGGTTCATGGGTTGATGCTCAACCATTGAGCTATACTGGCCAGACAAGAAATTGTTATTTTTAAAGTCATGATGCAGCTATCCTCTTGTAAAACTAAAAGCCTGTGTTATATTGGTAATTGCCTTCTAATTTATCTGGTTTGTCCAAAATGAAAGTAAGAAGGTGAATTTTAAACATATAACTTATTTTTATTGTGTAACTTTATTTAATAAGCATTGATTGAGCCCCTCCTATGTGCCAGACACTGTGATGGTTGCTACATACAGTGAGATGATGAGGACACTATATGTAGCTTGCACGTCAGCAGAGGAGACCGTTAGGGTTCGTTACAGCACCATGTGACTAGGGCAGCTGGTGGCTCTGCAGAATCTAGGCTAAGTTAAGTGTCATGTAGGCAAGAAAATTGTTTACCAACTTTTCCAGAATGTCAGGGATACCAGAGAGGGCCTGAATTCCACCTGGGATGTGAAGATTGAATCAGGAAACATTGCCAAGAGAAAGTGGTCCTTCAGCTAAGTCCCCAAGGTTGCAGAATTAGCAGACTAATGGAAGAGCGGGCAGGTTTCTCAGAAGAGCAAGCCGCATACACAGGAGCAAGCACAGCGTATTCTAACCATCCACATGTCGGGAGAGCCCTAGGCAGATGTCCCGACAAAGGGACTTCTGTGCTAGGCCAGTGAACATGGAGCTTGATCACTCAACAATGGGGTTACGTTTTTAATTTAGAGGCATCTGTTTGGAAATGGTATAGGGGATGAATTTGAGGAAGGCAATGTAGGAGGCAGGAAAAATGGCTGAAAAACTCGTGTACTAGTCCTGATCAGAGAGTGAGAGCTTAAAATAAGGCACTGTGGCAGGAACAGGGAGTCAAGAATTACTTGGGTTGGGTGTATGGGAAGGGCAGATTGTGAAAAAGAAAGAAAAAATAAGGATAACCTGTTTCTTATGAGCTGTGCATGGGACATTTTGGTGGCACCAACACCTCATTTAGGTGAAAAATTTTTAAATTTTCCTTGATTTTCTCTTTGTGCAACTGTTTTGGAGGCTCCTCAATGCATTTGGGTTGCATTTTCATTGGGGTAGTAATGGAGTGAGAAGCCAGCTTTCTCTCCACTTGATTTGAAGGGAAGCTCGGGCCTCCTTCCCCAGGGGTCCGTGATAGTAGTATGTGTTTTCGTGTGTGTGTGTGTGTGTGTTTCTGTTTGGGGGCATAGTGTCTCAGATTCAGTGCAGCTGGACAACATTTTGTTTGTGGTCCAAGGAAAGGAGAAGAGAAGATCGCCGGCTCCTCTCTGGTGAGACGTTTTTGCTGCTGTTACTGATTTTCTTGGTATAAGGAAAACAACTACTTTTTGATGACAGAATATAAATACTTAAAAATTGTCATTTTCCATCTACATTGACAAAATTCATATCACTTCCATTTGCTATGTTTCTCAGCAAAGATATCTCTATAAGGAAAAATTACAGACTTTAGACATTCTATTAACTAATATAATTTTCAGTGTTTGAAAGGAAGTCTGGCCCCTAGTATTCAAATCAACAGAGATAATAGTTCCATCAGACATATGAGAGCCTTCTTCAATGTTTAAAGAGCTAAGTCAATTATTTTTAAGCTTCAAAATATAATTGGATAAAGGATATGATTTGTTAATTTGTAACAGAGGAAATAAAAAGAACCAGTAAATATGTCATAAAGTATTTAACTCTCTATAAGTTAAAACCAAATAGACATTTTTTGGGTACCAAACTGGCAAAGATGGAAAACAAATTAATACCTATTCTTGATGAGGCTAAGGATAAGAGCACTTTCTGTGTCATCATTCAAAAACAAATTGAGGCCTAGCTAGTTTGGCTTAGTGGATAGAGCGTCAGCCTGCAGACTGAAGGGTCCTGGATTGGGTTCCAGTTCTAGGGCACATGTCTGGGTTGTGGGCTCCATCCCCAGTAGAGGACGTGCAGGAAGCAGCTGATCAATGATTCTCTCTCATCACTGATGTTTCTATCTCTCTCTCTCCCTCTCCCTTCCTCTCTGAAATCAATAAAAAATTTAAAAAAGTAAGTTGACACAACTTTTCTGGGAACAGTTTTATAATGTCTAGCAAAACCTTAAAAATTGTTCATATCTTTAACTTCATAATTTCCATCTAAGAATTATAAGGAAATAATTTATATACAAGGACGATCATATTAATGTCTATGGAAAATCTGAAAATAACCAGGCCTTCTAATGGGATTTAAAATTAAGTTTTGGAAACATGTTATGGTTCAGTCATATGCTAGAATGCTGTGTTGCCTTTAGAATCATGCTGTAGAGGACTATAGAGAAGAGGAAAATATTTGATCCTCCAAATTTCACTTCAGATAATTGCGCTATTTGCATAGTGTCAAAGACAGTGTGTCTAAGGAAATTTAATTAGTTGCTTCATTCAATTTGAAAGACATAATTCTAGAAATCACTTTACTGATCAGCATTCAGAGATGAGGATAAGAAGAGCCTATTTCTTTGTGTTGATGATAGATAAATAATGGTAAAAAAAACAAAAAACAAATCTTAACCTTAAAGATGATATTGAGAGCTTAGTCATGATTAGGAAAGCTGAAGACATTTTTTTTAAATATGTTTTTTTTTATTTTTTAAATATATTTTTAGTGATTTCAGAGAGGAAAAGAGAGGGAAAGAGATAGAAAATCAATGATGAGAGATAATCATTGATTGGCTGCCTCCTGCACACCCTTTACTGGGGATCAAGCCTGCAACCCAGGCATTTTCCCTTGACCAGAATCGAACCTGGGACCTTTCAATCCACAGGCTGACACTCTATCCACTGAGCCAAACTAGGTAGGGCACTTTTTAAAATTATTATTAAAGTTTGTAAATTTAGAAGCTCATGAATTCAAATAACACTAAATGTCAAAATAATAATTAGAAACTTCAGTTTCAGTATGGGTTAGCTGTGTGACCTAGAGTAAGTTACAAAGTTCTCACATGTAAAATAGAGGTAATTATATTAGTTATCTCAAGATTAAATGAGTGAATGTATTGAAAAACACCCAGAACAACACCTGACACATAGTAATGCTGATATTAGTGTTTGCTAGTATTAATATGTAAGCAGCAAAAAATATTTTTTAAAGAACTTGAAATTTTACTTTTCAATTACAGTTTACATTCCATATTATTTTGTAGTTGTTGCAGGTGTACAGCCTAGTAATCAGTACTTTACAAAGTATACCTCTAATATTTCCAGTACCCACCTGGCTACATACGTGGTTATTACAATGTTATTCCCTATGCTGTGCATTACATTCTGTGACTATTTTGTAACTACCAAAATCTCTTCACCTTTCCACGCAGTCTCCAGGCCCCCTCCCCTCTGGCAACCATCAGATTGTTAACTGCATCTATATGTCTGTTTCTATTTTGTATGTTCATTTATTTATTTTTTAGATTTGTTCATTTATTTTATTTCCTATAAGTGAAATAATATGGAATTTGTCTTTCTCTGATTTACTTATTAGCATAAAACCCTGTGGGTACATCCATGCTGTCACAAATGGTAAGATTTTATTCTTTTTATGGCCAAGTAGTATTCCATTGTGTATGTGTACCATAACTTTTTTATCTACTCATCTGTTGATGAGCACTTGAGTTTCCATATCTACAAACAAAATTTGTAAAATAGCATTTTATCATTAATCAGAATAGGACAGTAATGGTCAAACTAGGTGTAAATATTTGGCAAATGGGATACTCGTCTCTGAAAACCCTTTTTAAAACATTGACAACCTTGACTGAGTTAAGGTGCTTAAGCAGAATTAGAATAACATTAGAAACTGGATCAACAAAACATTACTTAGCTCAAGAGATTCTTTCATGGGCTTTCGAAGGCAGCATTCAGAAATGCCTCCTGAAGTAGCTCTGGCACATAGGACATGCTCAATTAGTCTTACCTATTATTTGTACTATTGTTATTTACTTACTGATCAAATCGAAGGCACTTATGTTTTATGTTTCAAATGGCAGATGCTGTTAAGTTACTTGACTTAGGAATAAACTACCAGGTAGGGGGCATTTGTTGTTGTTGTTTTTCTGTTGTGAGTGAGACAGACTGGCTTCTACATGCTACCAAATCTAAAGACCACTGGTTTCCAAAGGGAAAAAATAGAAAAACAAAGTAGAAAAAGGCAAAAAAAAAAAAAGCCTTTGTTAGAGGAATTGACCAGTGAAACGTCTTTGAAAGAATTGTTTTTGAAGACTGAGCCCTTATCAAGAGAAGACCACACTCACCCCAGAAGTGGAGATTTGGGTTGGATGAAAATCACGTCAGAACTCGAGTTATCAAACAATATTGCTGTAAGGAGAAGAAACTTAAGTGTGTATTCAGCTCCCTCAAGGTTTCTATCCTTTTTCCTGCCAATCATCGCTACCCTTTTCTTCTCTTTTCCATTTCCCAAATTCTACGCACATCTGGATCTTATGTATCAAGTTTTGCCTCTTGAAATTTACCTGTCCTGTATGGTATTGCCTTTAACATGTCAATTAATTGCTGCATAATAAACTCACCCATTTTAAAGAACTGAACTTCAGGGTACTTTTGTTGTATGTTTTAGCTGGGACATTCTGAATACAGTGTCCAAACATTGAACCCTTAGTTCAACTCTCCTGGAGGCATTCCAGGCCCAAGGCTTCTCCTTCAATGAAGGATGAAGTTCAGTGGCAAGAAACCGTTTTGGTACCTCACCCTGTCTGTGTGAGAAGACACATTCACACACTTTCCTTTGTCCTGATATAGAGTCTGTCCTCTGTTTAAATAGCTGATTATTCCTTTGATTGGACACTCAAGAATAAAGTACTTTATTGTTACAATAGTTTAATCGGTCAATTCATTTTACCATATGGAACATGAGCATTATTACTGTATTTCCTTGGACTTGTATGGTGGCTTTCTACTTTAAAAGCTTATTTTACTGGGGAAAATTATTATGGATATGAT
>JAAGEH010000307.1:52030165-52074355 GCA_011751065.1 Lasiurus cinereus | reverse complement strand
ACTAAAAATAAACATTTTTAACTCTATAGCAGATTTTTGCTCTTTGTTTGGTCCTTTTCATGGTTACATATTTCACTATTGAGACTCTTTTGCAAGGATTTTATAGGTATTTACATTTTATATATGTATGCATATTTAATCACGGTAGGTATAAATTACTCTTCTTAGTTAAAAAATTGTACACAGTATTTTTATTACCTAATGTTATTAGTATAGCCTCACTATTACCAAAATAAACATTTTTTTAAAAACTCCAGTTGAGTGGGAGGAAAAGTGAACAATATGGAAATCATCTGGCTGTCTGAGTACTTTTATCTAAAAAGTAAGGGCTATTTCCAAGCCATACATTTCCAAGTGTCTTCAAAGAGAAACTCTAAGGTGGATTCATTTTTTGCAATGCTTTATTTAAATGGTTAAAAATTTGTACTTTGCCCCGCTGGTGTGACTTGGGCATTGACCTATAAGCCAGGAGATCGTGGTTCGATTCCTGGTCAGGGCACATGCCCTGCTTGTGGACTTGATCTTCGGTTGGGGGCATGCAGGAGGCAGCCTATCTATAATTCTCTCTAATTACTGATGTTTTAATCTCTCTCTTCCTTTTCCTTCCTCTGTCTGAAATTAATTTAAAATATAAATTTATATTTAAAATTGTTAAGTTTCTTGTTTTTGGACAGGAGAGTGACAGTTATTTTGCTGAATATTAATCTAATATAGAAAATTTGGTTATTAAAATAACGATTTTTGGTTTTCAAAATACAGTTGGTCCTTGAAGAACACATGGGTTAGGGCAGTGGTCTGCAAACTTCAGGTCCCGAGCAACATGCGACTTGTGAGCCACGACTTGCCACTCTGTTGACTAATGTGTTTGCCGATCACTGGGTTTGGGGGCACTAGCTTCCTGTATGGTCAAAAAATATATGTATAACTTCTTATTCCCCAAAAGCTTAGCTATTAAGCCTACTATAGACAGGAAGTCTTACTGATGACATAAACAGTCGATTAACACATATTTTGTAAGTCATGTGTATTATATACTGTATTCTTACAATAAAGTAAGCTAGATAGCTGAGACCGGTTTGGCTCAGTGGATAGAGCGTCGGCCTGTGGACTGAAAGGTCCCAGGTTCGATTCCGGTCAAGGGCATGTACCTTGATTGCGGGCACATCCCCAGTAGGGGGCGTGCAGGAGGCAGCTGATCGATGTTTCTCTCTCATCGATGTTTCCAACTCTCTATCCCTCTCCCTTCCTCTCTGTAAGCTAGGTAAAAGGAAAGGTTATTAAGAAATCATACGGAAAACACATTTACTGTATTTATTGAAAAAAATACACATATAAGTGGACTCATACAGTTCCAATCTGTGTTTTTTAAGGGCCAACTGTATTAACAATTTGACCCCAGATTCTAATTGTATTTACTGGTTATTGACGTGGATATGGGTCTGTAGTATTATTAGGCCATCAGCATCTTTTATTTCCCACTTTCTTTTATGGAATAAAAGGCCTTGCTTAGGCTGCAAGATGATATGATATTAAACACACATACAAATGTTTTATTCTTAGGAACATGGCTTCTGCATTTATTACGTAGGGTGGATTCTATGCTTATTCTTTTTAAATGGTTTAGATAAATATTATTTTAATTCACTTGACTGCATGAGGATATAATTCTAACTAAAAGGTCTAAGCTATTTAGAATTAATTTGAGATATAGTTACAGATATTTCCTTTCTATTTTCCTGCATACAGTATGGTGCAAATCCATAAAATAACTTGAAAATTTGTCCTGCATCATTAAATTCACTTATACTTCAATGGAGGTATTTAAATTTAGCTAGCCTATATACAGAAGAACTTGGTATTTTTGTGTACTATAAAATAATTTTTATCTTTTTAATGTTGCCTCAATGTTGACTTTAATTTAGGTACTTTGAACAAGATCCCATTAAGAAACTTTATTGTAGAGTATTATAACATTGGGAATTATGGTGTGTGTTTTTAATTTTTTGTTTTTTGTTGTTAATCCTCCCCTGAGGATATTTTTCCATTTATTTTTGCAGAGGGTGGAAGGGAAGGGGAGAGACAGAGAAACATCAATGGGAGAGAGACACATCAATTGGTTCCCTCCCACATATGTCCCGACTGGGATCTGCAATTGAGCCTACAACCCAGTTATGTGCCCTTGACCAGAATCAAACCCAAGACCCCCTCACTCTAACCACTGAGCCAAACTGGCTAGCGCTGATGTATTTTTTTAAATTGAGCAATAGAATCTCTTGTCCATTGATGTATTAAGACTTTAGAAACTATATTAAGAACTGTATAAAACTGTTTATTATAGGAGTCCACATCATTAAAGTGGTGACATTACAATGCAGTTAATAGTGATCTTGACCCAAAATGTTTTGTTGCTAAGAAACCATTAAAACATTAAATTGTTAGAATTACAAATGCATTGTATCACCAGAACTTATCTTGTTTACACTATAGTACAAATGACTTATGTCTCATAAAGGAATAAGGAACCCTGACACAAGTGCTACATTTTGAAAAAATATATATATATTTTTTTTCTTTCCATAGAAATTATTTCAATGAATATAGCTGCTATTTCTTTAAGTTTTATCTTAACTTTTTTTAAATTATCTGGGTGTATTTTTTCACAATACTCTATTCTTATAGTTCCATTAATAGGATCAGGCTTTTGCTCTGTCCAAATGTCTCAGTTGGAACATCATCCTGTACACTAGAAGGTTGCAGGTTTGATTCCCAGGCAGGGCACATATCTAGGTCACAAGTTCAATTTCAGGTCGGGGAGCCTGTGGAAGGCAACCCATCGATTTTTCTCTCCTACACTGATGTTTTTCTCACTTCCTTCCTCTCTCTAAAATCAATAATAAATAATAAATAAGTAAATAAACCCTCAGATGAGAATTTTTTTAAAAAAGAATAAGGGATGTTGGTTGGTTGGTTGGTTGGTTTTTTAATGAACACAGACTCCAGCCTCCCACCTTATGTTTCCCTTGCTTCGGCCCGCCTGGACTCCTCCAATTCAGTGTGTTAAGCATGCTTCCGGGTCCTTTAGACACAGTTCCTCCCTCTGCCTGTGAAGCTTTGCCCCAGATATTTGAATGTCTTTCTTCTTCATACTTTAAACCACTGTCCAGACTAAACATGCAGGCTGTTGTGTTTGGAAAAATCCAGATATAAAATATTTGTCTCGCTTCAGAAACCTCCTTTATCCTATTTTATGCCTTTTTATTTTAAACTTTGGTGTGTTTTTTTCCTTACCAGATGTTAAGACATCTCCACGGACATTTAAAAAATCTGCTTATTTGAGTTCGTGTGATTTTATGGATTCTACAGACAGAAACTTCTTTATGAAATTATGGACCAAATTTTCAACCAAAAAGACACCAGTGGTAAGGAGGAATAGATGGGGTGAAGCCATAACTGGTTACATAGTGTCAGACAAAAGTAGGCCTTGATATTTGCAGACTAATATGTTTCACCAAAATTATTCTCTGACTGGTGTCACATAAAGATAAGGGTGTTTTTTGATGTTTTTTTTTGTTTGTTTTGTGGGGGTTTTTTACCTCTTTTACACTTCTAATAGTAGACATCGCTTCTAAAAATAGGATATTCAGTGTAGAGTTTGTGAGTGCCTCTCCCCTAGGCTCCTGGTCAAAACCCTAGCACTCAGCTCTCCTGTTTAGCAAGAACAAGAAAGCACAATAGAATCAAAGTTGTAAAAAATGTATTTCCAGGGAAGACTTGCTTTGTTGTTGGGAGTAATTTTGGCGTTCTTGTGCTGAGTCGTCAGAGTGAGCCCACTCAGAGTGCATGCTTTATTACAGAGCAGCATTTAAACCAGCCAGGTCACCAAGTCCCAGCCCCGTTCTCAGAGAATTTGGAGAAATCGGTCTATTGAATGCAGAATTGGCACTGCATTCAAGTTAGGTAGTGCTCGCTTTCTGTTTGTGATAGTTCGGAAGCGAAGGAACTTTCGCTTCGGTTGTCAGCGCTTTGGGTGTGTTTCCTTAAGCCCAGCCTGTTCTAAACAAATAACCATATCACCATCTGAAGTCAGGACCATAGGCAGTGGTCAAAAGAATCAGTCTGGCTTCTGCAGGTGAAAAGTATGGGACCGCAGTATGAACTGTGTATACGTTCTACTCTGACTTAGTCAAAGAATGGGGTGTTGCAGGTGCAAGAAAACAGATACCCATTCAAATCAGCTCCAGTCGGAGGCAGTTCCGTATAAAGAGTAGGTGAGTGGGTTCACAGTGCATCGTGGGCAGGGGTGGAGAGCAGACCTCAGAGACGTGAGCTAGGATTAGAAAGGCTGCTGCATTCTCTGCCTCCCAGAGGCAGCAGGTGCCTCTCACCTCTGCTTCTCTTTCTCGTGTGTTTTGTTGTCCCCCCTCTCCCCGGGCTGACCTCTTCCCCAGAGTTTGCACCCATTCTCATGCATTCCAGCCCCAATTCTCCACGATCTCTTGGCTCTGAGCCCACAATTCCCAGCAAATCCTGTCTCTTTAATACATAATGCAGAAGGCAAGAGAATCTTATTGGCCCAGCTGGACATTGCAGGCCATACCACCCAGATCCCATAAGGCTGCTTGTCCAGTTACCGGTGGCAAGGGCCAAGGCAGGCCACCTGTACAGACTGTGGTTTCTTAGAAGGAACAGTGGGCAGACTCTAAACATCTATAAATAATATAAATTCATTCCCTGACACTTGAGTGCATACTTATCCAAAATAAATCTGGAATTGTTCCCCTCCAACTGGGATCTGTGGAAAATCAAATATCAGTCATTAGGAGTGGGGATCACGCCCATCCTTGGGGTTAAGTTCAAGAATCCTGAGTCTCACACCAGCCTGGGGAATTGGGAAAGAGCCTTTATACCACTCCCCCTGGATAGCACAGAGACACTCCTTGTCCAAGACTCCGAGTTCCATTCTGAGCCAGTGGCTCTGGTATCCTCCATAGCCTGTCCTCCTAGTACCTCGGCCTAGTACTGACCCCTGAGGTCTTAGATCCCAGGGGTCCTCCCTCTGCATAAGGAACCCCTCAGTCCTGGACATCCAGCTCTTCCCAGGCCAGTCCACCGCTTTCTCTCTCTATTGGTGGTATGGCTTTATGCTTCCTGGAGCTTAGATTTTCAAATGTAAACTGTTCTTTACTCTCCCCTAGGACAGGGCACATCCAGGTGTAAACTCCGGAGCACAAATCATGGGCCACCTTCAGGCCTCACGATGAGTCTGTGCCCTGCAGCCAGCCCAGCTCCTGTCCCAGTTAGGTTGTGTTTCAGCACACTGATGAAATGCACACACCGCTGGCCAGCATCCCTCTGCCAGTTAGTGGGCATCCATGATTTATTTAAATGTGACCCATCTGAATATTACCTGATAGAAAGCTTTCAGGCCTAATTACAGATAACTTTTCTCTGGTCCAGGGCACTCTGATACTCAGGAGTGAGAACAGAGGAACAAAGGTTTTTTAAGAAACTCCTCTATATGTTTTTCGCAATAATTCACCTCCGAGATTTCAATATAAAGTTAATGATCAGCACGGAGAAACTGGAAAGAGTGATGAAAAGGCAATGTGAGAAGAGGAGGGGCCACCTTGGTGGCAGTAGGTAGGGAGGGGAGCAGGAATCACCTGCTGTCAGAGTCTCGTGAACTTTTACACCCAGGGTCACTTACTCTTTTCCTGCAGGGACCTCCCTGGGAAACTCTTGAGCCCCATAATCCAGGGCATCCAGACCCTGGCAGCCTCGAGGCCCTGGGGCCTGTGCCTGTCAGTGCTGGTGGGGAGACAGTGGAACAGAATGACATCCCCCAGGAGGCCCACAGGTTCATTCTTTAGAAACCAGTGCAAATGTAACACTAAATTGCTGCTGTCATATATGGGGTGGATTTGCCTAAGATATTTTTAGTGCCTCATTTTCTTTATTTTTTCTTTTTTTAATATTTTGTTATCGATTTTAGGAAGGAAGGCAGAGGGAGAGGGAGAAACATCAGTGATGAGAATCATTGATTGGCTGCCTCCTGCACGCCACCTACTGGGGATCAAGCCCACAACTCAGGCATGTGCTCTTGCTTGGAATCAAACCTGGAACCCTGTAGTTTGCAGGCCCGTGCTCTATCCACTGAGCCAAACTGGCTAAAGCTAGTGCCTCCTTTTCTTGTAAAGATTATGAATACAATGCTATCTTTAAATGTTAAGATTCACTATTAGGATAGTTCATAGTTTATTAACCTTTAGCACTGCTGTTATAATACTACAAAAGGAGCAACATGGCTGTTTAAAATCACCACACAGAAGCTTTAGTAAGATGTTGCCACATTAGGTTAGAGAACAGAAATGGCCTTATATAACATTTATAATCTGGAAAGGGCTTTCGTGTAAATTATCTCATGTGCCTTCATTCCATCCCTCAGGAGAGAACATGTTATTTTCCCAACATAAATTCCCATGTATTTTTAGAACCTTTTAGTTCCCAATTTCTGGATTAAAGAAAGGAATTACAGCTTACCTGTCAAAAACCTATATCTTATCTTGCCCCCAAAAAAGGAAATGTAGAAATGCCTGTGATTGGCACTGTCATTGTAGATGAATATTTACCTTTGGAAACTATCCAGAGAGCCATTCGGCAGAGAGGGCCAGGGTAGAACTCCCACCAGCAATGCTTTCTTTGGTTGTTCCTCTGAGGCACCCTTCCTGCTTCTGTTGAAGACTGTGTTCTTCCTCTAAGCAAACCAGCCTCAGAACTCACCCGTACGTGAGATCTTTCAGGCTCACCCCTTCCTTCTAACAGTTCACTCTTTCCATGTACATGTCTGTAGCTACATGTATGTCAAGGTATGATTACAAAACAAGGAGGCTGCTTTTGTCTATGTCTTAAGGAAACCATTCTATTCCTTAGGAGTCACATGCATACATGTCATAACTGATTGGGTAAGTACACATTTGTGTGTGTGTGTGTATGCGTGCATGCATGTGTATGTGCATGTGTGTACTTGTGCATTTTTAGTTTGCCTTGCTTCTTTCTGCATCTACCGACTGGTTCCTAGACCTGGGAGGAAATGCACTGACTGGGTTCATGTGACAGTCTTGCCACCTACTGGGTGGTCTTATAAAAGTCACTTATCTGCTATGGCATGTCATGTTCTCTTTTGTGAAGTGAAGCTAGTAATATCTACCTTACAAAGTTCTTGTGTCAAATGCTTGTGGAACTTTTGTATAAATTGTTGACCATAAAACAAATGTTAACTGTTGTTATGGCAATAGTGGTTGGCGGGAGGGCAAAAAGGGTCAGGCCCTCAGCTCTTGTTCACCTGAAACATACACACTGTTTGTTACATGTCAGTTATATCAAAGAGATGATTGATGTAAATTTAGGAAATAAGTGCATTTGACAAGGTTATTAGATACACTGTCAATTTGCAAAATAAATTAGGTTTTTATATAATAGCAATATTTATTCCCTTCCCCTCCCCCCTTCCTCTCCCCTTCTCCTTCCCCTTCTTTTCCTCTCACTCATTCATCTATCTCTACGTATCCTGAGTGTGTGCAGATCCTACTATGCATGCCAATCTGGATTAGCTTTTCAGTATAGCACAGGTACTTGCCAAGCAGACTCTCTCTTGACACTAGAACAAGATGGACCTGGTGCCTGTCCTTCTGGAAGGTATAGTCTAGTAGTGACACCCTGTGGTCTCCTCTCAATGGTAGGGTGAGGCAGTGTATCTATAGCTTTTCTACTACTGCCTTCCTCCTCCTCCTCGTCCTCCTCCTCCTTCTCCTCCCCACCTCTACCTCCTCCTCCTACTTTTCACCTGAGGACATATTCTTTGATTTTTAGACAGAGGGAAAGGGAGAGAGAGAAAAAAACATGGATTAGTTGCCTCCAATCAATGGAGCCGCCCAGCCAGGGCCTGCCTTGGTTTTATAAGAATAAAATGGGCTAATAGAGCATAGAGAACCTCAGTCTTACTGACTCCTAACATACTGACAGCTGTTTTTTGTTCCTTGTATCTATGATCACTGGGTGTTTACTCTAAGACCCAACTAACTCATCTTTCTTAGAAAGAAACGTCCAGGAGTATTATTCTTTGTTCTTCAAGTCTGAAAAAAAAAACACACAACTGTTAACATCACTTTTCTTGTTACTTCAATAGTTTATCAACATACAGTGCTTTCTAGGGATATGACCGTACTATAACATAGATTTAAGTAATTTAATGAAGTACTCAATTTCCTCATTCCTTGCTTATGCAATCTTCTGTTGCTTTATTTCTTCTTCAAAGCTTAAATGGTATTTACTTTTCTGAATGACTCCCAAAGCACATTAATTGCAACATCTCTAAAAGATTCTTTGGAGAACTAGAAGCATAATTTTAATCAGCCTCACTTCTTAAACAGAATTTTCTTTTTAGGTGTGAGTTAAAAAAGCACAGCTTTTTTTTTTTTTAACTGCTGCAAACAGTATATAACAAGATATACAGTGAGAAGTGCTTTTGTATGACACTCACATGTGCAGTTGGTTGCTGCTACGTTCTGGTGTTTTACTTGTCAGATATCACTATGCTCACTGGCCCTCCCTGAGAGCAGCCCAATGTCCTCTGCATGGCTGGCTCCCGGACAGCATCCAGGGGGTTATGATGGCTTAGTGCAGACTTCTTGCTTGGGAATTACTAGGCCTCTGTCTTCTGGAAGTAGCTTGATTGTCTGGATTTCAGCTGTATCTGTTTTGTCAACAAGTTCCTCTGACCTCCTTAGGGGACACTCTTACTGCAAAGCAGACCAAGTTACCCCAAGCCAATTCTTGAGGGGGAAAAAATGCTGAATGACCAATTCATTCAACTTGGCAAATGCATGTGTGTGGCCGATAAGGCGGCACAGTTCTATAAAGTTTCCAGTGAGAAGCGGGTCTGTGGTGACAAAATATTGGGCACCTACATCTACTTGGCACTACTTCCTTTCAAAACAGCGAAGAGGTCAGCCCAGGAAGCTCATCCAAGACGACACAGCTTAGGAGAGTCTATTTTGACTCCAAAAGAAAAGTCCGTTCTTCTCAGGTGCATTTGTCAGGGCACAGTGCTCAGCGCCGTGTTCATTAGCTGGGGTAACGTATAAGGAAATGCTTCTCTGACCTGCCAATTGGGTGCCAAGTGAGACGGCTCATATAACATCAGCCGTCAAAACGGTGTTTTAAAGACAAAAAATTGGTGACCTATTAACTTTAAAGTATCATTCATGATACTGATTTATGCACATCCTACTTGAAGAGTATCCACCCACTGCACCTTTTATCCTTATTGAAATGTACCCTTGGCCACTGAGAGCCTCTTCACGTTGCTCCTGTGTCCTTGTAACATGAATCATAAGATATTCTGTGCTCTCTTGCTCGCTACCCATCCTGTTGGGGTGGTCGTTGTTTCTAGGCCTCTTTTTGTGGATAGATAAAATCTTTCCAGAGTTCGAGTTCACATTTCCAGTTCAGATTCAAGACCTCAGGATTTTTATCTATCTTCTTCTCTATCATATATATTTTTTTCTGCCACATTGAGCATCCTGATTCTGAAAGACATAGAAGAGATAAAATTATAATACAGTGGTACCTCGAGATACAAGTGCCCTAACATACGAGATTTTTGAGACACGAGCCTTCAAGCAAGCAATTTTTGCTTTGAAATACCAGCAACAGTTGAGATACGAGTAATCGCGCGGATCGGCCAGCTGCACACAACCCACCAGTTTACCTCGACTTGAGCGTCTCATAGTTTCCCACGCCTCAAGGTTACAGAATGAATTAAACTCGTATCTTGAGGTACCACTGTATCTCATTACATTTTTTTTTATTTTTATGCCCATTACAGAAGAGTCTCAAAATCACAGTACTAATATTACCAGCACCCAATATTTTTGATTGTGGTATACCTGCACTTTCAGAGCATATAATCATTATACACCTGCTCCCCTAAACTTTCATTTTGTCTTAGGTCTCAGATCTGTAGATATGTACCTAGTAATACTCATTATTGGAACTTAGGCAAATGTCTCTCCAGCTGTTTTGTTATCTAAGCTAATTCTTTAGTAGATACAGAAAAGGCTATAGTAACAGTATTTCCTGAACTCTTACCTGTTGTTAATAGTCTGTTAGTGGCCGAGACCGGTTTGGCTCAGTGGATAGAGTGTTGGCTTGTGGACTGAAAGGTCCCAGGTTCGATTCTGGTTGGGGGCATGTACCTTGCTTGTGGGCACATCTCCACAGTGGGGTGGGTGTGCAAAAGGCGGCTGATCGATGTCTCTCTCTCATCGATGTTTCTGACTTTCTATCTCTCTCCCTTCCTCTCTGTAAAAAATCAATAAAATATATTTTAAAAGAAATAGTCTGTTAGTGTACTTTATAGTGGAACTGAGGTTTTGATTACCTATCCTGTTTTCTTGTTTTGGTTTACTCTGTCAAGGACCCTTAAGGTTTATGTGTTGGGTCTTCTTTGTTTATCTTAAATATGTGTCTTTTTATCTTGAATCCTTTTCATTCATCCATCCATCTATTTATTTATTTATTTATTTATTTATTTATTTATTTATTTATTTTTAGTTTAAAAATGTCTCTCCATTTACTTTCATATTAAGACATTATTTTTCGTGTTCATTCCCTCCTATATCCTTCCTAGTTTAGTTTATTTTCTAAGATGATTTTTTCCCCTTATATTTCTAAGTCTTTCCTGAGTTCTACCACCTCATTTCTGTGTTTGTAGCATTGTAATTTATTTGTTCCTCTAATGTGTTATCTCATTGTCTTAATGCCTTTAATTTTATTTTGAAATAGTGGAATATGGACTTTACCTATTTTATGAGCAAGCTTTCATTGCATGTAGAGGCATTATCCTACTCCTTGCCTCTTTTTTTCTTATAATAACTTTGTATAAGGGTTGGCCAGAAAAATTCTCATTTTTATATGAAACTTGTTTTCTCAAGCTTTTAGGTTTCTCCAAAGATGATAAGATATAAATGACGTTTTTCCTGAGATTCCCTGTTCTGCCTCCTTCTCCCGCTTTGATCTAGACTTGTCCTTTCCTTTGTTTCTGCTGACTCTATGCTAATAATTCTATTCCATTCCCACAGCTTTCCTTCAGCATGAGCCCCCTAGAAGGGGGAGGCACAGGGGGTCAGTTTCAAGAACTCACAGTTGACCCAGCTCCTTCGGAACTTACTGTGGACTCCTTTCTCTTGCCCCTGTTGTTTCAGCTAAGGTTCCCACATTCTCCTCCTGTGCTTTCCCGTGAATACCCTTGAGCTATTTTGGAGGTTCTCCTGTTCTCAGCTCTTTTAATCACTGTCCTATCCCTTCCTTGGGCTTCCTCTTGCCTGGAAAATGGTACCACGCTGTATTGAGGGCTATTACCACTTGTATTTGGAGCTTGAGGTGATACTTGTCACCTTGTTTTCTTATACAAGTCTTGAAACATCTTTTATTTTACTATATAGTTTCTATATCTATTTTCATATTGGGATTCTGGAGGATCCAAAAGCTGTGCATCCACTACCACTGTCATCTTCCCAGTCATGATATAATTAAAAACAAGCATCAATATAGGGTAAAAATAAAGATGGTATAGAGCAGTGGTTCTCAACCTTCCTCATGCTGCGACCTTTAATGCAGTTCTTCATGTTGCAGTAACCCCCAATCATAAAATTATTTTCGTTGCTACTTCATAAATGTAGTTTTGCTACTGTTATGAATCGTAATGTAAATGTTTTCCGATGGTCTTAGGTGACACCTGTGAAAGTTTTGCTACTGTTATGAATCGTAATGTAAATGTTTTCCGATGGTCTTAGGTGACACCTGTGAAAGGGTCGTTTGATCTCCAAAGGGGTCGCGACCCACAGGTTGAGAATCGCTGGTATAGAGTGAAATCACAATAGTAAATGTATATATAAGTATAGAATGATTCAAGGAAGAAGAATAAATTAACATGAGAGTAGGGTAGAATATTTGGAAAATACTTAATAATTTTATAGTAATATGAAACAATATAGACATATCTGTGGAGTCACTAAAATGTATCGTTTTTAAATTGTGAAAGTTAAAGAGTGTTATTTTCTTAGCACATTCCGGACCCCTCCCTCCTGCTTACACAGAACCCGAGAGTTGATGGTCAGGGAAACACTGAAATGTCTTGGCAGTCCAACATTCACCCAAGAGCCATGTTCAGGGAGTCCACGTGGTAGCTATCATGTGTCATGGTTTCCAAGGAACAAACCCAAAAGCTTGACCTGGAATTTCTCAAGCTAGCCACAGCTGAAAGCAAATTCTAGTCTGGATTATAGAGAGTAGTGAACATTACTTGTCCTCCCAAATTTACGGAATTTGCATTAAAAATATTTGTCGAGCCCCTGCTTTGTGCTAAGGTGTATGTGCATGTGTAGGGGGGATACTGGGCGACTTCTGGTCTCTGGGTGGAACTGCGGCACAGGGATGCTTGCTGTGTCCGTCTTGGTATCTGGCAGAGCAGAGCCACTCCTGCAGATAAGTCTTTGCAATGCCAACATGTCTTTCGAACCACACCAACTTAATCCTGAAAACTGGATTCTTAAAAATCCCCCTCGAAGACAGGCAAACTCTCAAAGCAATGCCAGCCCCAAGGCTAAGCAGGTGGGGAGCCTGGAGTTGTGGGCTCGTCGCCATAGTTATGGCCTGGGTCCTGTACGATTTTAATAGAATATCAATGTATAAAGGAGCCTGGTAAAGGCGTTAAAATAAAAACAGGTTTTGCCCTGACCGGTTTGGCTCAGTGAATAGAGTGTCAGCCTGTGGACTGAAAGGTCCCAGGTTCAATTCCAGTCAAGGGCACGTGCCTTGGTTGCGGGCACATCCCCAGTAGGAGGTATGCAGGAGGTAGCTGATCGATATTTCTCTGTCATCAATGTTTCTAACTCTCTATCCTTTTCCCTTCCTCTCTGTAAAAAAAAAAAAAAATCAATAAAATACATTTTAAAAAATAAAAAATAAATGCATTTGCTGTTTAAATAAATGTTAATATAAATCCCTTTATCAATGCATAGTTTTTATGTAAAGCAAATAAGCACTTGCCAATTGATATTTCTGTCAGTTAACAATTTTATAGATTAAGTTTGGCTATAGTGAAGAAATCCAGTGCATGGATTGTTGTGCAATAGGCTCACCCTCCATCAGACAGTCTGTGTGTAAACACATGTGTGGTGTATAAAACAGCATGAGCTATCTTTTCCTTTTTTCTCTCTCTCTTTTTAAATTGCCTTTGTCACCAGGTCATACACCTTTTGAATGCTGAGGCTGTATCTTTATATCTCTGTATCCCCATCAAATGCTTACTAAGGATTTAGTGGTGGTGACAATGATATTGGTGAAATACACCCCAATTTGTCCTGTTTCCGGATCACACATCAACATTGTTGGATATAGCCCATCTGTTACTCTGTGTAACATTTGGGAAAACTAAAAGGACAATGATAATCTGGATCCTTGAGATTTAACATCATTGGAAAGATAAAAGTATATTAATAATAAAATTTCCCCACATTATTATTCAGATGTAATATATTTATATATTAAATTGCGGTCTCTATAAAAGTATTCTGATTTTGTTTATAAAGTTATCCTTCCCCCCCACCCCGCACTGAACAAATAGCAATTGTTTTTTAGGCCTATCTATTTTTTTCCTTTTTCTTTTCACATATTTGACAATCTCTAGTAAGAAGAGAATGATTATAGGTCTTTTACTCACTTGACATGTTTTTAGCATCAGTATAATTTTCTGATATTTCTTGCGTAGGAAGAAAGTTCTATAGAGAGACAGTACGAGGCAGCCCGGCAGGCCCTAATGGGGAAGACACCTCCTCATTTTACACCCCTGTTTCAAAGGTAGCAATTTATCACGTATGTTTATACCTGGGCATCTTTAGATTGGTTTTCTAGTATCGAAATATAGCAAATGAATCCTAAATGATCAAAACTTGGACCTCTATACTAGAATGAACTCAGTGATTCAGAATAAAAAGGCCATTTAAATTTGTTTTAAATCATAGTTCTTTTTATTGTCTGTAATTTTAAGCTATCTGTTGAAAATTTTTTAACCAATATAAATAATACATTTGTCTATTTGTTCTATAAAATGTGATTAATTTTCCCCACATAGGTAGGCTCTCTTTGGAGAGTCTGATCCACAGGACAGGTTGTGTGGTATACACAAAGTTCTTCTGGGGGCTAGGAGGGTGGTGGCCAGATGACAGGCAGTGATCCCCAGAGTAGCTGCGACTGGGCCTGTATGACCTCCGGACTAGCAGAGTGGCCTTGCTGGTTAAAGCACTGGAGACAGAGAAAGTAAGCAGTTTTAAATCTGATCTCCAAATGGATCGTGATGGGACAGATAGATGCTCTGGATTTGCATGCATTTATATGCAATTGAGCTACTGTGCACACAGCAACTCTATTTAGCAAGGCTGGGGTGAATGGCAAGCTGTAGGATTTATTCCCTAAAAATGGTTAATGATTCTTTCAAGTCACTCTGGGGAAACAGGCTAGTATGGAAGAAAAAAGGAATATTTTAAACTCAATTGCAGGTTGAGAGTATAATACTAGAACTTTTAGAAATATTTTATTCTATTATTTCAAAGCATTAGATTACAAAAGAATGGAAAATATCGATTTCCATTTTTATAGTCATTGGTATATTGCTGGGCCTCACATAACTGGTAGACTAGGGCTTATAATAAAATACATACTGATCAGTAGAAAGATAATTTAGTTTCGTGGATACGGAATATTTACAGCAATACAAATTTGCTTAATCTACAAATTAGAATGTAATACTGCCAGCTGTGAGGCACATGTTTATGAGTAGGTTTTATTGATATTTGCACTTATGTGGAATGTAATAGGGTTTAGGTATTAGATGTTTTGTAATACTTGATGTCATTTCAAAATTCTTTACAATTGTTATTTCTAATTCCAGGGGTTCAGTGCCAATACCCCTCGACAATACACATTATGTTTCAGTTTCGGAACTACAGAAAATTTTTGAGATTTGTGAAGAGTCTTTTAAAATTCCCTTTGGATATGGAAGGAGGTGAGTTGAGTTTTATTGGACGGAATCGGCTATTTTCTCCTGGTCGGTTAAGATCATGGCACTCGCCCCTAGGCTTCAAAAACTTCCTGAATCTGGGAAGCGGGGCCCCACCAGCCACCATGGAATTTGAAGGAGAAGAAGCTGGCCCTCTCGGGAGGATACAGGCATGAAAGCGAGGTTCATACAATTGGAAGCTTCTCTCTGGAACTCCAGATCTTGAGGGAGTGACCAAATGATGCAGGGACAGTTAGAGGTCGTTCGAGTCGCCAGTGGTGGATGAATCAGAATCCACTGGGAAGTACAAGCAAGGATGGTTACCAGTCTCTTCCTGAATCATGACTCAGCTGTGTTTTCGCACCTACCTTACCTTGGTTTCTGCCTCCTTGAGCCTGGCTCTCTAGTTTTCCACCAAGTCTTTAAACTGCCCAACAGCTTTTTAATAACTCTCTTTGTGATACTCAAATTAGCCAAAGGTGGTGTCCATATTTTACAGACAACATCTCTGGTTGGCACAACGGTATATTTGAAAACGTTTACTAGTTTTAGCTCATGTCCAACATACAAAATGCCATTTCAGGGTTCCAATGCATAATATGTCAAAGTGTGGTTCAAAACCTAACTATGTACCCAGCCGGTATGCCTCAGTGGTTGAGTGTCGACCTATGAACCAGGAAGTTATGGTTCGATTCCCGGTCAGGGCACATGTCCAGGCGTGAGCTCAATCCCCAGCAGGGACTGTGAAGGAGACAGCCCAATCAATGATTCTTTCTCATCATTGATATTTCTATTCTACTCTTCTCTCCCTTCCTCTCTGAAATCAATAAAAATATATTGGGGGGAAAAAAAAAACAGCTGACTGTGTGTAAGTTGAGGACTCCGTGTAGAACACAGCAGACCCTCTGCTACTAATTTTAGCGCTTGGTTTTGGTGGGCATCCTCCTGCACCATGTTTCTTCTTCAGCTGGACCTGCCACAACTGGCCATCTCTCTGTAGGCCTTGAATCCAAGCTTCCCAGCTAGGATCTGTCTGGCTGAGTCAATCACCATTTACTATGAGGGCCACTGGCTAGAGGTCTCTAGCCAGGCCCTCATAGGTAACAGGCTGTCTTAGAAGTTGATTGCCCCCATAACAAGCGCCCATCCTTACCCAGTCATCTATAGCTAGAGCGGTGACAGAGAATTGCAGAAAGAACTCTTCAGAAGGGGTCTGCATTTGGCAGTCTCTCTGGCATATTTGAATACATGGCAACACACTAGACGAAACGTTTGACTGGAAGGAAGTATACATTCAAACGTTAAGAGTGACTATTCCTTTAGAATTATGTTCTTTTTATTCTTTATCTCTTTTCTGTGACTTCTAAATTGTCTACACAGGACATATTTTTTTATTTTTATATATCCTAAAATCTATTAAAGATTCATGGGAATTTGATGAAATATTTAAAAAATAGTCCTTTATATACAATTGAGTTTCTCATAATGCTCTGTATGTTTAAAAAATTTTAGTTACATATAAATCAGGGCCTATAACATAATGATAAGTCAAATGCAAATGTATATCCAACATAATGGAGGTCTAAAAATATTTGTGCAGTACAGAAAAAAATAACACTGGAAAGAAATATACCCAAATTTCATCAGTTACTATCTTTTAGTGATGGGATTATAGCCAATTTTCATTTTCTTTCTTCTGCATATTTTCAACACTGAGCATTTTATAATTTTCAAAACATTAATATAAATTTTTAAAGTTATTTTAAAAGCCTGCCACACAAAGGGTTATTTTTATGATGGTGCTATGTCATAATGAGAATTTTAAAATGAGTAATACTTTCCTTCGTGTCTGGGTTTTATTGTTGTAACACTTTGGGTTTCCTTCACTAATTTGATGATGAGAAATAGCTGTCACTTCTAAGTGGTCCGCCCCCATGTGCACATTTCAGTAGATACTAGAGACTCTGGCATTATGATTAGCTGATTAGCTATCTGTGACAGTTTTGAAACTGTAGATCTCTGGGGATTTATTGAAGCTCTGAGGTTTTAGTACAGTGAGGCAGGTGGATGGGAATACGGTGAGGAAGAGAATGTCTCAGTTTAGGCTGCTGTAACAATTTGCTGCAGACAGGGCGGCATAACTAACTGACAATTATTTCTCACAGCTCTGGAGGCTCAGAAGTCTGCGATCAGGGTGCCAAGGTGGCCAGGTTCTGATGAGGGTCCCCTTCCTGGTTTGCAGGTGATTGTCTCCTTGCTGTGTCCTCACAGGGCAGGAAAACAGAGAGAGGAAGCAAGCTGTCTCATGTCCCTTCTTTTGAGGGCACTCCCCCATTCATGGGGCTTCACCTCCTGACGGAGTCACCTTCCAAAGATCCCCTCCTTGTGCTGTCACTTGGGAGGTTAGGATTGCAATACACAGATTTTGGGGAGAGAACACAACATTCAGTCCCTAGCAGGAGAAATAAAAAGCACCTAATAGGATGCAGTGGGCTATGTATACATCATCTGTGCCCTTGGTGAAAGGAACTTGTCACTCAAGTCTGACCCTTCATATATGGTAGTACTTAGGTGTCTTTCAACTCTACCATGTTGACTTCTGACTTTCTTTCAAAGCATTTTCTTTTTTTATATAAATTTCTTTATTAAGGTGTTACATATTCTCCCATTACTCCGCCCCATCCCCCACACTCATGACCTTACCTCCCTGATGACTGTGTCCGTTGGTTAGGCCCATATGCATGCATACAAGTCCTTTGGTTGGTCTCTTCCCCTTACCCCCATCTTCCCTTACCTTCCCTCCAAGATTTGATGGTCTCATTTCATGCTTTCTTTGATACAAAAGAAAAGTAATTGTTGAAAGGCAGAACTTGTTCTGTTACCCTTTTTTAATGTGTTTTAAATGAAAAGATATAAAAAAATAATAGATCACAATATGTATTACCGGTTGAATTGTGTCCCTTAAAAATTCATAGGTTGGGACCCTAACTCCCAGTACCTAAGAATGTGTGACCTTATTTGGAAATAGGATCACTGCAGGTATAATTAGTTGAGGTGAGATCATAACTGCAGTAGTGTGAACCCTGATTTCATATTATTAGTGTCTATATAAAAGAGGAAATTTGTTACACACAGGGAGAGAGCCGGGGTGATGCAGAAGCCCAGGAAATAGAAGATTGCCTCAAACCAACAGAAGCTAGGGGTGAGACCTGGACTTGATTCTCCCTCACAGCCACACTGACACATTGATCACTGACTTTTAGACTCCAGAGCTATGAGACAATAAATTTCAACCACTCAGTTCACAGCCACTTTGTTATGGCAAACCTAGAAAACCTTATCTATTACTAAAACCCACTGAGATTTTTCTTGCTAGTTTCTATGTTCCCTTCAACATACTACATTTGTATTTGTAGGAATTTGACCATAAACTATGGGTTACTGTCTTTCACTAAAGAAGGAAGAACATCTTTATGCTTCCATGGGTTGGAATAAAAGGTCTAGCCCATAAGATATAAATGCATCTAAGACTGAACTTTAGGGGCAAGACTCACTCCAGTTATACTTCTAGAGAGAAGATCCCAGGCATGGCTTAATGGAATTTCTCCACTGCTATGAGTAGAGCTGTTCAGTCACTGGAAAATCCAGGTGTTGACAGTATTGGTCACACCAAGGTTATCCTCCTCGAGGAGGTGCTTCGTGAGCAAGCTCAGTAACTCTCTGTGTGAGGAGGTTCCAAACGCTATTGTCCAACAGAAGCCACAAGAACTCAGTCCAAGAATGATCTCCATTAAGAAAGCAATTCAACTTCACTATTAATTGATAACAAGTAATCAAAACTTCTAAGCAGAACCCCTGCATGCAGGGAGATTGGACTATCTCTGAGTAAGAATATTGGTGTCACCCAGCCTTCGCTATAGTTGATAGGGAACTCAGGTCCAGCAAAGGCAGGTGCCCATGTGCAGCTGGATGGGAACTTTCCAGAAGAGCTGATGCTGGATTCCAGCCATGAACTACCACCCAATAGCTGCAGCCTCTGCTTGCCATTCAAACATCACACAGGCAGTGAACTTGCACATACATTGGACATGTCACCCACTACGTTTCCTCCTGGGTCAAGGACAGAGTCAGATAGCTAATTGTGCTTCCAGCAATAGAGTCCTGAACTGAAGACACCTCATCAAGACTTCTACCCTTTTTTTCTTACAATATCATCCTAGTTAACATTTAAATGGCAAGGCTTTATCTTGAACAGACTCAACTTGTATCAGCCATTGCTACTGCCAGGTATGTATTTAAATATGGAATGTGAACAAGTGGAGGTCAACTTGAAGTTGATCCTTCAAACATTTTTTTTTTTTGCAGTGATAGGAATCATTATGTGGGACGATAGAGAAGAAAGAATAATCACAGCCAACTACTGGTCTTTGCAGCAAGCAATCGCCTATTAATTTTCAACATTTTAACTCAACCTTTGGCTAAATCTAAAATTTAACATTGACAATGAAAAGTGGAACTCTAAGGACAAAGTTTAGGACGTAGAGATGGAAGGTCAATATATACCATCTGTTGTTGATAGAACAAGAAGTGGAGATTTTAAGTAGGATTCATGAAGATGAAGATCTGACAGATGGAGCAACTGAAAAATAGTGGTACAATTGTTCTGGAGAGGAAAAGTTGGGTGATTACTGCATTTTTAAATAAGCCCTTCTATATAATATGATTTAGTTTTAACTGTATTCATATGGTAGGTTAAGTGTTAATGAAATATTTTTTAGAGAAATGAGGGAAAATCACAGATGGAAAGATGAATATATTTTTATGATTTAAACATTTTAAGTTTCTCTAGGTTAAAAATAAAATTAAAAGGAAAACAGCAAGCTCTTTAAAATACAACAAAAGAGTTGGCATTCAATATATAAAGAGTTCACACAAATTGATATGGAAAACATGAACATTCTCAAAGGATAAATGAGGAAAAGAAACAGTTTACAAAGTATGTGAGACATGCTAACTAATCAATACAAGAAATAGTGTCCAGTCTTGCTGTGGATGAAGCTCAACCACTTGCAGTGCTCTGCTGGATGAGCCACGAAGGGAAGGCTGACTCCCCTGAGAGACCTCCAAGAAGCAGGTGATCCCCGCAAGAAGAGCAACCTGATGGGAGGAAGGGCACTACCAGACGCAGGAACCTCAGGCAACCAGACCACACCCTAACCTTATCCTAAGAGCCGGATGCAATCACAGTCTCCAAATGAACATTAGACATGCTCAGTGTGTGGTCCAGATCAGGCCGCCTAACATGCTCTTTTCTCTCCTGGAAAGAGCAGGAACCACTGTACATAGTTGCACTTGATTCTGAAGTCCTAGAAATTAGGACCTGTGCCTTCCCTGTCTAGTTTCATTCTCCAGCACCTTTCTCGATGTCTTACTCTTCGTAGGTACTCAATTCTGTTTTGTATAATAGATGAGAAGTTTATGCTAATATGCACAGTACTTAATGTCAGCTGCTATCTAGTCTTGCTGCAGATACCAGTGAAAACTTGAGCTCAACAGAGACTTGTTCGCAGACTCCTGAGAGGACTTGATAAAGGTACCCAATGAAGTCATGGGTATAGGTTGCATGGCCATTAGTAGTTTTTCATTTAATAAGTATCGTTCATTTTTCGATTTTCAGCAACAGGGATGCCTATGGTGGGAAATATCCTGCATTGTTTCAGTCTTGTCCGTGGCTAAAAGAATTGCCATTTGAGACTCCAGGAATAAGCGATATGAAGGATGATCGGGCCCTTAAAGGTAGGAGTTGTTTGACATCTGGTTCTCATATAAGTAGTAATATTATAATGATAAGTATTTCTTATCCTGTTTCTCACCATTACAGATTTTTAAAAACTAAATGAGTGTTCTAAGTCAGAACTTCTCCTGGTAGGTAGGTTGGGTTATTTGTCTCACATCACTATAGATGAGAAAGTTCAGAAAGGTCAGGATTGTGCCACTTATGCCTTTGTCATGGTCACTGTAACATCCAGTGGCCCTAGCCTGGTGGCTCAGTTATTTAGAACATCGTCTTGATATGCAAAGGTTGCCAGTTCGATTCCCAGTTAAGGCACGTTCAGGAGTCAACCAATGAATGCATTAATAAGTGGAACAATAAATCAGTGTCTCTGTTTCTCCTTCCCCCCTCTGTCTAAAATCAGTAAATAAAATTAAAAAAAAAAATAGGACCCAGGACTTGACTAAGAAGAGCATCCTATAACAAGTTTCTAGAGACTCAATTCCAGGCAAAGTCTACGTGGTGTGTGATTCTATTATCCATGTTGAGATTCTTGGTTTCCCTAAGGTAGAAATTGAAAGGAAACCTCAGAGAAGCTTTCAGACAGATTTTATTAAGCTTGTGCTCGAGCACGGGGAGACAGCACTGAGGAAAAGAAGGTCCTCTGAACTGGCTCAGGGGCCCGGCTCTGTTTAGCTGCTTTCATAAACTGGAGACAAAGTGGGCTTGCACAAAAAGATGGGCTTTTTGAAAATGGCAGGCAGATTTAGCCTATGGGCTCTAGTTTGTTGACCTCTGCCATAGTAAAAGGGGAATTAAGTTCATCAGAAATAATTTTCCTTCACAAATCCCTTTCAACACGTATCTCTCATTATAATATTTTCTAAATATGCAAATCATCTGTCCTATCTAATAAAAGAGTAATATTCAAATTGACTGTCACTCCAACACACAAATGGCCACACCCATGTGATCAAAGATGGCTGCCCCCATGTGGACACAAAATGGCCTCCACAAGATGGCTTGCAGGGGAGGGCAGCTGTGGGCAATCAGACCAGCAGGGGAGGGCAGTTAGGGGTAACCAGGCCTGCAAGAAAGGGCAGTTGGAAGGAACAGGCCTGTAAGGAAAGACAGTTGGGTGTGGGGATCCAGGCCTGCAAGGGAGGGCAGTTGTGGATGATCAGGCCAGCAGGGGAGGGCAGGTAGGGGTAAACAGCTTGGCAGAGGAAGGAAGTTGGGAGAGACCAGGCCTGCAGGGGAGGGCAGTTGGGAGGGACCAGTTATGCAGGGAAGGACAGTTTGGGGCAACCAGGCCTGAAAGGGAAGACAGTTAAATGGGGGGTGGGATTCAGGCCTGCAGGGGAGGGCAGTTGTAGATGATCAGGCCAGCAGGGAGAGCAAGTAGAGGTGACTGGTCCAGCAGAGGGAGGGCAGTTGGGGGAAATCCGGCCAACAGAGGAGGGCCATTGGGGGTGGGAGGGACCAAGCCTTAGGGGAGGGCAGTTAGAGGTGACTGGGAGGTAGGAGAGGGCAGTTGGGGGCAACTGGGTCAAAAGGGGAGGGAAATTGGGGGGGACCAGGCTTGCAGGGGAGGTCAGTTGGTGGCAACTAGGCCTGTAGGGGAGGGGGGTTGGGGGGAACCAGGCCAACAGTGGAGGGCAATTGGGGAGGACCAAGCCTGCATGGGAGGGCAGTTTGGGGGAGGTGGAAGACCAGTCCTGTAGGGGACGACAGTGGGGGGAACCAGGCCTGCAGGAGAGGGCAGTTAGGGGTGATAGGCCAGACGGGGAGGGAAGTTAGGGGCAATTGAACCAGCAAGGAGCAGTTAGGTATCAATAAGGCTGGCAGGGGAGTGGTTAGGGGGTGATCAGGCTGCCAGGCAGAAGCAGTTAGGGGCAATCAGGCAGGCAGGCAGGTGAGCAGTTAGGAGCCAGCAGTCCTGGATTGTGAGAGAGATGTCTGACTGCCCGTTTAGGCCCGATCCCACCAGGCAGTCGGACATCTTTTAAGGGGTCCCAGATTAGAGAGGGTGCAGGCTGGGCTGAGGGACACACACCCCCATGCACGGATTTCATGCACTGGACCTCTAGTGTGTGTGTGTGGGGGGGGCGGGGGTGTGTGTGTGTGTGTGTAAACCTAATATGCAAATTGTCCCCGTGGGAGTTTGGGAGACCAGGAGTTTGATCGCTTGCTATGATGTCCACTCACCTACAGGGGGAACCAAGGAATGAAGGGAGGCCCCGGCCGGCAGCTGGCAACTAGGGAAGGGAAGCCCTGGCCGGCAGCCAGAAGATCCCGATTAGCCCTGATCACCGGCCCGGCCTAGAGACCCCACCCATGCACAAATATTGTGTGCTGGGCCTCTAGTTTCTTTAATGAACTCAAATTTGTTAAAGTTTGGCATGAGGTATACTGGTTTATAAATCTTTGTTTCCATTTTTTAAATGGTAGTATTTTTTGTCTTCAGTACTTTTCTCGTTGTCATTGATCTTATGACATAGCAATCTTATGATATAGATTGTTTCCATGTTTTCACTTCCGTTAGAATGCTCTTTCTCACTTTCTCAGCCTCTAATCCACTGCTTTCGCCCCAGGGAGAATTTGGCTGCTTCTGTGGCCACCATGTGTCTGCCTTCAGTCTCTATCATCCAAACTCCTCTTGCTTAATACAATCCTCAAAGGAACTTGGCTCCATGGTTCATCCTTGGAGTCTTTTCCTTGGCAAATAGATAACCTTAGAGGGCAGCAGATGAAGTTTCAATAGGAAGGACTACAAGGCATGGGTGTGTGTGCGCACAGATATGCGCACACATGCACCTGCTAAGCCTACTTATGCGTGATTGTGAAAGAGTATGATACAGGTCACTGTTACCGTGGTTAGGAACAGCGTTGAAGAGCAGCATAGGAATTTCTTGCTATAGCAACCTCCTGGTGGTTGTGCAAATCTACACAGCCCAAGGCTTGTACAGTCACACACATGATATATTCTGAACCTCACCCTCTGTTCTTCTTGTTTGGATGTCATATATTCTTTAAAGTTTGTTATAACTCTAAATATTATCCTAGTGCTTACATCATGCAATGCTTATTTTCTCTGTTTAGTGTAACAAGGTGTTAACTATATGTACTCAATCTTTCTTCATGTCTTACAGTACAACACAAGATATCACTTCAAAGTGAAAAAGGGCCTCTTCAACCCAGAAGACACACGATATCAGTCACCAGTCACTTAGGTTCCAACACCAAACCCATCCTCCCTCCAATCCCTCAGGGCCGGAAGTACAACAGTACTTGACATTGTATACTAACCTGGTCATGTCCAGTTCCTGTGTCTCGCCTGGCCATGGATCCTGGCTGCGTCTTGCATTGCCAACTACCTATGAAAGAATGTCCTGTATGCCTTAATTCTCTCAATCAATTTCTTCTGTGATTCCCTGAAGTGTTTATTTTTTATGTAAGTTATTCTTAACTTTTAGAAAAGGAATTTGTCTTTTTCCACAGCTATTAATGACTTTTCCAGCTGCCTTCTGCCTGAAAGATCTGATGGCAGAGTCTCCCAGGATCTCTGCATTGCTATGTGCAATGTGATTTTTGTTTTGGGGTGTTTTTATTTTGCCTTTGTATTGAATTTATTGGGGTGACACTGGTTAACAAAATTTATGCAGGTTTCAGGTCACAACTTCAAAACACACCATCTGAACATTGTACTGTGTGTTTATCACCACAAGTCAGGTCTCCTTTCCTCACCATGTATTCCCACTGTGATTTTTTGATATGTCCAACTGGGATTGTGCTCTTGAAATTTCACTGTGTCCATTTATAACATTAGTGTATACTCTAGGCAATTGAAATATTTTATTCTTCTGATTATGAAAGGATTGTAGAGTTCCACTTAGCTATGCCCAACATGATATCAATGGCATCTCTCAAAGGGAGTTAATTAACAGAATTCTCATGGTTCTTGACTAGCTTTAGCAATATGAAGGAATAAAAAGTATGAGACTTTTTTTTTAATTTCACTCTTTCCTGACTCTTATCTTTATTGCCTGCCATTTGAAATGTTTTAAACAATTTTAATAATCTTTATGATTTCACTACTTGCTACTAGTCTTTGCAGAAAGAAAATATGGAGTAGTTATAGGTAAGGCTGGCATTCAGCTGATATATGCCAGTAAGATCATCTTGGTTGTTAAAATATTGCAACACATCCACTTGGGTTGGTAAATGGTCTCTCCTGGAATCCTCTGTGCCAGAGGGCTCCTGGGGACAGGAGCCTTCAGTTTGGCTGCACTCATTGCTATATTTTAAATATCAAAACCCTCTAATGTCTTCCCCTTTTAACATATCAAAACCCCTCTCGTGATTCCCTCCCCCTTGACTGGGAGGTGAATATACCCTGACTTGCAGTCATCTGTCTTCCACAGCCTGGTTCTCAGCAGGAGTTGGACACAGTTCTTTTCTTGGGGTTGGTGGGGAGGGAATGGAGGCAGGATGTGGGGCGGAGGACCAGGCTGAGCAAGAAAAGGGAGGCAGTCCTCTCTGGGAAAGTAGGAAACCACAGAGTGGGCCTTGTGCCCCCCAAATAATGAATAGTTACTTTCACCTGCAACATCTCATCTTTTAAAAAGTTATTGTGAAATGTTTTAGATGCAATAGAAGATAGAACAGTTACAATTTCAGACCTTGTTTCTCCTACTAAGGACAGCTACAATCCTAGAAAATACCTGTAAAGCAAACATAAGACTAAGAGGTGAAAGGGAGAAGAGAGATGTCGGGACCTGAGTGACAGCACAGTGCTGGTTTTCCTTTGCCATCAACAAAGACTTCAACAAAAAGCCTGCGCTCTCCACCTACAAGGAAGGCGGCAACCCAGCAGAAGAGCAAGCTTATAGACAATAACTGGATTACTTTAGCCTGGACTTCCATTCCCTGCCTGGTAGTAATGAGGCATCTCCTCCCCTTCCTATCAGTGGCAACAGAGAAGGTCTAAGGAGACCAGCACTTCCACCATCTCCTGGCGGTGTTAGGGGGTCCCGTGCAGAGGAGAAAGGAGTGTCTCTTCCCCTCCCAGCCAAGGTGGTTTCAGTGGAGGCCTAGTGGGAACTCTAAACTTACACATTCACCCAACATTAATAAGGCATCATTTTGGAGAATCCAAGATGGTGGCATAGGTAAACACCTACACTGCTGCCTCGCACAACAATTTCAAAACTACAACTAAAAGACAGAACGGACATCATCCAGAACCACAGGAAAGCTGACTGAGTGGAAGTTCTACAGCTAGAGGGAAGGAGAGTGGCTCACA
Organism: Lasiurus cinereus; assembly: GCA_011751065.1. Classification (NCBI taxonomy): domain Eukaryota; kingdom Metazoa; phylum Chordata; class Mammalia; order Chiroptera; family Vespertilionidae; genus Lasiurus; species Lasiurus cinereus. Next base: position 52,048,159 of record JAAGEH010000307.1, on the reverse strand, counting down.
GAGACCCAGAGGAGCTGCAAAAAGCTGAGGTACAGAGACGCGCGCGTGGAGAGAGCGGGTGCCGGAGTACCTGGCTGATTTTCTCTGGCAGTAGGGAAACGGAGACTCTCAAAGGCATTGAACCCCTTATCTTACGACACTAAACCCCAGATCCAGCCGAAACTCATACGGGGGGAGTTTGGACTGTGAAAAGGGAGAGGTGCACAGAAATTTAGGGGAGTCGCAAAAGATCAGAGGTCTGGTGGCGAGCACAGCACTGCACAGAGGACAGATTGCTGATTGTGCCGCAGGCTTTTGTGAGTGGGCGGGAGACAGACCTTCCCAACTGTGCCACTTCTGACTCCACTAAGCCCCTGTTTCGGGTGAAACCCTGGGGACCTAGACTCGTGTGGTCCTGGAGCACAGGGGAGCCGGAAAGGCAGCAGTCTGGAGGCACTGTGCGCACGCACAAGGAACGCTCCAGCAATTACCCAGTCACGTGAGACTCAGGGACCGTGGTGGGTGGGGCCAGCTGGAAGGCAAGGCGGTCCCTTAAGCCCTGAGACTCCACCCATCCCAAGCTCAACAGAGGCTTCTTTGGTTTTGCAAGTCTGGTATCATAAGGCTGAATACAACACAGAAGTTCTCCCGGCATAGTGAAAATGCCAAGACAAAGGAAGGGATCACAAACAAAAGAAATGGAGGGGAAAAAATGACTGGATATAGAGTTCAAAACCACGCTTATAAGGTTTTTCAAGAATATGCTAGAAAAGATGGATAAATTTAGCGAGACCCAAGAGGAGATGAAAAAGGACCAACTAGAGACACTGACTGAAATAAAAAATATTATAGAGTCCTAACAGCAGACTAGGGAAAGGCAAGAATCAAGCCAAAAATTTGAAATATAAAGAAGCAGAAAACACTCAACTGGAAAAGCAAGAAGAGAAAAGAATCCAAAAAAGTGAAGATAATGTAAGGAGCCTCTGGGACAGCTTCAAGCGTACCAACATCAGAATTGTGAGGGTGCCAGAAGAAGAGAGAGAGCAAGATACTGAAAACCTATTTAAAGAAATAATGACTGAAAACTTCCCACATCTGGTAAAAGAAATCGACTTACAAGTCCAGGAAGCACACAGAACCCCATATAAAAGGAATCCAAAGAGGACCACACCAAGACACATCATCATTAAAATACCAAGAGCAAAAGACAAAGAGAGAATATTAAAAGCAGCAAGAGAAAAACAGTTCATTACCTACAAGTGAGCACCCATACGACTGTCAGCTGATTTCTCAACAGAAACGATGCAGGCCAGACGGGAGTGGCAAGAAATATTCAACGTGATGAATAGCAAGAACCTACAACCAAGAATAATCTATCCAGCAAAGCTATCATTCAGAATTGAAGGGCAGATAAAGAGCTTCACAGAGAAGAAAAAGCTAAAGGAGTTCATCAACTTCAAACCAGTATTATATGAATGCTAAAAGGTACTCTTTTAGAAGAGGAAGAAGAAAAAGGCAAAAGCCAAAAAATTAGGAACAACAAATACATATCTATCAACCAGTGAATCTAAAAATTAAGTGAATTAAAAATTTGATCAACAGAATAAACTGGTGAATATAATAGAATCAGGAGCACAGAAAGGGAGTGGACTGATAAATCTCAGGGGTAAAGGGGTGAGGGGTGTACAGGGAGAGACTGGACAAAAATCATACACCTATGGATGAGGTCAATGGGGGGAGGTAAGGACAGAAGGAAGGGTGGGAGCTGGGTGGAGGGGTACTATGGAGGGGAAAAAAGAGAAATAAATGTAATAATCTGAATAATAAAGATGTAATTTTTTAAAAAAAGGTATCATTTCTACCTTCCCCATTCTATGTATCAAAATCACCGGGATGTAGAAGTCACAACATCACCAACCAATAGGATTTGACATTTATAGAGCATTCTCTCCAGTGACAGCCCAATAGGCATTCATTTCAAGTTCTCATGGAACATTGATCACAACAGACCAAATCCTGGACCATAAAGGAAAAACGCCTTAGTGCATTTAAAAGAACTGAAGTCATAGAAAGTCTGTTCTCTGACTACAATGGAATCTAGAAGTTAGTAACAGAAAAATAACAGGAAAATCTCCAAACATCTGTCAATCAAGTACAACTGTCCCAAATAATTCATGTGTCTATGGGGAATTCTCGAGGTAATTAAAGAAATATAACAAACTGGAAAAATATTAAAATACATCACATCAGCCCCAGCTGGTGTGGCTCAGGTGGTTGGGCATTGTCCTGTGCACTGAAAGGTTGCCGGTCCTATTTCTGGTCAGGCACATGCCTGGATTTTGGCCTTGATACCTGGGAGGGGGCATGTAAGAGGCAGCCAATCAATGTTCCATTTTCACATCCATGATTCTCTCTCTCTCTTCCTCTCTCTCTAAAATCAATATAAAAATCTTAAAAAATATATACCGTATCAGAATTTGTGAGATGCAGCTAAAACAGTGCTGAAAGGGACACATATAGCACTAAATGCATACACTAGAAGAGGAGATTCCCAAATCAATGAGTTCCTGTCTCAAGCACCTAGAAAAAGAATAAAATAAACCCAAACAAGCAGAAGGAAATAATAAAGATTAAAAATGAAGAAAAATGAAAACAAAAATAATAGAGATAAACCAAGAAAAAAAACTTTCTTTAAAAAACTAGCTCTTTAAAAAGATCAATAAAATTGATAACTTCTCTCTGGTGAAAATGACAATGAAAAAAAAGTCACAATTACCAATATTAGAAATGAAGCAAAGGATGAAACTACAGACTCTCTAGACATCAAAAGGATAAGAGGCTACTACAAATAATACTATATACGTAAATTTGACAGCTTAGATAAAATGGTTAAATTCCTCAAGAACACACACTACCACAACTTACCCACTATGGGATAGGTAATGTAATCCTATATAATAAAAGGGTGATATGCAAATTGACCTACAGTAGAACGACCAGTCGCTATGATGCGTGCTGACCACCAGGGGGCAGACACACAACGCAGGAGCTTACCCCTGGTGGTCAATGTGCTCCCTCAGGGGGAATGCTGCTCAGCCAGAAGCCAGGCTCACTCACGGCTGGCAACTGTACAACTGTAGCATCAGTGGCAGGTGCCTCTCCCGCCTCCACAGCAGCATTAATGATGTCTGATTCTGGCTTAGGCTTGAGGGTTCCCAAACTATGAGAGGGCGCATGCCGGGCTGAGGGATTGCCCAAGTGCACAAATTTTGTGCACTGGGCCTCTAGTAACTATATGTTAAAGAAATTGAAGAAGTGTATTGAATTACAGAATTCATAATTCTGAAGAAGAAATCTCCAGACCCCAATGCATTCATTGGAGAATTCTATCAAATGTATACAAAAGAATTCACACTAATTCTATGCCGTCTCTCCCAGAAAATAGCAAAAGAAGGAATACTTCCCAACTTATTTCATGAGGCCACTATTACCTTGATACCAAAATTAGACAAGCAGTCTAAAGAAAGAAAACTAAGGATAATATCATTCATGGATATACTAATAGCTGTAAAGATCCTTAAAAAAATACAAGCAAATAGATTTCAGTCATCCATAAAAAAGAATTATATACCATGATCAGGTGGGGTTCAACCCAAAGATGATAAGATTTTTTAAATGTTTTAACCAAGGTTGTATTAACGGGGTAAACAAGAAAAACCAATGGTCACATCAGTTGATGCAGAAAAAGCATTTGATAAGTCCAACATCCATTAATGATAAAAATTCAGGAAAAGAGAATGCCTTCCTCATTTTGTTAAAGACTTTGGTGCATACAATTCTATCTCTAAACCATATATACTTTTATTCACCATGATTTTAAACTTTATATTATATAAGTGCTCCTTGGTATTTAATGAGGTTACATCCTGCTAACCTCATTTTAAGTTGAAAATGTAAATTGAAAATGCTTTTAATACCCCTAACCTACTGAAAAAGCTTAGCCTGGCCAGTTTGTACTGAATGGACATCACTGTGGTAGCATCATAAAGTTAGAAAAATTGTAAGTTGAATTATTTAAATCAGGGAGTTTCTCTTCTGTATATATTCAGTAATTTTTTCTCAACATTGTGGAATTAATCCATGTAGATTATTTTAATTCTCCCTACTGTACAATATTCCATTGTAAGAATATACCACAATGTATTCACTCTCCTGGTGATGAAAAGTTGTTTCCACTTTTTTTTTGCTACTACAAAGGATGCAGCTAAAATATTCTTGTCTAGAAGTTAAATTGCTGTGTTATAGGTATACAGATCTTAACTTTACCAGATATTGCTACATAGGTTACTCTAATGTGCCTTCACCAACATGTGAGTAAGTGTCCATTTTCTACATTTTCACCCACAAAGCAGAATTGACAATCATTTTATTGCTAGCCCAATGGCTGTTAATATAGTGTTTAATTTGAATTTCTTCAATTACTAGTAAGTTTCAACATTTTTCATAAGATGATTAGCAACTTATGGCCTCTCTTCTGTGAATTGCCTGTTTGTACCTGGTTTTAAATTAAATGGTTTTTATCAATTTGCAGCATTTATTTATATATTCTGGTTATTAGCCCTTTGTTCACTATGTGTATTGCAAATGTCTTTTCCAAGGCTGCCTCTTGTCTCTCCACTTCTAAAAGTGTTCTCTTTTAATGAATAAATATTTTTTAACATGGCCAAATGTGTCAATCTTTTTCTTTATGGTTTGTACTTTTTATGTCTTCTGAATTCTTACTTAGTCTTCTGGATAGTATTCTAAATGCCTTCTTAAAAGAAAAGTTGTGCTCTTCCCATGTAGGCCTATGCAATACCTGGAATGGACTTACGTGCACAGAAGAGGTAGGTCTCAGAGGTATTCCCAGTGGTCCCAACCCTTTCCTCTCTAATCTGGGAGACCAATCCTCTCATGCATTGTTTCCGTAAGTGCATTGGTCTGATTCTGGGCTTTGCACGTTAGTCTTTATTTGCAATCCATTGATGATAAGACGTAAAACAAGGTAGGACAAGTCGTGTCCTTTGAAAGTCTTTAAAATTAGTTTGGCTGTTCACATTTTCTTTTCAAGTAATTTTAGAACTTGTTTATCAAACTTTATAAAGCACTTACTTGGAGTTTACTAGAATGACATTTAACTCATAAGTTTGGAGAGACTTGTCTTTTTCATATTGGATCTCCCTTTCTTCTGTAATCATGCTTCATTTGTGTAGTTTTTCTTTAATTCCTTTACACGGTGGTGTAATTATATTTAGTGAGATTTATGCCTAGGTGCCTTTTATTTTGGTTATTGTAAATAGGAAATTCTTTAAGATTATATTTTCTTTGGTGTATAGAATGTGGTTCATTTCTATAAATATCATGTGTATAAATTCGAACAATATATTTGTAGCTAATTTCAAGATTTCCATCCAGATAATATTACCAAAAAAAATGGCATTTTTCCATCCCTATTTTTATTCTATTTCTTCTTTTTTTTCATTTCATTTTTTTTTTCTTTGTGAAAACTGCTCTGGAAAGAAGCTCCAATACAATGTTGAATAGAAGCAATGATAGTGGACGTCCTTATTCACTTCTGACTTTTAACAAATATTTCTAAAGCTTCACTATTTAGTGTGAGATTTGCTATAAATTTTTGGCAGATAAACTTCTTTGGAATAAGAAACTTCATTTAATCCCTGGTTATATCCTCTGAATGAGTATATAAAAGAAGGTGTTTTCCTTGTAAGGCACAGAAATTTGAGGTATGTATGAATTCAATCATATTAAATCATTTATTTTCCCTTTTTTTTCAACTCACTTATACTGATATATTAAAAAGCCTCTTACAGTGATTGAGTTTCTGTTCCTTTCACTCTAGCTGCTCTCTCTTCCTTCTTTCCTCCCACCACCTCCCTTCGCTGCCTCCCTCCCAGATTACCTGCTGACTGTAGAGAAGTTAGCTGTATATAAACAGAAATGCTTACAGAAGCATCAAAGGCAACATCACAAAATGAACAAGTAGTGATATTTTCGTCAAAGTAATAGGTCAAAACAAAAAAATCAGTAAGTGATACATAAAATACCCTTTTATATTAAACCAGGCACATCCCATTACTAAGATAGAGTAGTCACAAAACCTTATGATTTTTTATTTGGCATTTGTTTTTTTAAACATTTTTTAACTTTATTGCAGTAATAGTATTTACTAATAGCATATAATTTTCAGATAAAACAGCATTATAATGGTTTATCTATATGCATTATGATGGGCTCACCACCAAAGTCTAGTTTCCATTCATCACCATACTTGTGATCCCTCTACCCATTTTTGCCCTCCCCTCTGGTAACCACCAAGCTGTTGTTTAGCCCTCGTGAATTGAGTCATGTAACATCAAAGCATATAAAGCAAAAAAGTGTTGGAAATGTAAATTACTTTCTGTCCAAAGCAAAGCATTATCATCTATAAAATTAGGATTATAACTGGAGTGCTTGTTGGCCCTTGTGGTAATTAAGCTAGACAATGCATGTGTAGTGAGCAAAAACGTCTCCTGCCACACACACTTAATCTTGAGCTCAAATCCAAAGCGAGAGAAATTTAATCGTATTCTTAGTCAATTCAGGACCCTCTCACCCCGTTCTGTTTCTCCTCTCTTGTTTTTTACCTGGGGTTGCACCCAACTTCCAGAGGAGGCACAGAGTTTCAAGACATCGGGGGAGCCAACCGGTTCCTGCATTAAGGAGAAGTGCTGTGGCTTTGCCTGCTTGCTCTCCGGGATCTATGCCTGTGGTTGTGGCCACATTCCCACCATTCAGACCACTGCAGGTATGCCAACCCTCCTTTAATGCAACTTTGGTTCTTTTCATGAAAGTGCATAATAAGCCAGCTGCTCCATGTGTTACTCTCAGGCCAGGGGTCTGTCTGAGCCTCTCTCTCTGCCTTGACACCTAGAGTATTCATTCCTGGACAAATGCCCACCACGGGGTTATATTGGAACCTTGGTGAGCAGGCTGCCAGCCAAGCTGTACACGGTAGGCCAAGCAGTAGGCTTAAGTGCCTGCTCTGAAGGTCCCACATCAGATCGGATTTCTGCTGTTCCTGGATCCTGACATTGTCTCTAGAGTAATGGCTGTCACCTTGGTCTGCACATCAGACTCTCCATAAGCTTGAACAACACCAAAGCCCAGGCTCCATCCCAAGCCAGTTAGAGAAGGACCTGTGGGCTTGGGGCTCAGGCACTGCATTTTTTAAAAAGTCCCCAGAGTGATTCCAACATGTAGCCAGGTTCAAGAACCACAGCTAGATGGTTTAGTGGGAGATTTCTGGAATGAAACCTAAGTTTTTAATATTTGCCTTCAGCAGTTTACAAGTGATCATGTTGCCATGCTCATTAGCATAAGGCAATGATAATCTCATCGTTATTACATGATGATTAAAAATGTTATTTTGTCGATTAGGTTTAATATTTTCATATGCTTTTGTAAAATTAGTATTTCCTTCTTAAGAACGCTTGGTTGCCCTAGCAGCTTTGGCTTGGTGGTTCAAGTGTATGCCTGTGGACCAAAGAGCTCAGGGTTTGATTCCAGTCAAGGGTGTGTACCTTAGTTGCAGGCTCCTCCCCGGCCCAGGCCCTGGTTGGGGCTCATGCAGGAGGCAACCAATTGATGTGTCTCTCTTCCACTCTCCCTGAAAATCAATGGAAAAATATCCTCAAGTGAAGATTTTAAACACACACACACACACACACACACACACACACACACACAAAAGAATTGTTGGTTCAGGTCTTTGTTACATTTTTAACCTGGTATGTTCGTGTTTTATATTTTTATTGAGAATTATGCATATTGAATATTAACTATTTGGTCCCCACTTGTTATCATGAATTCTATTTTCTAAAAGCAGCACCATCCAATAGAGTTTTCCATGAGACTATAAATGCATAGAAATTTCTACATTGTCCAATATGGAAGCCACAAAATAGCCCCAAGTGGTCATTGTGACTGAGGAACTAAATTTTTAGTTTTACTTTTATTAATTTAGATGTAAATAACTGCATGTGCTAGTGGCTACCATATGGGACCGTGGAAAGCAAAAGGGTTTATTGTGATGTTTTGGGACCACCTGAGCCAAATTAAGCAGAGAGAAGGTTGAATCATATCTGAGCGTTTATTCTATAATGCTGGCAGGATGGGAGAGCAGCAGGTCATCCTGTAAATCTGCTCTAACTGCCCCTCCTAGCCGGCTATTTGCATATGGATAAGGAAGAAAAGCTACATGTGAGGGTGGAGGCAGGCAGGATGAGGGCTGCGGGATCCACGGTCCGTGATTCTCTTTCCAGGATCTTGAAGTCCATTAACAAGGTAGTTAATTTGCAATGACTTTTAACACAGATACCCCCACTCCTGGGACAGAGCATGGTCAGCATTTCTGAGGCAAACTCCTGGGAGGGTTCCGAGTCCAGGCACAGCAACCAAATCAAAGTATCTCCTGTCCCTTTGTCTGTTCTCAACATGTATTTTCTTTCTGAGTAATCGACCCATCCGGTCTCTGAGGCATCTCTGATCTTTTTACAGCCTATGTTTCTCCTTGCAACACATCCTCCAGGTTTCCGGGGTCTGTAGAAAAACTCTTATCTACAGTTAGTAAGGTAAATAATTGTTCAACATCTGTGGTCCTATTCCTCCTATCAAAAATGTGGTTTATATAATTTTATTGTATAAACTTTATTAATGTTATTTATGCCTTAGGATGTACTGTTTTTAAACCAGTGGAGTTGAAAATCTATAGTAAAAAATGTTGCTACATCTACTAATTCAGTTTTACTAATTATATGTTTTTAAATATTTTTTATTGATTTCAGAGAGGGAAAAGGAGAGAGAACATCAATGATGAGAGAGAATCATTGTTTGGCTGCCTCCTGCAGGCTCCCTGGGAATTGTACCCATAACCTGGGCATGTGGCCTGACCAGGAATCTAACTGTGACCTCTTGGTTCATAGGTCAATGCTGAACCACTGAGCCATGCTAGCTGGATGCTAATTGCATTGTTTAAACTACCTAGAGGTATCCTCTTATTTTTATCAACTTGCTCTATCATAGATGATATTGGTATTTTAGTACCTCACTATAGTTGTGTTCTGTGTCTGTCTTCTTACATATCAAATAGTTTTCTGCTCTATAGAGTTTGATGTTAATCAGTTCATAAATGCTCAGGACTATTATAATATAGATATGGATTTCACTTTGCTTCAAAATAAAAGGGCCTTGCCGAGACTGGTTTGGCTCAGTGGATAGAGCGTCGGCCTGTGGACTGAAAGGTCCCAGGTTTGATTCCGGTTGGGGGCATGTACCTTGGTTGAGGGCACAACTCCAGTGGGGGGTGTGCAGGAGGTGGCTGATCGATGTCTCTCTCTCATCGATGTTTCTGACTTTCTATCCCTTTCCCTTCCTCTCTGTAAAAAATCAATAAAGTATATTTAAAAAAAAAGGGGGGGCTTGAACTTTTCCTTTGATAAGATCAGTGCCACCTCTGCTTATATTTGTTTGCCTGACATATTTTGTTCTATCCTTCTGCTCTTAATTCTTTCTATGTAATTTGATTTGGGTCTCACTGTTGTAAGAGACGTAGTTGGATTGCTTCTCTGACTCAGTCCAACTTCAGTGGTCGAGCGAAACTATCTTTATTTTGTTTTAATACTGATGAGTTCAGTCTTATTTCTGTCATTTTGTTTATATTTTGTGGTAAATTAGAGACTGTAAAAAACAGCTGTTTCACTTACTGGTTTATGTCTTTTGTATATATTTGCTCTTTTCATTTATAGTGATTTGGAAAATATATTTTTCCCTACTCTGCTGTTTATCATGGAATTTAAAGTGTTTTTATTTCTCCCTGCCTTTCCAATTTTAACAATTATAAAGTTAATTAGGAATTATAGGCTCAGTGTATGGGGTGCCCCCCACCTCGCCCCCTCTATTTTGGGATCATACCCAGTAGTTATGTTGTTTTATTTCTCTCTGGGTTTTGCAGTAGTTTCAGTATTTACTACTAATTCTTTCACATGATTGCTTTCTCACTGTCAAATTCTTAATATAAAAACCCAGAGGGGAAGTGAAGGGAAGGGAGTATTACAGAAAAATGTTCTACGGTAACATAGAAATCTGTTTGATTTCTGTATCCTAGTAGACAGATGAGGTTAGAGGTGACTGAATTTTTTAACATTTGTTGAAAACATATTCTATTCCAGGGTATATTTTCTTTTTTTTTAAAATAAATCTTTATTGTTCAGATTATTACAACTGTTCCTCTTTTTTCCCCCCATAGCTCCCCTCCACCTGGCTCCTACCCTACCCTCTGCCTTTACCTCAACCATTATCCTCATTCTTAGGCGTATGATTTTTGTCCAGTCTCTCCCTGCAATTCCCCTCACCTCTTTCCCCCTGAGAAAGCCCACTCCCTTTCTATGCCCCTAATTCTATTATATTCACCAGTTTATTCTGTTCATCAGATTTTCAATTCACTTGATTTTTAGATTCACTTGTTGATAGATATGTATTTGTTGTTCATAATTTTTACCTTTACTATTTTCTTCTTCTTACTCTTCTTAAAGAATACCCTTCAGCATTTCATATTATACTGGTTTGGTGGTGATGAACTCCTTTAACTTTTTTTTTATCTGTGAAGCTCTTTATCTTCCCTTCAATCCTGAATGATAGCTTTGCTGATAGAGTAATCTTGGTTGTACGTTCTTGCTATTCATCACTTTGAATATCTCTTGCCCTCCCGTCTGGCCTGCATAGTTTCTATTGAGAAATCAGCTGACATTCATATGGGTACTCTCTTGTAGGTAATTAATTATTTTTCTCTTGCTGCTTTTAATATTCTCTCTTTGTCTTTTGCTCTTGGTATTTTAATTAGGATGTGTATTGGTGTGGTACTCTTTGGATTACTTTTGTTTGGGGTTCTGTGTGCTTCCTGGACTTGTAAGCCCATTTCTTTCACCAGGTAGGGAAAGTTTTTAGTCATTATTTCTTCAAATAGGTTTTCGGTATCTTGCTCTCTGTCTTTTTCTGGCACCGCCATAATTCTGATGTTGGTACACTTGAAATTGTCCCAGAGCCTCCTTATACTATCTTCACATTTTTTTTATTCTGTTTTCTTTTTGCTTTCCCAGTGAAATGTTTTTTGCTTCTTTGTATTTCAAATCTTTGACTTGATTCTTGCATTCCTCTAGTCTGCTGTTAGGTTTCTGTATAATTTTTTTTTTCAGTCAGTGGATATTTAATTTCTAGTTGGTCCTTTTTCATCTCCTCTTGGGTCTCACTAAATTTATCCATTTTTTCTAGGAAATTCTTAAGAAACCTTATAACCATGGTTTTGAACTCTATATCCAGTTGTTTGTTTTCCTCCATTTCTTTCGTTTGTGATCTGTTCTTTTGTCTCCACATATTTTGCTGCTTCCCTGAGTTAGTAGAGTAGCTTTGTGTTGTAGGTGTCCTATAGGGCCCAGTGGATCAGCCTGAGGTGGACACTCTTGGTGCACCCCTTTGTGAACTGTGTGTACAGTCTTGTTGTAGTTAATTCTTGATTGTTGTTGGTATCACTGGGGGGAATTAACGTCCAAGCCACTTGGTTGTGAGGATCAGCTGTATCTGCGCCCAGAAAACTTCTGTGCTAGACTCAGCCTTAAGACTTGCAAGATTGCAATAGCCTCTGTGCTGGGCTTGGATGTGGTGGTGCCTCAGGACTGAGCAGATAGCCTTGGCTTCCTGTCAGCCCTGCCCTACATAGCAACCCTTGGGTCTCAGTGCCTCTGGGTTATCTCTGCAGCCCTCTCTGTGCACATGCGCTCTTGCCTCCAGACCTCTGCCTTTCCTGTTCCCCTGAGTTTCCATGCACTCTAGGGACCTGTATGAGTCTGGGTCCCCAGGGTCTTGCCTGAAATTAGGATTCAGTGCAGTTGGACCTGGATTTCAGTGCTGTTGTGAGGTTCCGTTTTCCTCCCGCTAGAGAAAGCCAGCAGCACAATCAGCAGTCAGCACTCTGTGTGCACACTTTTGCATGCCCCCAGACCTCTGTCTTTTATGGTTCCCTTAAGTTTCCTTTCACTCCTTCCTTTTCACAATAGTTCAGATTCCCCCATATGAGTCTCGCCTGGAACTGGGGTTCAGTGCAGTCAGAAGTGGGGTTCAGTACAGTCGGGATTTTGCATCTCCCTCCCACTAGAGCAGTGGTTCTCAACCTTTTTCTAATGCTGTGACCTTTTAATACAGTTCCTCATGTTGTGGTAACCCCCAATCTTAAAATTATTTTCGTTGCTACTTCATAACTTTAATTTTGCTACTGTTAATGAATCATAATGTAAATATCTGTTTTCTGATGGTCTTAGGTGACCTTGCTAGCAGTTTTCAACCTGTGGGTCTCGACCCACAAGTTTTGAGAACTGCTGCGCTAGAGGAAGCCAGCCAGATCCTCCTCCACCCATCCTCTCCATGAGCATGTCTCCATACCACTGCTTTTTACAGCTCCTCTAAGTCTTCGTGAGTCCCTCTTTTTACTTCTAGTTGTAGAATTTTCACTCAGCCAGCTTTCCTATGGTTCTGGATGGTGTCCATTCTGTCTTTTAAATGTAGTTTTGAAATTGTTGTGCAGGGCAGCAATTTAGGCGTTCACCTGTGCCATCATCTTGGTTTCTCCTTCCAGGGTATATTTTCTTTTTACTCTTCCAGGGTGCTGTGCTCAATGGCTATACCAAGACTTGGCATGTGGATGTGAGATTTTATTCCTAGTGCCAGTTATTTTGTTATTGTTTTATTTGGATTTTATAATTTCTTTGGATTATTTATTTTTTGCCTTTCATAAATGTGTGAATGGAGAGCTAGGATATGTAGATGCCAATATGCTACATTTCAATTTCTAGAAAGCACTAAATTTTCAAAAGTTTGTAAAGATGTATGTCTGCATCTGTGTATATGTAGGTTATACCACTCCGTCCCAAAAAGGTTCAAGGACACCCACAATGGTATATTCAATTCAATCAGATAAAATATGAAAAGTAAGTATATTGGAGCAAAGAAACAAAGGTCATGTTTAATATGTAAAGTGAAAGCTTTCGTTGTTAGAGGTGGGTCACAACATTAGGCTTCCCAGGAGTCACAGTAAAGAAGCAAACACGGCCAGTTCCATGGTGTCAGTCTCATGGTGACCTTAAGGTAAAGGCAAATGGTTGGCCCTGAGCAGCACAGCTTTTCTTGATTAATGAGACTTTGGAGACATTTTTTTTTAATTGTATTGATTGATTCGAGAGAGAAAGAGAAACATCCATTTGTGGTTCCACTTATGTATGCATTCATTGGTGGTTTTATGAGCTGCAACTGGGGATTGAACCCACAATCTTGATGTATCTGAACAACAAACTGAATGACCTGGCAGGACCCTAAGACGTTTTTGTGCAGTTCTCCCCAGGGGAGTGCTGTATGAATGTCTGGACAACATTCTCAATACCTTACAGGCAATCACTGCAGTTGAGTGTGACATAGCTGATTTTTTGAAATGTCCTTCAAATAAGGACATTTTTGAGAGGCCCTGTCTAAATATAGGTAGGGAGGCACTATAATGATTCACTGTGTGAGACTGTGGTCAGAATATCTCAGTTCAAATCCTGACTCAGGCATTTGCTAGGAATCTGACCTTAGGCAATTTCCCCGCCTCTTTGTTATTTCAACTGCTAGGTTCACTCATGGAGGGGACTGATGGAGATGTCATTTCACTGGCATGGGAGGGAGTGAGAGGGAGTGTATGCAATGAATCAGGCTGAACAACAGCAGGCAGGTCTCCAGACCTGCTGTGGTAGGTCTTGGTAGAAAATTAATAATCAAGCAGTGGAAAATTAAAGGAAAAGAAAGCACTTTATCAGTTCTGAGAGTCACATTTTCATATCTTTAAAATCAGGCACATTAAGAAATGGATGGCATGCCACAGTTACTTTGGCAGCATTGTTTTTCTTTCTTGGTAGAATATTGAATGATGGCGTGTATTTCCATTTATAACATTTGAGGTTCAATAAAGCACGAAAGTGATCATTATTCTAAGAGACCCGCTTTTCTTGGGGGCAGCCGAGGTCTGGAGAGGTAGAGTACTAATAGGTCCCTCAGAAGTTCTGGCAATCTAGGAGGCCATGGCTGTCTGGGTTCTGTCGAAGAAGGTGTTCAGCAGAAATATGGACCTTTCATTTTTAAAACATGCCTTCTTTTCTAAGTCCCTCATCATGAGAGAAAAGCTACATGTACCAGGAAAACACCTTTGTCAATGAGATAGAAGAGCTAACACTCTGTATGCCATAAGTATCTATAGCCACAAGTAAATTCAAAACATCCTGGTGTGTGGGGTTGGTTTCCATTTTGGATGCCTGGCAGTTATTAAACCACCAATAATACAATATGCAGGTATTAAATCACAAATAGCTAGAGGCAGGTAGAGAACAAGAGCACAGCTTGCCAGGGTCCCCTGCAGTGGGGTTATGTTTTTTTGTTTTTTTTTGTTTTTACCCATTCCAGCCGGGACTATTGAGAGATCAGTGCTAGTAGACCCTCCCTCTGACCTTTCCCTCTTGGGTGGCAATTTTCCCGCTGTTGTCCAGGCTGGCCCCAAATCCGCAGGCAGGACGTAGGAAACACCACGTTGAAGCATTGGAAACCCAGGAACAGGCCAGTTGTGGACAGCTGCACCAGCCCAGTTTAGGAAGAGGCTACATCTACCTTCAGGAGGCTCACAACCTAGTCCCCCCCGCCAGAGTTGTCCACATACAGTGTTTGTCAAATGATAAATGCTCAATTAACATAGCTGTTTCTGTAGTTATTTTTGGCAAGGGAGTTTGGAAGATATGAAGAGTCTGTTAGGGAAACCAGAAATGCCACCGCGCCTCATAGTGTCTGGGATAGGGAACACCTAGACATCTCTTGTGGGTCGAATGGTCAAGCACCCAGCTTGCTTGGGGCCATCCCTGCTTATGCCGTCATCCCAGTAAAATTACTTACAGAGCTCCTCTTGACCCTCGAGAGTGTTCTAGTGTAGGTGATTGTTTATATGATCACTCTGTGTGGGACACCTGAAGTCTGTCTTCTCATTTGTATTCATACAATGTGAGAAACAGAATAACTTAAATATAGAAAGATTTAAAAATTGAATAACATACAAGCAGGATTGTGCTGTCTCTCGCAACCACACCAAAACTACAACTAAAAGACAAAACAACTATCCCCCAGACCCATGGAAAAGCTGGCAGAGTAGAAGTTCTACAACTAGAAGGAAAGAAAAAAGTGCATCCAAACATGGTAGGACATGCAGAGGCTCAGAAAGGCAGAGGTACAGAGACGTGCAAATCAGGCTGGCGGTGATGTTGTTTTTCAACTGGGAGGGAGTTACAAGTTCCCGACTCTCTGAACTCCAGTTTCTGGTGAGATTCTGGGGACCCAGACTCATACAGGGAGAAAGTGGGCTGTCTGCCATTGGGTTGGAAAGGGAGGGTGGCTCTCTTGCAGAGTTGCACACTGGAATCATTGTTTACTGCACTGGGGCGTAAACAGGACACTGAACTGAATGCGGCAGAGAGGGCTAATTGGCAGCCATTGCTGTTTGCTACACCCTAGCCTAGAGATTCCCTGAGACCACCACGCCCAATTTACAAACCCACCCAGCTGTGTAGTTACTTTTGCATATGAATGGCCTGCCTTCTGGCAACTTAACCTAACAAACTGCAACTGGGTCAGACAATTCCAAAATTCCCAACTCCAAGCAAAGAGGTGAAATCTGCAGAGCTCCCTGTAGCTCCTGCTGGGTGGCCTCAGACACCAGCTGACTTGCACCTCCTTGGTGATCCAGGAACCAGTGTACCTAGAGGTCAGTGTGAGACAACACCATATTTCAACTCCTCACATGCATAAGTGACACATTCAAGAGGCAGACTCGGTGAGCACCAAAGCCCCACTGAAGCAAGTTCTGCCCAATAGGGGTGTCTCCAGCACAGCAGTTCTTCCATTAATAGACACGGCTAATCCTCACTGTCAATTGGCCTGGAAGTCAATTCCTCCCAGTGTACCAATAGCAATCAAGACTTAACTACAAGACTGTGAACCCAGCCCACAAAGGGGTGCACCAAGAGTGTCCACCTCAGGTGGTTGGGGAGGCGCAGCTATTGGGCCCTAAGGACAACTAGCACAAAAAACTACTCCATCAACCCCGGGAAACAGCCAAAATACGAAGACCAAGAAACATGTCACGAATGAAAGAAATGGAGGAAAGCAAATGACTGGACATAGAGTTCAAAACCACATTTATAAGGTTACTCAAGAATCTTCAATAGGGGAGAAAAATGGGGGCGGAGTAGACGCGTCTGGAGCTTTGTCGCTGGGCAGAGGGAGAGAGAGCAGCTGAGAGTCGCACTGGGAGTGTTTGTTGGCAAGTTAAGAGTCAGTTATCCTCCAGGAGAAGGTGGGGGACTGCTGGACAAGGCTCTCCTGGCCAGGCAGCCCCACTGCCACAGGGATTTTGTCTGCTGGAGCCACCAGTGGGAACGCGGAGACTGAGCCATCTTGCAGAGGGAGGTGGATGTCTGCAACGGTCTGAAACCTGTGGCTGGGGCACCCACCGAGCAGCCGGGGACCCGGGGACCCAGAACTCTGCTCTCCAATCGGTGCAGACACGCAGCGAAATCAGAGATCCACTCAGCACATGGAAAGGTCAGATTTCGCCTGGGATAAGGTGAGGTCTCCCGTCCCGCACAACAGAGACACGCACACTGTGAGAACAGGGCTGCGGGAAAGCTGCCTCTGGAGAGATCCACGGATGTGGGGCAGGGCGTGATCCCTAAGTGTGGAGGCAAACTCTCGGAGCTGTTGACAGAGGGGAGCTCTGGAAAACGATTCATTTTCATCTGAGACAGAGGGACAGCCTGGGAGTTATTTCAGTGTCCCAGCTGCAAAATCTTCACAAGTCGGTTTTGAGAACCACAGAGTAACAGGATCTGAGCACAGCCTAGAGAGATCCTGTGCTTAGTCTCAGAGGTCAATTCTGAAACACTGCCACCCAGTGGATGACGCACAAATTGACTCTCCTATAACCACAAAAGAATAAAGAGATTAAAACACAATCAGCAATGGAACACAGGGAACTGCAATACCCTCCCACCTGGGAAATAAAAGTGCCAAGCAGAACAATAGCAGAAGTGAATGACCATTCTATTTTTTTTCTTTTTTTCTTTTTCTTTTTTTTAAATTTTTTATTTTATTTTATTTTTTTTATTTTTGCATATTTTAATTAAAAAACAATTTTTTTCTTTCCCCTCAATTGATTTTACTTTTTTAATTATTACATTTTTTTCAACTAGTATTAGTACTAATATTATTTTACCATTTTGGAAAAAAACAAGTATCATTTTGTTTTCCCTTTATTTTACTTCGGGATTAGAGTTCTACATTCTATTTTCATCTTTCCTTTAGCATAATTTTACTCTATCTCAACTCTACCTTTATGCCAACACTTTCCTCCCAACTTTCCCCATTTTGTTGTCTTGTTTTGTCTTTCCCTTTTCCAACTTTAGATTCTCCCTATTCTTTCTCTTTACCTGGTTAAAATTTCACCCCACTTATATACCTAATTTCAAATCCCCTACTCCAAGCCCATACAAACCTCTCCCTTCTTGACTTCACTATCCAAAAAGTTGTTTTTCTCTATGACCTTTTGTTGCTTTTTGACTGAATGGTGATTATATTGATTTTTTGTACTTTTTTGATAAGATTGTTTTAGCTTATTCTACTTGTTTTATTTTGCTTTTTGTTTGCTTTGACTCAATTTGTTTTTTACCTCTCTTTTCCCTCATCTCCCTCCATACCAGTTGTTATTTGTAGTTTGTATTAATCTCCAGGTACTGATTTCCAATATTTGTTGGGATTAGTGACTGTTCTATTGGTGTTTTCTCCTGACACCTATATTTTGTTCCC
>JAAGEH010000307.1:51977519-52029765 GCA_011751065.1 Lasiurus cinereus | reverse complement strand
CTAATTTCAAATCCCCTACTCCAAGCCCATACAAACCTCTCCCTTCTTGACTTCACTATCCAAAAAGTTGTTTTTCTCTATGACCTTTTGTTGCTCTTTGACTGAATGGTGATTATATTGATTTTTTGTACTTTTTTGATAAGATTGTTTTAGTTTATTCTACTTGTTTTATTTTGCTTTTTGTTTGCTTTGACTCAATTTGTTTTTTACCTCTCTTTTCCCTCATCTCCCTCCATACCAGTTGTTATTTGTAGTTTGTATTAATCTCCAGGTACTGGTTTCCAATATTTGTTGGGATTAGTGACTGTTCTATTGGTGTTTTCTCCTGACACCTATATTTTGTTCCCCCTTTCTCTCTTATCCTCTTTCTTTGCACTCTGACTTTTTTCTCTTCCTCTTTTCTTCTCCTACTTCTCCTTTTTGTTTTCTTATTTTATTTTATTTTTTTGTTCATTCATTTATTTATTTTTATTCTCCCTCTCCCAATTTGATTTTGGCATCTCTTTCTTTTCTTTTTTCCTCATTTTCCTCTTCTTCTTTCCCTATTTACCCCTAACTTGTCTTTCATTGGTGGTCACCTTATTTGTGATTATTAACATCCTGAATACATTTCTACTCAGTGCCTTGTGTGCTGTACCTGGTCATGTTGCAGTTTGTGCCTTTCAATCAACGTAGGAGAGAGAACTGTATAACCAGACACCTAGAGAAGAAAGACCATGGGCAGAAAAAGAAACAGCCCACATAAGACAGAAAGGCAGATTTCACCAGAAAAGGAAGTAAACAAAATAGAAGCAAAAATAAGCCTGTAAGAGAAAGAGTTTAGAGAAATAATCATAAGGTGGATGAAAAGAATGGAAGACAAAATCGACAATGTGAGTAAGAGCCAAGAGGAAATGAAGAAGACCAAGAGGAGATGAAGAAGCAGCAAGAAGAAATGCAGAAGAACCTAGAGGAGGTGCAGAATAATCAAGAAGAAATGAAAAATGACATCACTGCTATAAAGAATTCAATAGAAAGCATCAAAAGTAGACTAGAAGAAGCACAGGACCGCATCAGTGAGCTAGAAGACAAGGCAGGAAAAAATACCCAAGTACAGCAGCTCCTAGAAAAAAAAGTTAAAAAGCAAGAGGAGAGCCTAAGGGAACTTTGGGATAATATGAAACAAAACAACATCAACATAATTGGGGTTCCAGAAAGAGTGGAAACTAAACAAAGGTTAGAGAACCTGTTTGAAGAAATAAAGACAGAAAATTTCCCCAAATAGGAAAGAAAAAAAACACACAAATCCAAGAATCTCACAGAGTCCCAAGCAAAATTAACCCAAACAAACCGACACCAAGGCACATTATAATTAAATTGGCAAACACCTATGACAAAGTAAGAATCTTAAAAGCAGCCAGAGAGAAACAGAAAGTTACCTGCAAAGGAACCCCCATAAGACTAGCTGCTGATTTCTCAACAGAAACTCATCAGGCCAGAAGGGAATGGAATGAAATATACAAAGTCATGCAAAGGAAGGGTCTGAATCCAAGAATACTGTACCCTGCAAGACTCTCAATCAAAATTGAAGGTGAAATCAAAAGCTTCACAGACATAAAAGGACTAAGGGAATATATTACCACCAAACCAGCAATGCAAGAAATGTTGAAGGGTCTGCTGTAATAAAAAGAAAGAGGAAGCAAAAAAGGAACTCGGGGGTAAGGACTAAAAATGGCAACAGATAAGTACTTATCAATAATAGCTTTAAATGTAAATGGATTAAATGCCCCAATCTAAAGACATAGAGTAACTGATTGGATAAGAACACAAGATCCATATATCTGCTGTCTGTAAGAAACCCACCTCAGGAAAAGAGATGCACACAGATTGAGGTTGAAGGGATGGAACATGGTATTTCAGGCAAATGAAAATGAAAAAAAAGCTGCGGTTGCAATACTTATATCTGACAAATTAGATTTCAAAGTGAAGAACAAAACAAGAAATAAAGAAGGCCACTTCATAATACTAAAGGGAACAATCCACCAAGAAATAACTCTGGTAAACATATATGCATCCAATATAGAAGCACCTAAATACATAAAAAAAAACTCTTGGAGGATATTAAGGGAGAGATTGACAGCAATACAATCATTGTAGGGGACTTTAATACCCCACTGTCACCATTAGACAAATCCTCTAAACAAAAAATCAGCAAAGAAACATCAATCCTTAATGACTCACTAGACCAGATGGAATTAATTGACATCTTCAGAACATTTCACCCCAAAGCCACAGAATATACATTCTTCTCCAGTCCACATGGGTCATTTTCAAAGATAGATCATATGTTGGGTCATAAGAAAAATCTCTTCAAATTCAAGAAGATAGAAATCATATCAAGCATTTTCTCAGACCACAGTGGCATAAAAGTGGAAATCAACTATAATAAAAACAATAGAAAGAAATCAAACACATGGAGACTAAACAGCATGCTATTAAACAACGACTGGGTAACCAAAGAGATCAAGGAAGAAATAAAAAACATCACAACAATAAGTGACACTGACAACACAACAATACAAAATTTATGGGACACAGTGAAAGCAGTCTTGAGAGGGAAGTTCATAGCCCTACAAGCCTACTGCAAAAAAACAGGAAACAATGGTAATAAATTACCTAACCCTACAACTCAAAGAGCTAGAAAGAGAGCAACAAGAAAAGCCCAGTGTAAACAGAAGGAAGGAAATAGTAAAGATCAGAGCAGAGATAAACAACATGGAGATCAAAGAAACAATTCAAAAGATCAACAAAACCAAGAGCTGGTTCTTTGAAAGGATAAACAAGATTGATGGACCTCTAGCCAGGCTCACCAAGAAGCAAAGAGAGAGGACCCAAATAAATAAAATCAGAAATGAAAGAGAAATAACAACAGACCCTGCCAAAATACAAAGGATTGTTAAAAAATACTATGAACAACTCTATTCCAACAAATTGGACAACCTGCAAGAAATGGACATATTCCTAGAAAAATATAACCTTCCAAAACTCAATCAGGAAGAATCTAAACATTTCAATAGGCCAATAACTATGGAAGAAATTGAAGCAGTCATCAAAAAGCTTCCAGTAAACAAAAGCCTGGGACCAGATGGCTACACAGGAGAGTTTTACCAAACATTCAAGGAAGAATTAAAACCTATCCTCCTCAGACTGTTCAAAAACATTCAAGAAGAAGGAACACTTCCAAACACCTTCTATGAAGCCAGCATCACCCTTATACCAAAACCAGATAAAAACAACACAATGAAAGAGAATTATAGGCCAATATCTCTCATGAACATAGATGCCAAAATCCTCAACAAAATTCTAGCAAATCGGATCCAGCAGTACATCAGAAAGATCATACACCATAACCAAGTAGGATTCATCCCAGGAATGCAGGGATGGTACAGTATCCGCAAATCAATAAACATGATACATCACCTAAACAAATTGAGAGATAAAAATCACATAGTCATATCAATTGATGCAGAAAAAGCATTTGACAAAATCCAACACTCTTTCTTGATAAAAACTCTCAGCAAAGTGGGAAAAGAAGGATCATACCTCAACATCATAAAAGCCATATATGATAAACCCACAGCTAACATCATACTCAATGGGCAAAAACTAAAACCATTTCCCCTAAGAACAGGAACAAGACAGGGATGCCCACTCTCACCTCTCCTGTTTGACATAGTACTGGAAGTATTAGTCATTGTAATTAGACAAGAAGAAGAAATAAAAGGCATCCAAATTGGAAAAGAAGAAGTAAAGCTGTCCTTATTTGCAGATGACATGATACTGTACATAAAAAACCCGAAGGACTCCATCCCAAAACTAATTGACTTAATAAATGAATTTGGAAATGTAGCAGAATACAAAGTTAATGCCAAGAAATCTGTGGCATTTCTGTACACTAATAGTGAAATTACAGGAAGACAGACTAAAAAAGCAATCCCATTTACCATCGCACCAAAAAAATTAAGATACCTAGGAATAAACCTAACTAAAGAGGTAAAAGACCTATATGTAGAAAACTACAGGACACTGAAAAAAGAGAGGAAGATGTTAACAGATGGAAGAGCATACCATGCTCATGGATTGGGAGAATCAACATCATTAAAATGTCATACTACCCAAAGCAATCTATAGATTCAATGCACTACCCATTAAAATACCAACAACATATTTCACAGACCTAGAAAGAATTCTTCATAGATTCATCTGGAACAAAAAAAGACCACGAACAGCCACAGCAATTCTGAAAAAGAAGAATAAAGTATTTCAAGCTATATTACAAAGCAACTGTTCTCAAAACAGCCTGGTACTGGCACAAGAACAGACATATAGACCAATGGAATAGAATAGAGAATCCAGATATCCACTCAAACCACTATGCTCAACTAATATTTGACAAAGGAGGCATGAACATACAATGGAGTCAAGATAGCCTCTTCAACAAATGGTGTTGGGAAAATTGGACAGATACATGCAAAAAATGAAACTGGACTACCAACTTACACCAAATACAAAAATAAACTCAAAATGGATACAGGACTTAAACATTAGAAGGGAAACCATAAAAATATTAGAGGAATCCACAGGCAGCACAATCTCAGACATATGCCGAAAGAACTTTTTCACTGATACTGCTCCAAAGGCAATTGAAGCTAAAGAAAAAATAAACAAATGGGACTACATCAAAATAAAAAGCTTTTGTACAGCAAAAGAAACCATCAACAAAACAACAAGAAAGCCCACTGTATGGGAGAACATATTTGCAAATGTTATCACTGATAAAGGTTTAATCTCCAACATCTACAGCCAACTTATACAACTTAATAAAAGGAAGATAAACGACCCAATAAAAAAAAATGGGCAACAAACCTAAATAGAACCTTTTCGAAAGATGACAGAAGAAAGGCCAAGAGACACATGAAAAATCACTAATTATCCGAGAGATGCAAATCAAAACGACAATGTGATATCATCTAACACTTGTCAGAATGGCAATCATCAACAAACGACAAGTGTTGGCGAGGATGCAGAGAAAAAGGAACCCTTGTTCACTGTTGGTGGGAATGCAGACTGGTGCAGCCACTGTGGAGAACAGAATGGAGTTTTCTTAAAAAACTAAAAATGGATCTCCCATTTAACCCAGCAATCCCACTCTTAGGAATTTATCCTAAGAAATTACAAACACCAATCAGAAAGGATTTATGCACCCCTATGTTCATAGCAGCACAATTTACAATAGCTACAATTTGGAAACAGCCTAGGTGCCCGCCAGCAGATGAGTGGATCAGAAAACTATGGTACATCTACACAAGGGAATTCTATGCTGCCATTAAAAAGAAGGAACTCTTACCATTTGCAGCAACCTGGATGGAACTGGAGAGCCTTATGCTTAGTGAAATAAGCCAGTCAATGAAGGAGAAGCACCACATGCTCTCCCTCATTTGTGGATAATAAAGAACATTGTAAACTGATGAACAAAAGGATAGATACAGAGGCAGTAAAACATTAAACAGACTGTCAAATTATAGCAGGAAGATTAAGGAGAGGTGGGGTAGATAAGAGATCAATCAAAGGACTTGTATCTATGCAGATAAGCATAACCAATGAACATAGACACTGGGGGTGGGGGTATGCCTGGGAGGGAGGAGGGCAATGGGGAGATATGTATACATGTAACACAATAAAAAATAGAAAAAAAAGAATAATAACAATAAAAATAACTGAGGAAAAAAAAAAGAATCTTCAACAAATCACTGACAAACTTATTGAGAACTCTTGAGAAACCTAGTGAGACCTTCAAAGATCTTAATGAGAATGCCAAAAAAATGGAGAAGGACCAGTCAGAAATTAAGCATGCACTGTCTGAAATAAAGAATAATATACAGAAATCCAACAGCAGACTAGAGGACCCCAAGAGTCAAATCAAAGATCTGAAATATGAAGAAGCAAAAAACACCCTAATAGAAAAACAAAAAGAAAAAAAGAGTCCAAAAATGTGAAGATAGTGTAAGGAGCCTCTGGGACAACTTCAACATCAGAATTATGGAAGTGCCAAAAAGGAGAAAGAGAGCAAAATACTGAAAACGTATATGAAGAAATAATGACTGAAAATTTTCCCTACCTGGTCAAAGAAATGGGCTTACAAGTCCAGGAAGCACACAGAACAGCAAACAAAAAGAATCCAAAGAGGACCACACCAAGACACATCATAATTAAAATGCCAAGGGCAAAAGACAAAGAGAGAATCTTGAAAGCATAAGAGAAAAACAGTTAGTTACCATACAACATCAGCTGATTTATCAACAGATACGATGCAGGCCAGAAGGGAGTAGCAGGAAATATTCAACGTGATGAATAGCAAGAACCTACAAACAAGAGTGCTCTACCCAGCAAAGCTATCATTCAGAATTGAAGGGCAGATAAAGAGCTTCACAGATAAGAAAAAACTAAAGTTCATCACTACCAAACCAGGATTATATGAAATGCTGAAGGGTTTTCTTTAAGAAGAGGATGAAGAATAAAAAGGTAAAGACAAAGATTATGAACAACAAAGTGATAACAAATACATATCTATCAACAAGTGAATCTAAAAATCAAGTGAATAAAAAAATCCGATGAACAGAATAAACTGGTGAATATAATAGAATTAGTGGCATAGAAAGGGAATGGACTAACAATTTTCAAGGGAAAGGAGGAGTGAGGGGTGCAGGAAGAGATTAGACAAAAACCTTACGCCTATGGTTGAGGACAGTGGCAGGGGGTAAGGGCATGGGGTTGGAGGGGGATCAGGTGGAGGGGAGCTATGGTGCGGGGGAGAGGAACATCTGTAATAAACAGAACAATAAAGATTGATTTTTTAAAAAATAACATACAAGCTGAAGAATAAGAATTTCAAGACCAAGAAATCAATCTTTATAATAAGTAAAATAAAAACTCAAAAAGGGGAACTGAGAATCCAAGATGGCGGCATAGGTAAATGCCTACACTGCTGCCTCGCACAACACTTTCAAAACTACAACTAAAAGACAGAATGGACATCATCCAGAACCTCAGGAAAGCTGGCTGAGTGTAAGTTCTACAGCTAGAAGGAAAAAGAGGGGCTCACAGAAACCCAGAGGAGCTGCAAAAAGCTGAGGTACGGAGGCGCGCCTGTGGAGAGAGTGGGTGTCAGAGTGCCTGGCTGGCTTTCTCTGGCGGGAGGGAAATGGAGACTCCCAATGGCATTGAACCCCTTATCTTACGACACTAAACCCCAGATCCAGCCGAAACTCATACAGGAGGAGTTTGCACTGTGAAAAGGGAGAGGTGCACGGAAATTTAGGGGAGTCGCAAAAGATCAGAGGACAGATTGCTGATTGTGCCGCTGGCTTTCGCGAGTGGGTGGGAGACAGACCCTCCCAAATGTGCCACTTCTGACTCCACTAAGCCCCTGTTTTGGGCAAAACCCTGGAGACCTAGACTCGTGTGGTCCTGGTGCGCAGGGGAGCTGGAAAGGCAGGCACTGCTGGCGTGCACAAGGACCACTCCAGCGATTACCCAGTCATGTGAGACTCAGGGGCCGTGGAGGGCGGGGCAAACTGGAAGGCAAGGCGGTCCCTTAAGCCCTGAGACTCCACCCATCCCAAGCTCAACAGAGGCTTCTTCGGTTTTGCAAGTCTGCTATCATAAGGCTGAATTCAACACAGAAGTTTCCCCAGCATAGTGAAAATGCCGAGACAAGGGAAGGGATCACAAACAAAAGAAATGGAGGAAAAAAACAACTGGATAGAGAGTTCAAAACCATGCTTATAAGGTTTTTCAAGAATATGCTAGAAAAGATGGATAAACTTATCAAGTTCTAAGAGGAGATGCAAAAGGACCAACTAGAGATGCAAAAGATCCAGCTAGAGATGATGGATAAATTTAGCAAGTCCCAAGAGGAGATAAAAAAGGACCAACTAGAGACACTGACTGAAATAAAAAATGTTATACAGAGTCCTAACAGCAGACTAGAGGAAGGCAAGAATCAAGTCAAAAATTTGAAATATAAAGAAGCAGAAAACACTCAACTGGAAAAGCAAGAAGAGAAAATAATCCAAAAATGTGAAGATAATATAAGGAGCCTCTGGGACAGCTTCAAGCATACCAACATCAGAATTGTGGGGGTGCCAGAAAAAGAGAGAGAGCAAGATAGTGAAAACCTATTTAAAGAAATAATGACTGAAAACTTCTCACATCTGGTGAAAGAAATAGACTTACAAGTTCAGGAAGCACACACAACCCCATATAAAAGGAACCCAAAGAGGACCACACCAAGACACATCATAATTAAAATACCAAGAGCAAAAGACAAAGAGAGAATATTAAAAGCAGCAAGAGAAAAACAGTTCATTACCTACAAGGGAGCACCCATACGACTGTCAGCTGATTTCTCAACAGAAACGATGCAGCCAGACGGGAGTGGCAAGAAATATTCAATGTGATGAATAGCAAGAACCTACAACCAAGAATAATCTATCCAGCAAAGCTATCATTCAGAATTGAAGGGCAGATAAAGAGCTTCACAGAGAAGAAAAAGCTAAAGGAGTTCATCAACTCCAAACCAGTATTATATGAAATGCTGAAAGGTACTCTTTTAGAAGAGGAAGAAGAAAAAGGTAAAAGACAAAAAATTATGAACAACAAATACATATCTATCAACAAGTGAATCTAAAAATTAAGTGAATTAAAAATTTGATCAACAGAATAAACTGGTGAATATAATAGAATCAGGAGCACAGAAAGGGAGTGGACTGATAATTCTCAGGGGGAAAGGGTGAGGGGTGTACAGGGAGAGACTGGACAAAAATCATACACCTATGGGTGAGATTAATGGGAGGGAGGTAAGGGTAGAGGGAAGGGTGGGAACTAGGTGGAGGGGTGCTATGGAGGGGAAAAAAGAGAAACAAATGTGATAATCTGAATAATAAAGATTTAATTAAAAAAAACTCAGAAAGGAAGAAATATCATAGTGTAAGAAGCTTCCATATAGAAATTATGTGGAAAACATTTGGCAATGAAAGAACTGAAACTTCAAATCTAGTATTTTAAAAGTGTTACACTAAAAAATGTAATAATAAATTTCCAAAGACAAAACAAAGAACATACAGATTAAGTAAGTTGTAAAATAAGACAAGAATATAAATAGAAAATAGAACAATAAAAATAGTGAAAGAAACTCATTAAAACAATATATACCTATGCATATAATACACATGTTTCTATTTTTAATATATTTATATATAATTATATTTATCCCCTTAGTAAAGCAAACCAAAAACTAAAAGAGAAATGGTGAAACAATGAAAACCAGGCTGTGGTTGGAAGCTAGGGAATGCCAACAACTCCCAGAATTCTATGCACTGTGGTTTGCTCACAGTGCAGAGCCCAAGCAGAGTCCCTATGGGGAGAAAAGGTGTGAGGGTACCCAGAGAATTATGCCCCCTCTTCTCCCAAACCACAGCAAACCCCTTAAACAGTGTGGGTGAGATGCTACATAACTGAATACATGCCACTCAGATCTCCAAACGCCTAAACTTTGTATGTTATTGTTTTCATACTTTTTTGAAAAGTTGTCATGTGAAAAAACTCTTCCTTGAAAGTACCTGGTTAATGAAAACATCCCAATTCCAAATTCTAGGATAGCAAAGGGCGTTGTGTACAAAGATGATGAAATCAACATAGGAAGAACAGCTCCTTGGTGTATTAATCCGCCCCGCACCAGATCGAATCAACCATATTGCTGTTTTTAAAAAAGCAGATGCAGTAAGTTTGTCGAACAGGCACTATGAAAAATGAGAGCAATTTGATCCACTAATCAGAATGCCTCCATCAAATCAAAGAGGTCTACCTAAGGTCATGTCTTGCTTGCATTTAAGGAGAAAGGTCTACAATTTCATATTTCACTTGTGAAAAGCTCCAGATTTTTATTAAGTCAGGCAGTTGATGGCGTGAGAGACGAATTTACAATTTGATGAGGTGAATTCCATAGCATGTTAAATGAGAACCCTAGACACTAAAGCTCCCAGTCTAATTTTCACCCTAGTTTACGAGGTTCTCTTGAAAATTTATTAACCTAATGCACACCACTCATTCTCTAACTTCTGTAAGAAATGGTACTTCCTACCAATGATAAAGTAAAAAATATTCTCAGTTACCACTGTGGGGTATTTAAATTGTATATATACTGGGTCAATGAGCTTAGGAACTAGGGTACAATCTGTTTTCCCCATGAAATTGTGGTGCTTGAAAATTGTAGCAAAATTCCTACTCTAACTCGGAATTCTACCAAATGGAGATTTTGCTTGGATCACTACATTTACCTAAATAATAACTCCATTTGCTTGTTCTTGGCTCAGGTCCTTAAAAACCCAATTAATATGTGATTCAGAAAGCCAGATGAAAGAAGGAAAAAGAAAGACAAGAAAGGCACGGTAACTCCAAGTTCAAGATGCTGGTTGGTTCCAACGCACCAGCATTAAAAAGTGACCTCACACAGGAAATCAAGCCCCGAGGAGGAGAGTATGTGCACTTCCCCTGACTCGGTCCAGGGAGCTCCATGTACATGCATGGCTGGCTTCCTCACCTTCCCTGGTCTCACTAGCACACCACTGTCTCACGCCTTCCCCAGTCATCCTGTGTCAATCTCTGTCCAGAGCCCTGACCCACTCCACCCAGGACTCAGCCCCTCCCGGCTTTCTTCGTCTCTAGAGCATGTTTGTCCACCTAACATTATTTTAATTATTTATCTTCTTTATTGTGTGTTTCCCCTTATGGAAAGGAAGCCTTGGGAAGGCAGAGGTAACCACAGTTCTGCATTTCTAGTTTGCTGTTAACGTGTGTATGTGAGTGAGTGAGTGTGTGTGTGTGTGTGTGTGTGTGAATCGTACGCATCGTTTGATGTTGAGTTTTATGAAAATGCTATCGTCTGTTGTCTTCTGAGACTTTTACATTCAACAGTATGTTTTTGAGATTCCTCTTTGGTGGCAGGTGAAGTTCATGCCTTCCTCTCCCACTGTTTTCTTCTTTTTTGTCACTGGCAATTTTGGTCTTTTCCCTTCTGTGCCTTTTGCAGAGCCAGCAGCACTCTTCTGAACAGGCTTGGTGTGTCTGCTGGTGCCCGTGTCTAAGTGCTGCTCTATGAATTCAGCCAGGAGCAAATTTCTGTTGCAGGGAAGACACATTTGCAGTTTTAAAAGGTAACGTCTAATTTACTGTCCAAGTTGGCTGTACTGATTTGCACTCTAGAGCACTATATAAAACGCCTCTTTTAATACACTCCTTGTCCACACTTGCTATTTTCTGACTTTCCATGGCAGCCTATCTGATGAATGTAACATGATACAACACTCTGCCTTTTGGAGGCACTTCCCTAATTATTAATGAAATTGTGCATCCTTTCAAGTGCACCATTGGGTGCTTTTAATCGGTGAAATACTGTACCTTTTTTGGCTGTTGTTCTATTCAGTTGTCTTTTCTTTTTTATTTTAGGGGTTCTTTGTAAAGCTGTTAATCCTTTATCAGTTCTATGTATATTACAAATATGTTCTCCTAGTTTGTAGCTTAATTTTTTCTCCTTTCTGCTTCCCTTCTTCCCTCCCATCCTCGTTACCCTTTCCTCCAGAATGTCTGTGTGTTTGGAACAGAATAGGAACTTACCATGTCATTCCAAACCATCACAATTTCTAATGTGCTCCCATAACCTTAACTAACTGCACACATAATTTATGGGTCATTTTTGAGGAGCTGTAATGCTTGGAAAATTTTAATACCATTTGTTGGAATTATTTGTATAATGGTATTCTGAGAGTCAACATTTTAGTTTTATTTCTATTTCTTCCTTGGCCACGTCTCTTAATTCTGCATGAAATTTAACATCAAATCTACAAAGATTCTTGTTCTCAGGTTAGATCTAGACTCTCTTTTAGTCAATTACAAGCTCTGTACAGAGAGACCCTGTTGGATTTGCTCACCCATGTCTCCCTTATGCTAGGGACAACCCACCTAGAATAGTGCCTTGCTAATGAATGAAAAAACACTTGCCTAACGAATTATGTGAAGGATAGATCCACAACAATTGGTCACATATCTATAAGAGTCTAAAACTGCTCATATCTTTGGATCAGTAAATCTACTTCTCAGGATGTATTCTAAGAAAGAAATCTGATGAGTGTAGACAGATTTATATACAAGGATGTTCATGCAATCACTATGCTAAAGTTTAGAAACTTTAAAGGTTAAGTATTCAACAATAATGACTTTTGGTAACAGTTGTGGAATATTCACATAACAGAATACCATGAAGTCATTAAAACTCACATTTTCGAAGATTATAAGAATTGCATACAAGACATTGTTAACTAAATAAAACAGGATGATCCTATTTTGGTTTATGGTTGGTAGGCATGGAGGAAACTAGAAAGAAACATACCAGTATTTTCAGTAGTTATCTTGGGTGATTGGAATCACCAATGAGTCTGATTACCACATTAGGCCACAAACACCTTGAAATTAGTATGACATTTTTTTCAGCTTGATATTTCTATAGTTTAGCACAATGCTTGTGAATTGTGGTACTCAACAACTAAAATAATGTATATAAAAATACTAAGAATTCTAATCCTTCATAGCCTGTTATCAATAACTTATCATTGTTCATGTATTCTGAAATTTCATTATCAGATATTCCTGCTTGCAAAGCTAGTGCTTGGCATCCACACCAGCCACATCCACCAATAGCATTCTGGGTACTGGAAATGACAGAAACATTTAATACACTTTTCACCAGCACTTTTGCAGACATTCACAGTGAAGAAATCTTTGCCTTAGATGTGTGAAATGAACGCAACACACCAAGTCCACAGCAGAGTGTCTGTATCTTTGATTTGAAATATATATATTTTATTCTCTCTTGATGGGAGATTGTCAAGCATAAGGCACTAAGCATTGCTGGGCTCCGTTGTGTCTTCCACAAATCATCTACAGTGGTTACATTTGGCCAAATTAAGGATAATTCAGCATTTTGTTGTCTGTATGAGTTTATTTTTATGTGTTTATTTGTTTTGTTTGTTCATTTGTTGCTTTTTGTTTTATATCCCACATGAGTTCTTCTCTTTTACCCTCTGATATATTTCACTTAACACAAAACTCTCAACATCCATACAGGTTGTCGAAAATGGCAGTATTTTTATGGCCGGGTAGTATTCCATTGTATATATACACTTCTTTATCCAGTCATCTGTCAAAGGTTATTTGAATGTCTTGGCTATTGGGAATAATGCTATAATGAACATAGGGGTACACATATTTTTTATTAATAAGAGTTTTCAACATTTTGGGATAGATACCCAGAAAAGGGTCATATGGTAGCTCTATTGTCAATTTTTTTTCCTGTCAATTATATGTGGAATCCCTTCACAATTCAGTTTGTGATCTAAGATTCCTACCCACTATACTCACACTCTCCAGGGTAGAGGGGAATGTGCTTTTGAGCACAGAAAACAAAGTTGAGCTTCGCAAAAACATTAGGGAAAAAGCCCAAATCCTATCAGCACATATTTGATTCCCATAAGGCAGGAGGCCTTTTGTCTTCCAGCGTGTGACAGCATTGGAAAAATATCATCTGTCATGTCATCTGCCTGGATTTTCTGCTGCCCCTAAATGCCAATCATGGTCATGTAGTCTACCAAGTATGCCCTCTTCACCTAATTAACAGTCTTCAGCAGTGGTTAACGGAGGAGAAGAAGGCTCTCTCAGGAGCTGATCGCAATTCTTCCTGTCTCCTGCAGGAAGATACACGCTGCCATGCCAAAGGCAAGCATGCCATGACGGGAATTTGCATACAGCCTTTACGGGTAATTTACTGCCAAGCTTGGGTGCCTGTTATTGTAAACTGCTGCATACCATGTGATTACAAGATTAAGAAAGGAGTGAATTGCTCATCTTGTCAGTCCAACTGTTTTCTCCCGTGATAACATGTGTTATTACACTTTGGGTGATGAAAGATTGTAATTGGCTGTTGACACTGATTGAAGGAAAGAGATGTGAGTTTTTTTGTTGCTGTTTTTATAAAAAAAAGAGAATTGACTTAGTGAGGGAGATAACACAATTCAAATCTGCAGCTCTCCCAGCTGCAAAACAGAAGTGAATTGTCAGTGTTTTCATCTCTTGCTTCCACACCTGTTTTTCTCTTGATGACATCTCCCCCTAAACTTAACACTTTAAAATTGGTCTGCCAACGGAGAGTGGGGGCAGGGGAAACTGGGGAGTCTTCAAAGACAAAGAAAACAAATGTAGCTTTTGGGGTTTATTAACACCAGAGACACAGCAAATGTGTGTGTTTTCCTTGTACATGTTTGAGTGTTTGAGAAGAAGGCAGGGCCGGATGCTGGACCAGCCCTTTGTCTCTTAGTAACAAACACCTGAGAACTGGCTGTTTGTGAGGCAGCCAGGAAGAGGGACTAGGTAAATGGGCACATGCTGGTGTGCCCGGTTCCATCCCAGTGCCCTGGAAGAGCAGTGAAAACCTGCTGTCCAAGACGTTTTAGGGTCCCTTTGCACCACAGGCGGAAACGGGTCTAAGAATTAGGAGGCAGACACGAGTAGATTCACACCATTACTCCTAACAACACCTGCAGAATTTTTGTTTCTTGTTCAAATGCTGCTGGTCTAGAAATTTTAGATTCCAAGGGAGGAATGCTTTCAGCAAGGGATCAGCAGAGGTTTGGTTGAGGGGGCAGTTCTTATGCCACTGAAGCAACAGCAAAGAGAAGGGCTGCTGCTCTGGGGGTTGTGGAGGGTGGGTGTTGAACCCAATGGTCTTGCCACACTCCAAGGACCAGGCAGGAGGCCACACTCCAAAGACCAGGCAGGAGGCCACACTCCAAAGACCAGGCAGGAGGCCACACTCCAAGGACCAGGCAGGAAGCCACACTCCAAGGACCAGGCAGGAAGGGACTCAGATGCTTCAGGGAGGAAGGTTTAGGTCATCGCACTAGGTAGATGCTTGACCAGCTGAGTAGCTGTCAGAGATAAAGCGAACCGAATATGAGTAATGGGATGAGAAGGTAACAAATACCAACTATGGCTGCAGGGACAATCACTAAAATAAGGACTATTAACAAGCCCGCATATTTTGCTCCTTGCATTGTTATGAATATATTGGTATGTTAACATTAGCAAATTAATTTGATTATCAGCAACAAATCCTACCACCTTTTTCCTTTTATGTAAGACATATGGTGGTGACCGTGTAAGTTTTGGCTTCAGGATCTCAAAGGGGAATTGGGACTGAAACAGAAATAAATCTAGTGACTTAAGGAGAGAGAATGGTAGCATATTCATTTGTAGAAGGAAATGTCGCGTCATCATAGACAGAAGCATGCTGTTTTGCTCTGTAAACAGAAGTTCTACAGGACTCTTGTGAGGAATTAGAGAGTTCAATTCTGATGATTTGCAAATACGAGAACATAGCCTTCCAGATGAGCCAAATATCAGCTCTGAGGTGGGAAAACTAAGATGAAGGTTTTAAAAGTGAGAGTTGCAAGAAGCTGATGGATTGCTAGGGAAATAAGATGATAAACATACACCATGCATTTTTCTGATTGGAGGGGGCAAGTGATTTTCACAGGATGGCTGACTCAGTGGCCCTCAAATAGGGTTGTGAGACAAGAACGAGTGGTTTCAGTTGGCTCATGGTGGGTAAATGGCCAACCATTGGAGTCTTAAGACATGGCCAGCGGGGGGACGAGGGGTCACAAGGCAGGCCACACCTCCATGTCCCTTGGAGTCTGCAAAATAAACCAGTAAAACAAGGCTTGTGGTGAAATGGACAGTGCAGTCAGGTAGACTGATTCAGAGTTGAAAGCACAAAACAGAACAGGTCAAAGACCAAATTGCAGAAGGGTCTACATATTCAACCATAATATTGGGATATTAGAATCCTCAACTTGAATCGTTCGTCTGAAGGTTACATATTGTTGTTGAGTAGTCCAAAGGGGTAGGGAGTCTTGGAGTCTACACTGCCCAGAACTTTGGCCAGCAGTGTTCTGGGAGAGGTTCCCCTGGGGACATGTATCCTGTGAGGCGGAAGGCAGAAATTGCAGTGGGAAGGTGCATGGCCTTTTGTAAATGTGCCACCTTTTAGCAGCCTTCACCTGCTTTCCGGGATGCTTCACCAACCCCGATCTGCCTACCTCGTGAAAAACAATCAATCAGGCTACGTTACCTTAGTTTGGGTTTCTGTCGCATGTCATTAAACTTAATCCCGATAAACTTAGTAACAAAGGGATGACAGTTACGTTTTCATTTTCTGACAAAATTACATATGCAGGCACATCTGCAGCGACAAATGTTTTCTAGAAGCAAAGTTTGAGCAATACTGTACCAGTGATTCTTGCTCGGAAGGGGGATATCAGGCAACCCAGTGGGTAATGGATAATGCATTAAACACCATTTGTGCCGAAGATACTGAATCATTGGAAATGACAGCTCTTTTAGTGATATCTTTACATAATGGTTGTAGGCTTCTTATCAAAATATAATTCAAGGATGGCATTTCTTCGGGTAGACGAGATAACATAATTTAAGTTTTGTGAGACAGAACGTGAAGAGACTAAAAGAACAGTTAACATGTACATTAAACATTCTGTAAAGTACAGCCACTTAAGCAAATCGTTGATAAAGGCTGTGTGACTTCACTACCTAAGTTTCCATGCTGCTATGTGATGCTGCTCATTGACCTGAAAGCTGTGTGCTGTGACTCCGGGAATAGCAGGTACATTTGGATGCGAACATTGAAGGTCCAGGATCGCTTGTTTCAGAGTCCTGGTTAACTCCTTTCTGGGTCTTATTTTCTTCTTGCTTGGATTGAACTACAGAACAGATCATAAGCTCTTAGAGCAGTGGCTCTCAACCTTTCTAATGCTGGGACTCTTTAATACAGTTCCTCATGTTGTGGTTATCCCCAACCATAAAATTATTTTCATTGCTACTTCATAACTGTAATTTTGCTACTGTTATGACTCGTAATGTAAATATCTGTTTTCTGATGGTCTTCAGCGACCCTGCTAGCAGTTCTCAACCTGTGGGTCACGACCATCGGAAGACACAGATAGTTACATTACAATTCATAACAGTAGCAAAATTACAGTTATGAAGTAGCAACAAAAATAATTTTATGGTTGGGGGGTCCCCACAACCTGAGGAATTGTATTAAAGCGTCCTGGCATTAGGAAGGTTGAGAACCACTGTCTTGGAGGAATGGTAGGGAATAGGATAGGAATTAAAAGACACATGTAACATAATGGTAAAAACATCAAAGAGATTCAAGACTGTTGACACTGAGCATGTGTCTACACCAAACAGGGAGGCAGGGCAGAGGAAGATCCTACAATCTCTGACTGAGACTCTAGAGGTGGCACAGTGCAGTGATTAGAGTGTGGGTTCTGGAATCAGTCTTCATGGGTTCAAAGCCCAGTTCCAGCACATGTAAGTAATGAGACAAGTTAGCACCTCTGTGCCTCTGTTTTCTTATCCATGAAATGATAACTTTCTAACTTCAATGATTTGCCATAGAATTAAATAAATCAATATGTAAGCCAAGTAGAATGCCTCATACATGGTAAGTGTATGTTTACTATTACTACTATGTCACCCCATTTAATCGCTGGAATTAAAAACCATTATTTAAACAAGGTTAAAGATTTTTGGGAAATCGATACAGATGAATGGCCTGCATGAGAGGAATGTATTCATGCAGTAAACTTCATTTGAAGCCATTATAGGAAATAACAAATCCCCAATAATTATCATCAGCTGTTTCCTTAGCTGCAGAACGCATCTGTGCACCAGGGAGTCCCACGCAGTAATGAAGCCAGATGCCACGTCCTTGAAGTGCTGGTTAAGAAACAATCAGACACGAACGTAACTTCACTCTAACGATGGGCTGATTTTATTAATTTGCACATCACTGAAAAGCGTGGAGTATTAAATACTTGCATGGCCAGATGTGCTCTCTTCTGTTCAAGAGGACTTTCGACTTTGAGTGTACACTCCATTTATCCACCCGTACTCATTTCTGAGCGTGGCTTCGAGGCTGCAGGAAGTCGCGGACAGAGAAACCCATCTATCCTGACATCCATCTACGTGCTTGAGCCCTTGCTCACTAGGGACACCTCGGGGGAGATGCTGCTGGGACCGCAGTTGTGCTTGCAGCTGGCAGTGCCGCCACCAAGTGCCAGGCGGGCAGCAACTGCTCCCGGTGAGATAGGCCATTTGCTAAAGACCTGCACCAAGCCATGGTCTCCTTTAGGCTCCCAAAGTGTTCTTTACTTTTTTTTAGGCACGCGGTTCACAGCATCTCGAGTTCACCGCCCCCTGCCTAGGAAAAGAGCGAGGGTCTCGGAACAGCCGAGACCATCCCAGCTGCAGTCACAGCCTCGGGACAGATGAAGAATAGCGGGCTCTGTTCTGATAAAGCTGTGCCTTGAGTTTTAAAGAGATTAGCTTTAATGATGCCATATTTAATGCAAAATTCCTCCTTTGTTTCTTCCTTGCAGTGTCCGGACCTATGGCCCACTGAACCATATGATTAAAATAGAATGGGTGTGGTCAACGGCTTTGACAGTGGCTTTCTTTAAAAGCAACAGACTAGCGATAAAGAGCACTGACCACTGCAGTATTACAAAAGTCAATGCTTCTAGTAAGGCAAAGAGGTTTCTCGAGACTGGCTGCAGAAATTTACTGCCCCAAACTCTGAACCTTCTGTAAGTGTCTGAGGAGGAAGCAGGCCTGCGCCTGCCAAGTGGTTTGTGATTGATCCGGCTGCTGGGCGCTGGGAGGACAGGTTGCTTGTCATCCTTTGCAGTGAAATGCACCAGCACCGCCACACAAGGCCACGCCCAGGAGCTCTGGAAGCTGCACGCGGGCACTTGACAGGTAATGGTGATTGGAAACACCTGCAGGAAATGGACCACTTTTATTAAGAAACAGTGCTTGCACAACCCGAGGTAAAAACCAGCATGTAAGGAGTTGTTTCAGAAGGTAGGAAATTGCTCTTTATCAAAAATCACGGTAAAAAAGACTCAGTTTGTTTGGCAAGACATTTTATTCACGAAGTCTCCCTTTCCTCCTTCACTCTGCTCAGCTCTGCAGGCTGGAAGCCAGTGTTTGATATTTACACAGCTCAGAATGTGAGTCCTTGCTAATGTCTTTTCGCTGTTCTACCTACTGTTCTCCAGTTCCCTCCTCCCCCAACTCGGTTCTTAAAATGTAACACGGAGTGAAGTGATCAGAGCTGGATAAATCAAACCCTCGCCGTCCCTCCCCAACCTCTCCAGGATTAGTCAGAAAATCCCACTTTAAAAACCATCCTCCTTTTTGGAAGAGGCTGTTCCCTGGGATGAAAGCAACTAGCAGAGAAATGACTTGTGGTTGCAACTGATGTACAGACGTTCTTACTGCGCTGGCGAGTGACCGTGGGTCCTCTCGTGGTTCCCGGGAGTCTTCTGTACATCTCCAATGACATAAATAATTCAGTGTGCCCAAGGAGTTATTACAGACTCTTGTTTCTTAAAAAGTACAAGTCTCATTTATTCCAACTGTAGAGTAAGCTTTCCCCCCACCTATGTCGGCTCTCTGGCAGCTTATCTTACTTGATTAACGTTGGAGAAATGTGGTAGGAAGGTTAGCGATTTAAGTAGGTAAAGCTCAGGGGACGTGATACATGCACACAGTGAGCTCTGGGCAGCATCAGTACAAACCAGCTTCCCCAGCTATGGAGACAGCCTGCTTCCAAAACCCTTAAGAATCTTTAATGCTGCCTGGCTGGCATCTCCTTGCAGGGAGCATCACATGATGCGAGGTGCTAAATATATAATGCTCCTCCGGCCCACCATCAGACAGAGAGCAAAAAGCCAGAGCTGATATCCCTGGTGTGTGTCCTCCTCTAGTCCTGCATTCCTTCTCTGGCTTGGATCTTAGGAGTATTTCCTCTTAATTGCCTCCTTGCCAACAGTAGATGGAGAGTGAGAACAGGTATCAGGGACCATCCGAAGATTTCTCAGACACTCGAGGGAATAAGCTAGCTTGGCGAGGATGCATTCATTCATGTAGCACAAGTCAGACACCACGGGGACCAGCAGTGCTGAACTGAGTAAGATAGGACCCTGGTCCCACTCCTCAGGTCTACCGTACAGAAGCTGCTGGAAGGAGCACCCCTTACCAAGTCTCCCTCCCCAGTTTGGTTTGTTCTGAACATATCCCAATGCTTAGGGCTAGTTTCTTTACTTACAAATATTGTTTATACTGTTCTCAAGTGTCACACCAGTGATAATAATGGACTTTATCTCTTTTGACAGTTCTTTCTACCCAAGAATAAATCATCATAGGTAAGTCCCACTCACACTTTTCAGGATACAGCTGTTGAGACCCAAATACTTTGCCTATTGAATTAGAGCAGACTTACTCCTACTTCTCTTTACTCCAAGCCAAAGAGAAGTGACTCTGTGATGTGGTTCTCCTCATGTGTGTTTGTGTATCTGCTCCAGTCTTTGCCACATTCTCTAGTGTGTCAGTGGGCCCACTGAGGGGCACCCCAGCCCAGAGTTCATTGATCAGTTTAGAATCATCCCTGAGCTAATCCATTCCCTCCCTCTCAGGGACATTTGACAATCATGTGAAGTCAGCTAGAGGCAGGGTAAAAAGAGGGAAATGAGAATCATTTTCCAAATATAGACAGAGTGGGGTTAAAGATTCTCAACCCTCTCAGAGCTGTAACACTATATCAACATTTTTGCATTAACTCTCCATGTTCATACTCACCTACTCATACATCCGTATACTCTGCCTAATATTCTCACTCCTACTGCCGCTGCCTATAACAAGTGTAACAAATTACATGCTCCACCCATAAAAATATTCTGTGGAAATTCACAAAACATCCAGAACCCCCCAATAATGGAGACATGAATTGATAAATTAGGTGTTGTTCAATAGAAAACCATACAAGCGAATGGAGGTGGGGGTGAAAAAGTATAAAACAACAACAACGAAACAGGGCAGAAAGTAAAGAACAAATAAACCTAAAACAAACAAAACCCCCACCAATAATAACAACAAAATGGGCAGAAGGGAGAAAGAGATTTATTAGATTATGAAAGTGTCAGGTAATCTTCTCAGAAGAAGCAGTGTGTTGTGGTTGCCTCGGATTAACTCAGCTTTCATGATCTCTCCTCACTCAGACCAAATTAAAGTTCTATAACATTTCAGTTTGAATAACAGGGCAGGAAGAAGGAAAGAAACTTTGGATTGTGGCTACTTTTAAACTTGATAGAAACTTATCAAATGAATTAATGGTTTTAGTTGGATGAAAAAGAAAATAAAGTATCAAATATTACTAATAAAAATGGAAAAGTTAGCATTTATAATGTGATGATAGAGTTGTGGTAAAGGATATGTAGACATTACATTAATGTAATTCAGATATCCACTGTTTTCTCCTGTTACCTTATCTATATTGCTGGTCAAGTGGTTCAATGGGTACACAGGTATGTGTACACACACATACTACATTTTCTAGCTAATGTCATCTACTTGATCTTTGCTCTCAAAGACAAGAAAATATATCCTTTGATTTTAAAAACAGCTGTAAAGGAATCCTTACAGTATGCAAAAACTCTGGCCATCTGAGTAAAACATGAACTTAGTCCATCTGATAAAAATATAATTCAGATCCAGTTGTTTTTTTTTGTGTGGGCTTTTTTGTTTTGTTTTGTTTTTAGCTTTGTATTTCTGTGCCTGGGACAAATAAGCTAGCATTTTAAAATGAAAATTAGGAAAGCGCAGTCTGTGGTGATCTGTATGTTTATGTCTATCTACGTATTTATATTGTAGGTATAGCATATTTCTACAGGTGGATGGTATTGGCAAGGCTGAACTATAATTACAGAATTGTAAAGGAACTTATCCAAATGGCTTAAAAACAAATGAGCACTTATATGAAACAGAAAACAGACATGAATCCAGTCACTTCCTAATGCATGTGAACTAGCATCAGAGTAGCTTAAGGTTGTTGGTTTAATTAAAACAGGCATGTCTTCATAGAGAATGGCTAATTGTTGTAAGGTCTCATGAAGTCTTCATGAAGTAATTTAAAAGTAATTATTAAAAGCAAATGAGATAAGTGGGATAAGTTTTTAGGTGAAATTTTATCAGCTTCCAATAAATCTTGGGTCACTTGTGACAAAGCCTGATCAGGATGTTACAGTGACAGAAAAAGATTTCAGGCTTGGGAGAAGAAGGTATGAGGAATGAAGATACATTTTGTGGAAGGAAAGAGTAATTTTGTCCTGGACTAAAATTACTTTTCTAGAGTAAGAAAGGAAAAAGAAGAAAAGCTGAAAGGCTTATGGACATTGATGGGAAAGGAATCTTGAAATCCTATGTATAGGTCAGGTTGGTTAGAATTGAAATGGGTTTAAGTGAACTTTCCTTGATTTCAAAAGTAATCTGATACTGAATTGAAATTTGGGGTTTTCTCTGTTAAAGAAGACAAGTTTTCTTGAACTGATGGTATGCTCTTGGTAGAGATTACAGAGGGAAAGGAAGAATTTTGTGTTTGGTAAGAATATTTCCTATGTTCTGTATGATCTGGTCTTTGATTGCTTCGGTAACCCAGCCTTCTTAATATTGAAAGAATTAAATTTTGCTCCTAATGACTTAACTTTCTAGAATTGCTTGTTAAGTCATTAAATGAATAACTTTATAAAAGGGAGAGATGAAACTAATTAGGCCTATTTGATATGCTAAAATTCTGAATTTTGGAAAATATATTTTAATTCTATTGTCCCTTCCCTAGAATCAAAGTGCTCCAGTGATGATTTATTTGCATTCTCATTGGGTAGAAGCATTCCCACCTTGAAGGGCTACAGTTGAAAAAGGAATCTTGAAATCCTATGTATGGGTCAGGTTGTAAAAGACCTTCTGACTTATTGCAAAAGACTTACAAACGCCCTTGAAATGAATTCACAGCTTGTAGAGCAACCTCCACAGCACATTCCCAGAAGATGAAGACATATGGCGCTCATCCTAGATACAGGTCCATCAGAGGACCTCCCAACAAGGTCTCTCATACCAGCTATTGCTAACTAATCCCTATACTACAAAGTTAAAAGGTATTAACTCTGAATTCCTGTTTCTTAGTTAAAAAGGCTTCCACACTTCCACCTCATCCCCCTATAGGCGACCTCAAGTTAAAGTCATCCTAAGTGGACAACCACTCGGATGAGAATCGGACGACCTTTCCCAAGATCCAGGACCAGGCCAGTAAAGTCAAATCCCACCATGCAAAATCCTATGCTTATTTCATTTCCATCATAATGATTATATTCTGGGGTATATTAGTAATCTTCACCTTATCTGGTCTAGTTATTCCATATCATTAATCCTAACCCTTATACGGGACACCTTGGCATAGAAATACAGGCCCCCCCCCCAAAAAAAAAAATGTATACACACTTTAATATCTGATAGCTCAATTTTGAAAATGAAGTATATTTTAATAAGCACTATGGTTATAATTATTCAAAGTGTGTCTATATATTTTTGGGGACACCTTATATTTTAGTACAATACTCTCAAACCTTGGCTTCCTCAGGGAACTGAGGCTGGAATGCGGGATTTATCATCTGATGTCTGCCTCTACCTTTGGTAAAACTGATGATTC
This sequence comes from Lasiurus cinereus, assembly GCA_011751065.1. NCBI lineage: Eukaryota > Metazoa > Chordata > Mammalia > Chiroptera > Vespertilionidae > Lasiurus > Lasiurus cinereus. The sequence goes on along the minus strand of JAAGEH010000307.1, from coordinate 52,005,989 downwards.
AGGTTGGTTTTATAAACCCCCCTCTAAAGCACTATGTAGCACCTTGCCTCTCTACCATCGAAGTTGATATTCCAGTAGTTTCAGACACCACCTACTGGGGAAATAATTAGTTATTAAGGAAAAATTATAGCGTTGTACATTTCCCTTGTACAAGAACTTGTTTCTGGTCAGTCAATGAAGTCAAATTGAATGCAGTAGACTGCAGTTCTAGTATTAGTTTAGGAAAGTACATTGTTTTAAATGTGAATTATTCCCTTCATCTTCCTAGGATTTTTTTTAAGTTTTCAGGTTTTTTAAAAATATCTTTTTATTGATTTCAGAGAGAGGAAGGGAGGAAGACAGAAGCATCAGTGATGCCAGATAATCATTGAAGGGCTGCCTCCTGCATGCTCCCTACTGGGTATCAAGCCCACAATCCAGGCATGTGCTCTGACTGGAATCAAACCATGACCTTCTGGTTCATGGATCGATGCTCAACTACTGAGCCACATTGGCCGGGTGCTAGAAGGATTTTTAATCCCAGTATTACTATTGGTCAGTTTTTCAAGTGGAAAGGACTTGCATCTCAACTGAGGTGATTTAAAGAAACATGGACAGTAAGGCAGAAATGGATGGCTATGAATACTATTGTATACAATCTTAAGAGTGTGTTATTCTTTCCCAGGACTTAAACTGAAAGAGGTAATTTCAAATATAAGAACATTTCCTTTAGGTAGGGCTAATATTTCGAAGCAGCTAGTCTGTCAGCTTAAGGCTGCAACCTTTCTTATTTCAGTCTTAGGGCTGATTATATTTTGAATAGAGTTCAGTATGTATTTTGAAGACTAGCTCCCTTCATGAGTTCCTTATCTCCACCTTATGGCAGCGCTAAAAACTGAAGTGCATTTTAAGTGATGCCAGAGAGAAAAAGCCTAAATTTCTATTCATATGGATAACATTAAACATAATTCTTAAAAGTTAATGATTCAATTAATGGTATTATTGTAGTTAAAATATGCCATGTGGTGAATTGGTGTTTGTTTGAGGCAGAAGGAAAGTCTGTCCTCAGATATCATCCACCAAATGGTACTCATGCCCACAACACTTTCATAGGTGCTATCAAGGATACAGGAAAGGAAGGCAACCTGGTCTTATCTATTAAGAAATTTTACTTTTTAATTATTTTGTATTTTTATTGAATTTATTGGGGTGACATTGGTTAATAAAATAAAATGGGTTTCAGGTATGCAATTATACATCATCTGTATACTGAATTGTGTTCACCACACCAAGTCAAGTCTCCTTTCAAAACCATTTAGCCTCCCTTTACTCTTTTCTACTCCCCCAATCCCTTTCCCTTGGTAATCACCACACTGTTGTCCGTGTCTACAAGTATTTTTTTTTCTTTGCTTTATCCCTTCACTTTTCTCCTCACGTTCCCCAAACCCTATCCCCTCTAACAACTGCCAGTCTGTTCTCTGTATCTATGAGTCTGTTTCTGGTTTGTTAGTTTATTTTGTTCATTAGATTCCAACATACAAGTGAAATTATATGGTACTTTACCTTCTCCGATTGGCTTATTTTACTTAGCATAATATTCGCCAGGCCCATCCATACTGTTGCAAAAGGTAAGACTTACTTCTTTTTTATGGCAAAGTAGTATATGTACCATTGTGTAAATGCACCACAGCTTTTTTATTCACTCATCTACTGATGGGTGCTTGGGTTGCTTCCACATCTAGGCTATTGTAAATTATGCTGCTATGAAAATAGGGGTGCATACATTCTTTTGAATTAGTGTTTTGAGTTTCTGCAGATATATTCCCAGAAATGGAATCACTGGGTCAAAAGGCAGTTCCATTTTTAATTTTTTGAGGTACCTTAATACTGCTTTCCACAGTGGTTGCACCAGTGTATATTCCCATCACCAGTGCACAAGAGTTCCCTTTACTCCACATCCTTATCAACACTTGTTATTGATGATAGCCATTCTGATAGGTGTGAGGTAGTATTTCACAGTGGTTTTAATATGCATCTCTATGATGATTAGTAATGTTGAGTACCTTTTCATGTCTATTGGCCATCTGTGTGTCCTCTTTGGGAAGTGGGAAGTGTCTATTTAGGTCCTTTGCCCATTTTTTTACTGGATTTTCTTGTTCAGTTTTACAATTTCTTTATACTTTTGTATATTAACCCTTTATCAGATGTATTATTGCAAATATATCCTCCCATTCAGTGGGCTGTCTACTCATCTTGTTGATGGCCTCCTTTGCAAAAACTTGATATTTTTCTGTTTCCCTTGTCCAAGATATATTGACAAAAATGTTGCTACACGAGATGTCTGAGATTTTATTATCTACTAGAGACCCGGTGCACAAAATTCATGCATGAGATGGGGGCGGGGGTGAGAGGGTCTCCTCATCCCAGTGTGCAATGATGCCAGCATCCTTTGACCCGGCCTCCAGCCAGAGGCCCCTCCCTCCATGCAGCTGAGGAGCAGACACTGGGCTCACATTGCCGGGGCGATGCCGCCAGCATCCCACCCCAGCTGCTACCAGAGTGATGGTTAATTTGTGTATTAATTTTTTTAAATATATTTTATTGATTTTTTTACAGAGAGTTAGAAACATTGATGAGAGAGACATCAATCAGCTTCCTCTTGCATGCCCCCTACTGGGGATGTGCCCGCAACCAAGGTACATGCCCTTGACTGGAATCGAACCTGGGACCTTTCAGTCCACAGGCTCTATCCACTGAGCCAAACCGGTTTCGGCTGTGTATTACTCTTTTATTAGGATGTTTTCTTTTTGGATCGTCGTGGTTTTGAGTCTAACATTTAAGTCTAGAATTCATTTTGAGTTTATTCTTGTGTATGGTGCAAGAAGGTGGTCTAGTTTTATTTTTTGGTACCATTTATTATTATTAATCCTAACCTGATGTTTTGATTTTTAGAAAGAGAGAAAAACCAATGTGAGAAGCATCGATTGCTTGCCACTCATACATGTCCCACCATGGATTGAAGCCACTAACTAGGTATATGCCCTGACCAGGAATTGAACCTGTAACCTTTTGATATACAGGACAACACTCCAACCAACTGAGCCACCTTTATTGAGTAGACTATCTTTACCCCATTGTATGTTCTTGCCTCTTTGACAAATATTGACCATAAAGACATAAGTTTATTTCCAAGTCCTCTATTCTGTTTCATTGATCTATATGTCTGTTTTTATGGCAGTATTGTGCTGTTTGATTACTATGTAATATAGTTTAATTTCAGGTAGCATGATTCCTCCAACTTTGGTTTTCTTTCTCAAGATTGCTGTAGCTATTGTAGGTCTTCTGTGGTTCCATATACATTTTTGGAATAGTTGTTCTGAAATACAAAATTTCTCGTTTCTGATCTTAGAGAAAAATCTTTCAGCTAATATCACTAAGTGATATTAGCTGTGGGCTTCTCCTATATAGTCTTATTGATGTTAAGAAAGTTCCTTTTATACCCACATTGTTGAGAATTTTTAGAGTAAATGGATGGATTTTGTCACATGCTTTTTCTGTATCTACTGATTCAAAGGAATTGTATTGAATCTACAAATTGCTTTGGGTAGTATGGACATGTTAATGATGTTAATTATTTGTGTCCATGAACACATTATATACTTTCACTTATTACTATCTTCAATTTCTTTCTTAAGGGTCTTATAATTTTCTGAGTACAAGTTTTTTACATCCTTGGCTAAATTTATTTCTATGTATTTTTTAAAATGCAATTATAAATAGAATTGTTTTCTTAGTTTCCGGGATAGTTGATTACTGGTGTATATAAATACAAATGATTTCTGGTTGTTTATTTTGTATCCTGATTGTAGGTTCCTTTCTTTTAGCACTTTAAATATTTCCTGCCATTCCCTTCTGACTTGTAAAAGTTCTGCTAAAAAATTAGCTATTAGTTTTTTGGGGTTTCCTTTTAATGTAATTCAATGTTTTCCCCTTGCTTCCTTCAAGATTGTTTTATATTTTTTCAATTTAATTACAGCATATCTTGGTGAAGGCCTCTTTGGGTTCATCTTATTTGGAATTCTCTAATGTGGGTATCTGCTTCCTTCCCTACTTTTCGGCCAATATTTCTTAAAATGAACTTTCTTCTCCTTTTGGGGTCCCTATAATGCTATCCCATAGGGCCCTCATACTACCCTTATTTTCTTAAATTTGCTACTGTGTTTTTCATTTCAGTTACTATAATCTTCATCTCTCATTGGTTATTATATTTTCTTTTTTGAAGTCGTCCCCCAGTTCCTCTATTCTACTCTCAAATTTATTGAGCATCCTTATGACTATTTCTTTAAATTCTTTTATCAAATTAATTTTCTCCATTTTATTTGATTTTCTGTGTCTGTTCCTATGAGTTAGATGAAATAGCTCTCCCTCCTGGTCTTAAAAAATTGGTCTTGTGTAAAGTGGCATCTTAATATACTAGATGGCTTTGGTGGGCATGTGCAGTACCCAGGGTGCTACCTGGCCAGAAGGAGCAGGTTGCGTGTCCTATTGTTTTGGCTGTTCACAGCTGCACTTGTGTGTGTGCTATAGAGCCCTGCTGGTTCTACTCTTGATCCTGGTGGGGCTGCCTGGTGCACAAAGGAGCGTACCCAATTGTTTTGACTGACTGCTGCTGAGAATACCTGACTATGGGCACTGCAGTACTCACTGTTTTCCTCCTACTCTAGGCATAGCTTCCTGCTGTGCATGGCTCACTTTGTGGTTTGATTGACTGCTGCTAACCTGGATTGAAGTGCACTCTACCAGCTCCCTCCATGTGCACGGCTCACTCTGGGGCCCTCTCATAGACATGTCCTATTGCTTTTATTGATTGACATGGGTGTCTGAGCTGGACTGCCCCCTGGAAAGAAGCACAGTGATGCCTTGCTGAGTCCCTTTCACTCCAGGTAGGGCTATCCAGCGGGTGTGCACAGCAGTGGCTGAGCCTCAGTGCCAAAACAATAGGACACTCAACCTGCTCCTTCTGGCCAGGTAGCACCCTGGGTACTGCACATGCCCACCAAAGTCATCAGAACAACAAAACGGACAGTCCTGTACAAGACCACGGATATAAAATGAGAAGCTCTGGGACTCAATAAACAAGTACAGTACTGTATATTTTGGTAAACAAATGGTTGTTCAATAGCAGATAACTATTCTTTTTTCTAATTCAGGGTTGAAAGGTTTCTCTGTTCAGAGTCCACATATGCTGGCTTGGATTGGTGTGTAGGGAGCAAGTGCTGTGCATGCTTGCTATGTGCCCCTTCCTGCTGGAGCTAGTTACAGGCAGGGTGACTGTGGATGTACTACTGTGGCTTGCAGGTTGGGTAGAGCTCTCACCAATGCTACCCAAGTGTAAGGAGAATGCGAACGATGCTCACCAGGTCCTCTGATTCCTGGTGGGTTCCCTGATTCTGGAGAGCTCCTGTAGTTCCCCATCTTCTCCAGGTGGCCTCTCCCGCTCTTCTTTGTTGTGCAGAAGCTGTTCAGTTTGTCTCTTAGAGACAACTACTCAAAATATAGATGTGCATTCAGTGTGTTCATGGGAGGGGCAAGCTCAGTGTCCCCTTACGCTGCCATCTTGGACCTGTTCAAATTCAGGCAACTATAGTGACTTCCCCAAAGTAGCTATTTTGTTCGAGGACACTTATCTCAGGCCCCACCATAGAATAACTCCAGGTATTAGAATATACGTACTCCACCATGCGTGAACCCAGGGGTCCCATACAGCCACATGTCGATTTACAAACATAATCTATATCCAGCATGGGGACTGGGGGGAGGTCTTTGTGTGCAGAAAGGGAGTGCCTGGTAAGTTTAACCACCTACAGAAAAGCATGTACTGTGAGATCAATTAAGGTCCAGGGCTAAGTGAAGAAAGAGGAAATGACTTTCATGCTCTTCTCTCAAAATTATCACACTTACCTACACACACCACGCTGATATGGTTCCTCTGCCTCAAAATTATGCCATGGAAGAAAAACTAGATTAGAAAAGGGGGAGGCACCTTTCCACATGTAATGAAACACATACACCCCCTCCACACACACACACACACACACACACACACACACACACACAAATACCCATCAAGAACATTAAGGTACCTTATAGAAAAATAAAAACTTTCCATTTTAGTTGTGATTTGACCTGAATTTATACACCAACACCATACTTTGGTCTACTCCCTAGCCCAATGGTCGGCAAACTGGTTCATGAGCCACGGTTTGCCTTTCTGTTGACTAATGAGTTTGCCAACCACTGGTCTAGAGGCTTAATCACAAGGAACAACAGCCTGTAATTATTGGAATCAAGAGTCTAGGACTAGCCTGTGACTCTATCAGAATTGCCAGGCAGAACTCAACCATCTTGCTTAAGAAGCCTTTCAAAGACTTAACCTACACACTTGGAAAGGGTTTCCACCAGTCCTGCTCCATTGTCAACAGGGCTCAGCTCACAGAGACCACTGCCTCATTCCCAACATGATGAGAAGTCCAGCCTGTGTCACCAGTGTCTCACTTCACTTGCTCACTCAGTTGTTCCTGACGATGATGCCATGAACATCTGACTGACTGAAAAGTGGAAGGTGACAGACCAAAGCATGAGGACATGAGATAATGGTGGTTATAGCAGAGAACAATCAGAACAAAAACAAAATGGACAGTCTTGTGCAAGACCAGGGATATAAAACAAGTAGCTCTGGGACTCAATAAACAAGTACAGTTCTATATATTTTGGTAAACAAATGGTTGTTCAATAGCAGATAACTATTCTTTTTTCTAATTCAGGGTTGAAAGGTTTCTGTTCATAGTCCACACATGTTGATCTGTAAAGCCATTTGAAATCTGAGAAGATCCCTTCTCTGAGGATTCTGTGGGATGTGGTGGTTCAGTGCTGGGGAAATTCTCATTAACAAAAGAGAAATGGAAGCCAGGCCTTAGCCAGACCCTGGTCTCCCAGGCAGGCCTCAGTTCTTCTTGTCCTCCTTCTGAGGCTGGCTTCTGGTGATCCCCAGGTTGTTCCACACCTCTGTGTACATGAGGGTCCCAATGAAGACAAACAAGGTGCCCAGCCAGTGCCACACAGTGAAAGGGTTCTGGAAGTACAAGATGGAGACGATGAGGCTCACAAACTTTCGTAGAGTCACAACGAGTGTGACGGTGAGGGAGGTGCATTCTGTGGTGAGAATGAAGACACCCCGAATGCACACGTACCTGGAGAGACAGGGTTAAGGTAGTTTTCTGACTACTGAGAGATCAGCGGGAGAATACTTTCTGGAATGGCTCTTGGCTTAAATGTTCATATTAAGAACCAGAAAACTCAGGGGTTGGCTATGGCTGCTCTGAGGCTCCTTCGTAGAACATTCTGCAGTTTCCTGTCCTGCCATTCCAATTGTGGGTCCCAACTCAAATTGCCCAAAACCTCCCATTATTCTTATTCTGGATTCTTCCCACAGTTCACAGTGAAGGCTACCACCCAAGGAATGACAGAGGGTAACCCTCTCAGTAATGGTCATCATACCTACCTTTATTTGATTTGGTCCCCAGTCCTTCCACCCCCTTCTCCAAAAAGAACTTTGTAGGGCAAATCTATGAGGTGAAGCGAGAGGAATGAAGTCAATCTCATCTGTTCAAAGACTTCACAGTTTTTATAATGGACTTAAGGTCGTTCAAAAGAAGCATTATTTTAGTTTTAATTCATTTGGAATTTCAGAATTTTGTGGCAGCTTGTGAAATGTCCCAAGATACTAGAAAACTCCAGGTAGAAATCACAGACCATGCATGTCATATACTAATTCTCAATCACCCACTGACTTCTACACCTGCACCCCGAGCACCTCCTTCACAGTGCCTGTGGCCTGCTGACCTCGGCATCCACTACCATCTCTTTGGCCCTCCACAGTGGATGGGCCTTTCTCCTACTACTGCAGAACAGATCAAAGCAGAAATGAAACTCATGTCACTGAACTCTCAGGAATAAACAATCCCATGCCAAAGACCACGTGGCAAAGGAGTGCGAAGGATACTGAGTGATGACATTCATGAGGAGGTAGAACCACATGATGGGCATTGCCACACCAACAACCGGAACTTCATATAATTCTGCAAAGATTAAGAGGGGAGATAGCTGTATTACTTTTGACAGCTAAAGTTTTCCTTGTTTTGAACAAACTGAACATAATAGAAATAATGATGTTATTTCCCTTACAAATACATTTGGACCAAACACTACTTTACTTCCCTTGATTTCAGGCTGTATCAGCCTCAAGAGTCCTTGCATTGCTATTTTAAAACAAGTGAGAATTTATCTTAAGTTTAAAATAAACTCTCTACCATTCACCTATCCAGGACTCCACTTTACAGAAAAAGGCTGTGAATCACAGAGAAGTTCAAATGATATGGTCTTAACATCTCAACACAGAAAAAAAAAAAAAGACAACCAGTAACTTAATGCCATTTGGAAATACTGTTAATCCTATTAGTAATCCAATAATTCTAAATTAAACTAGTCTGTATCACTTTATATCTATTAAATTAGCAACCAAAAATTTACAAATAATATTCTAATCTGGCAAGGTAAAAGAATTGGCAGCCATTCACTTGGTGGTAGGATAAATTTATGTTTCAAAAATCAATTTCACAATTCTTATTAAGGGGCCATAAAAGTATTGATACCCATTCTTAGAAAAACTCTGAATTAATCTAAATGTCCAATGATAGAGCAATGTCTCTGTAAGCAAATGTGCTCTGACTGGATGAGGCATTGTATGTATATTCTATTTAAAATACAAGAATTATATATAGTCACACAAAAAAGTGAAAAAAGAAGTATAAATTTTATCTATACAGGGGTTACAACGATGTAAGAATTTATGTAACTAGTGTCTGGAAGGAAACTGGTAAAATGAAATTAGTTGATGTGTAAGGTGATGGAAGTTAAACTTTTCTTCTTTTTAAATACATTCTTATGTTAGTTTTATATACTAGATTTGCACAGTGAACATCTGGGAGGAAACAAAATGCCCATGAAAAACAAAATGTCCATGATTAACAAGAAAGAATAAGGACATTTAACAACCCTCTCCAGGTCACTTCTTTTATAATGCTAACTTGTTTTTGGAGTTTGAAATATACAGCATAACTTATGAAATGCTAAAGGTGATGCTGAGTTCTGGTTAGGAAAAGAACATTAATTTTCTTTTGCAAAAAAAATTAAAAGCCATCTAGATAAAGAGATAACTGTATGTCCAGACTAGTGAGAAATCCCAATAATCTGGGATTCTATTGTCTTTGAAACACTCAGCAAGTATTGAAACGAAAGTTAACAAATGTTATTACTGTTTAATAACTTCAGAGATCCACTGTATCAATTTGCTGAGGAAAGAGACAATCAATATGATATAAAACATTTAGATGGATATTTGACTCTGTTAGAAAAATCAAGAATAATAGGTTCCAGATGCTAAAACTCAAGAAGAGGAAAAAATGTATATTTAACTTAGGATGATTCTGAAAAAGTTAAAGGGTGATTCTAAAAAATAAAAAAATGTGTAAGTACCCAGCACTGCAACTTTTGGAAGAAGCAGTCTAGTAATTAAATCAAAATGAATTTGATAGTGTGTTTACTCAAACAGCTCTTTGCTATGTGGGGACAGTCAGAAATTCTGAAAACCATGTGTCAAAAATCACCTGTATGCCAATCACACCTCAATAAAAAAAAAAATCAGAAATGGTAATTCAGAGCCTTAAAAACTTTCTCACACATGTATTTTTGGGGGGACAAAATGGGAGCGGCCACGTTGCAAACTCAGAGAGCAGTACAACTTCACAGCTCGTGCTCAGAGCAAGCAAATGTTTACTGGGCGCCTCCCACCATTCTACAAAGTACACTTTTAGAGGGGGCACATCAAACCTTATGTTATAAAATGTTTATTTGTTCATTTGTCTATGTAACACTGTCTTTTAGTAGCTAATCAGATCATATAAGTAATTTTTTTCAAGTTAACTGGCAATTGATAGCTAATATATTAGTCACTTTAAAAAGTAATGCTGTAGACTTTTGAATTCATTTTGCTTATTCTTGCAATCTCTAACCTGTCACCATTTTTGCTTCCTCTTCCCTGCTCCCATCTCTGCTGTGCGCTAGGACTATTTATTTGCATCTAGAAAAGCAAACCTTCCACATGCAAATACAAACACACAATTCCAAAGCAAAACAGAAAATTTGAAGATACATATTCTCTTACAAATAATTGAGAAACACCTGCAAACAATTTTGCTGTGGCAACTACTGATTAATGGCACTATCTTCCAGGAAGGTAGAATGGGGAGGGTTTAAGTGGGCCTGTTGACTTGCATAAAAACATCAGTTGTCAAGTCCAGAGGAAAACTGAAACTTGCCTTGGAAGCTCTTAGGCAATTCTACTGAGTAACCCCACACTCACCAGACTTATTGAAAAGAGCTGCATGGTCATAAATGTCAGACGCCAAGAAGATGAATCCAGGCAGTGGAAGGGCATGCTAGGGGAAGAAATATTTCACTTAAATTGAAATGCAACACACCAACAGAATAATGAGTAGTTTTATAAGTTACTTGAAAAGCAATAAAGAAAAGCAAATAAGACCAAGTTAAATGTACCTAGTGCTTCTAACCACCTGACATTGTCTGACACAATAACCCCCAAATTATAGTTCTTGCTCTATGGAGTTTGTGAAGATCATCACACACACACACAACAAAAGGGAACATACACTGTCATTGTGTCCGAAGATTTGTTATGTTTTATTAATTTTGCGAATAGTTAAGCAAATATAATGGATTTAAAAGTTATAAAGAACATGGGGCAGGTCCCAGCTGGTGTGGCTCAATGATTAGAGCGACGGCCGAAGCACCTTGATTTCCAGTCAAGGGCATGTACCTAGGTTGCAGGTTTGATAGCTGTCCCAGTTGGGGCAGGTGCAGAAGGAACCAATGTATGTCTCTCACATTGATGTCTCTCTCTCTCATCTCTCCCCTCCCTTCCATTTTCTTTATCAATGGAAAAAAATATCCTCAGGTGAGGATTAATAACAACAAAAGGAATGTGGAGGCAGAGTTCAGATTGCTTAGAAAAGTAGTAGGAAAAGATTAAAGAACAACACAATGTCAGAAAAAAATTAAAGACAAGAATGAAAAGAATTTGAAGAGGAAGAGGGAACAACACATAAGCAAAGATTAATGTACTTGACACCAACCCACCACCACAATAATTGAATAAGAAATCACAGCTAACATTTACTCAGAAGTCACCATGTGCCACTTACTGTTCTAAAAGAAAGATGTGAACCAAATGGAGTGGTTATTTTTATATTCCCAGCCAGTTTCTCTAGCTCCAACTAATAAGCCAAACTGCTTGTCTGCAGCTTCAGCACAAAAAGTTGGCAGTGAAGGAATCCCGGAGTTACCGAACCACACCCTAACCTTGAGAAGCTTTGTTCTGGGCATTATCACAACAGGAGAGAGGAAGGAGGAAGATGAGAAGGCTCTAGACCAGCAGTTTAAAACATAGAAGCCAAAACATATATTATTGCTTTTAAACTCTCCATAAAACGACTGAAGCCCATCTGAGGACCTCCTCTTGCCCGTCTTCCCCAACCCTCTCAAAGGCCTGCCTGCACACATTCCCCTGGGAATGCAGTGTTGGCAGCTTAGTTCCTTTTCCAGGTTTCCAGATTAGTCTGAACCTGGGTGCATCTGCAGGAACTGGCGTCAGGTTCCTGGTCTGCACGGCTGCTCCTGGCATGTTCACGCAGACTGGCCATGACCACCTGTGTCGAGGGCTGTGGCTCAAATGCACATCAGCAGCCTATGAAAGGCACTGCAGCGTGTGGGCCCAAAGCCCTCCACCGGAAGATAAACTGGTCCTTCAACTACATCAGCAGGATGGCATGTAACATTTGAAATCACACTTTACAATAACATAACTCAGTAATCTTTATCCTCCCCAGGTTCAAGAAATTGCTTACATTGTAAAACAAAGCCTCCTTGGAGTGTTTCCCAAACTGTTTGTATAGAGTCTCCTGGAAGATGCCCATCCTCGCGGACATCAGGAGCGCAAACGTCAGCGCCCCAATACCTACAAAACAAAGGCCAGGTTACAATAGACCTGCATTCGCTCTTCCCAGATATTTTGTTAAACAACATTTATTGATTGTTTACATGTACTACAAATATTACAAACTAACTGTAGAATAGCACAAAACTTTAAAAAGAAATAAAAATCAACCATAATATTACCATCTAGTCCTTGATAGTTTTCTACATCTCTCTAAGCCAGGATCGTAATGAGTACAAAGTTTTATGTCTTGCTTTTTTCATGATCTTTTTCTGGATCTTTCTTCAGGTCATTCATTAAAATTTTTTAAAAGTGTGATTTAATGACTTACTTTTCTCATGTGGATGTACTTAACTTACAATATGAGAATGGTTAGGTTAGGTTACTTCCAATTATTTCTTCATTAAAATCAATGTGTATCGATATACATAAATCTTTTTTAAAATGTTATTTCCTTAGTATGAACTCTCATAAGTGGAATTACCGAGTCAAAAGTTGTAGACATTTTAAAAACTCAATTCATACACTTTTTTCCAGAAAGGCATGTCAATTTATACTGTAAACAGTTGATGTGAAAATGGTTGTCCTGTTGCACCCTCAGCAGCAAGGAGAATAATTATTTATTTTCTTGCCATTATAATGGATCAACAATAAAAGATACTGCATTTTGGATTCAAGTTGCATTTCTTTGATTATTAGACTAGTTAGAGGCTGAACATAAAATTACAGGACATCAGTATTTTCCTCCATAAATGGTATGTTCAAATCCTTTGCAAATTTCTCCTAATAGATTAAATGTTCTTCTAGTAGCTCATAAAGATCTTTCTGTGTTAAGAATAGCAATCTGAATGGGGTAAAGTTTCAAAGCCAAGAAGCAAGGAGAATACAGTTCCTTCCCTTCTATTTCTCTTTTGCCCGGTCAGTCTCAACCTGTCATTGCTAGCACTGAAAGCTCTTGGGAAGAGCTTCACCTCTGTGTCTCACAATGGGAGGGCCAAGCCTTATAGAAATTGTCTCATTACTTTCACAAAGAGATACAATTCCAGAGATTCTGCTGACCAGTCAAGTCTAGGAACAGTGCCACGTGGGACAGCTAACTTCTGAAGAAAATACACCTAAGATTTAGAAATGAGTCCCTTGGAGACTTAGAGTCCACTGCTACAACGTGCCCTTCTGAAGAAGCCTGTACTCAGCAATCCTATCTAATAAAAGGGTAATATGCAAATTGACCATCACTCCATCACAAAGATGGCAATGCCATAGCCATAAGATGGCAGCGCCCAGTCCTCTCAGCCCTGCTGGAGTCCCCCAGTCCCGGGGAAACGGCCGTCGAGAGCAGGCAGCATGATCGGCCTGGCAGGCACAGAGTGGCTGGTGCGGAGGCAGAACACTTGTGTTGTTGCCCCAGCGATGAGGCAAGCATTCTGCGCCCAGCCATGGACGGGCCTCTGTTCAGCAGGCGCGGAGCAGCCAGGCCCTGCAGAGAGCTACTGATGCACAGATTTGTGCACGGGGCTACTAGTAGGTCAAAAAGAGACAGATGACAGCCAAGCACCCACAGTGTGCTGGTCAAGCAGGCAGGTACTTTTCTTCCTAGAGCAGTGGCAACCGAGAAAAACATGGGTCCAAGTCACAGAACACACCACCATGACCTCGACGTTTCCTTTCTGTCACTTCTTGAACACTGCAGTTCAGATTTATGGTCCCAGGTGCCTCTCTCCTGTGGCATCATTTGTTTAGCTAACACTTCTTGTCAAGAAACATGTCCCTTAGGAGAAAACTCAGCAAACAGAACTGCAGAGGCAATTATCATTATTGTAATTAGCATACTTGCCTAGTAACCACCATGTAAATGCCTGAAATCCTTCATTCTCACTCACGCTGGACTGGGACGTCTAGGGAATAAGAAAAAAACAAACCACTAGGTACAGAGACCAGAACCAAAAGCAATGGCCTGGACACAAGGGAAATGTTTGCTACCTTTTCCCCTCCCCTCTGTATCATTAATAAGTACCTGGTACCCAAGGCCCATGGCAAGCAGTGAATATAAATGATCTGTAAACCGATTCTTACCACCTGCTTTGCTGACATAAAAGTGCAAATAAATATCCCCACAGACACCAGGGCAATGGAAGCATATTTGAATATACTGTATCTGCAGAAATAAGAACAAGAACACGTCAGGAAGGCACAGGTACCAATTTCCACAGAATGTTTTCAGTAGACGGTGCCTGAGAGGACAAATCACCAGCAGAGCCCATGTAAGTCGGCATGTGCAAGATCAGGGTGCCGACTGGTTGCTACACATACCCTTTCTTGGTGCTGCTTAAAATAGTTTCTAAACGTTTGTGGACCAACAGATTGTTTTATTAGCAGAGAAAAAAAGACCAGACATGACATTTCATTGGTGATAGTCACATAGAACAGTTCTGACACTTTTCATTCTATCTTCTTGGCCATTTGGGCTTAATTCGGAATTTTCTTTGTACTAAGCACGATTAGTCCTTTGCTCATTGTGTTGCACTGATGAACACGTTCTGTGACAGCACTGTCCCACACAACTGTGAGGCTGGAAAGGCTCCATACTGGGCTCTCCCAATATGGTCACCATCAGCCACATGTGGTTACTGGGCAATTAAGTTCTGACCAGTTAGACTAAGAAACTACATATTTAATTTTAAGTAATTTAAATGTTAAATGTGAATAGTCACATGTGGCTTCTAGTGACTACATGGGACAGTGAAGTTCTCAATCGACTGGCTCCCTAGGTTAGGATGGATCTCAGAATTCAATGATGATAAGAGCTAATTCTACAGAGAGAACACTGCTGCACAGGTGGGATCCCCTGCCTGGTCAGCTGCTTCAGGAATGTACATCACTGCCACAGAGAGAACTCAGAAACAAAGAAGGCCAGAGCACGCTCTCTCCAGTAGAAGAAAAGGAATCCGCATACCTAGCTTAGAGGTGGGGCCAAGAATATGCTTCCTATATATAAATTATAAAAGTGCATTGTTTACCTTCTCTTCAAAATGATAATTCCTAGAATCATGTTGGCAATTAGAGAACCCTGTAAAAGGAGACAAGAGAAAGTTTTAGTGCACTAGGGAAAGACAACACAATTCAAGGTAAAAATGAACATTGCCAAGAGGGGAAAACAGCTGGGCAGGAGGAGATTAGGATGAATAATTAGTGAGGTCCAGGTGTTTTTATGATGGCAACAAGTATAAGCCATAAAAATCTATCTTGCAAAATAATTACGCCTTTTCAAAGATGACAATGAAGATAAAAATGATCAGTTCTCAATAACTACTCATAGCTACTACGGGCTTATTTTTGTCAACTTTTCCATTAATACATGAGGCAAAGAAAAATCTTCTGCTTTGGAAGAAGCATGCCTCCATCAAGAATTGCCCTTTATTTAATTATCTCAAGTCTCTGATTTAAAAAAAAAAATCAGAAAGGAGAAGGGTCTGGCCTTGGCCTATGTTCTCAATGATTAGAGTGTGGGCCCGAGCACTGAAGGACTGTGGTTTTGATTCCTGGTCAAGGGCACATACCTGGGTTGCAGGTTCGATCCCCGACCATAGTTGGGGCATGTACAGGGAGGTAACCAACCGGTGTGTCTCTCTCACATCGATGTTTCTCTCTTTCACTCCCTCCCTCCCTTCAACTCTCTAAAAATCAATGGAAAAATATCCTCAGGTGAGGATTAACAACACACACATACACACACACACACACACACACACACAAATAAATGAAAGAAGGGTCTGTTTCATTTACTAGAAGTAAATGTAATTTTATGTAATAAAAAAAGTGATGAGAAATAAGTTAAAGAACATCCATAGCTAGTTTGAATATAAAATCAACCAGATAGCCAAAACCGGTTTGGCTCAGTGGATAGATCATTGGCCTGCAGACTGGAGGGTCCCAAGTTCGATTCCGGCCAAGGGCATGTTCCTTGGTTGCAGGCACATCCCCAGTGGGGGGCGTGCAGGAGGCAGCTGATCCATTTTTCTCTCTCATCCATGTTTCTGACTCTCTATCCCTCTCCCTTCCTCTCTGTAAAAAAATCAATAAAATATATTTTAAAATAAATAAATAAACCAGATGAAGGAAATTAAAAGTTAAAATCTATTTCTCCAGAAAATGTTGACTTCCCTTTTATTAATCACCCATAAGACCTGAGAAAAATAAAAGTAAACCATCCACTTTCACATTATTTTTTGCCTTCTCAGGTGACAGTCAGCCTCTGCTCACTGCTTTGAATACAACTCCGGCAGCAGTACTCACAGATCTAAATATCATGTGCAGCGGCATAGCGATGTTGAGGTTCAGGGCATAGTTGTTCACCACGCTGACAGTGAAGAACATGGTCACCATGACAGCATAGTATCTGAAATGCAGAGGTAACAGCTTACCACACAGAATCTACTAGTTCAAGAAAATCAAGTATAAAAGGAAATAATATCTTTAGTTAAAAAGTATTTTTGCTTAATTCCTCTTTACTAAAATTGTATCACTATTATAATTTGAGTCGAATAGTAAGTACCTATAAAAATACTACACAAAGCCACAATAACATGGAAAAAGTTTAAATTATAGGGTATGTTTCAAGAAACACTATTTTAATATGCTTCAAGTATATATAGCAACTAAAAATTAGGCTTCAAAAAATGTTACCTAATAGCAATAGGTTTTTAAAAGTAAATGGGGAGAGATGACATCAGCACCATGGCAGATGAGAAGACTCCATTGTTTCTCCTCTTAAATTTACGTCAAGACAATTATAACTCAACAAAGATCTCCTGCTCAACACACAAACACGCCTGAAAGATTCATGCATCAACACATCTGAAGGTGGGCATGTTGAAATGAGTAGGGGAGGTGGGATAGGGGAAGGTTAGGAGAGGAGGTGGGATAGGGGAAGGTTAGGAGGGGAGGTGGGATAGAGAAAGGTCAAGAGGGAGGTGGAATAGGGAAGGTTAGGAGGGGAGGTGGGACAGGGGAAGGACAGGAGGGGAGGTGGGATAGGGGAAGGTTAGGAGGGGAGGTGGGATAGGGGAAGGACAGGAGGGGAGGTGGGATAGCGGAAGGTTAGGACAAGGGTGGGATAGGGGAAGGACAGGACAAGGGAAGGAGAGGAAGAGAGGTGGGATGGGGGAAGGACAGGGCCAATGGCCACAGATGTAGTTGTGCCCACCCTGGCTCCAGCAAGTAAAGAGCACAATAGTAGGGAAGAAGTCAGCTGCAGCCCTCACACTACAACCTGGAGGAGGGTCAGAGGGGTAGAAGCAGTTTCCTTCCTAGAAGAGGCATCTCCCTTCTGCCCTCCCCACTGCAGCAGAACTGGGTATCGATGTGGCTGGGATGCCATTCCTGTAAGGGGTATAGCAGAGCCGTAAGATCTCTACCTCAAATGCACACACAGAGAAATAACTCATCAAATACTATAAACAAACAGGGTAACTAAAAGAAAATGTAAAATCTCTAGAATCCAAACTCAAAGCCATGAAAGATTGTGGTTTACATGACAGAGAATTCAAGACTGCAATTATAAAGAAACTCAGCAATATACAAGAACACTCAGAAAAGCAATTCAATACACATTCAGGAATAAAATTAATGAGCAAAAGCAGTACTTTCCAAAGAAATTCAAACTATTAAAAAAAAAAAACATTCTGAAGCTGAAGAACTCAATAAATGAGATAAAGAATGCACTAGAGAGCATTGGAAACAGAGCAGACCAGACAGAAAAAAGAATTAGGGAACTTTCCCAGCCAGCATGGCTCAACCTATGAACCAGGAGGTCATGGTTCAATTCCCAGTCAGGGCACATGCCCAGGTTGCAGGCTTGATTCCTAGTGGGAGGGTGTGCAGGAGACAGCCAATCAATGATTCTTTCTCATCACTGATGTTTCTATCTCTCTCTCCCTTCTTCTCTGAAATCTACAAAAATATATTTTTTTAAAAAATCAGGGAACTTGAAGAGAGAAACCTAGAAATAATCCATGAAGAAAAAAGAAAAGAGTTAAAATTTAAAAAATAAAAGAGCTCTCTGACTACATTAGAAAGAGCAATATAAGGATAACAGGTATGGTATACCAGAAAGAGAAAAGGGAGGGAGAAAGAGAGGAGGGAACAGAGATCCCCCTTAAAGAAACAATTGACAAGAACTTCCAAGCCTATGCAAGGAACCAGACGTTAGACTAGAGGAAGCTAACAGAACACTTCTATCAATGAAAAAAGACCTCCTCCAACACTTGTTTTATTCAAACAGCCGAGGCCGGTTTGGCGTCGGCCTGGGGACTGAAAGGTCCCAGGTTCGATTCCGGTCAAGGGCTTGTACATTGGTTGCGGGCACATCCCCAGTAGGGGGCGGGTAGGAGGCGGCTGATCGATGTCTCTCTCTCTCTCATCGATGTTTCTGGCTTTCTGTCCCTTTCCCTTCCTCTCTGTGAAAAATCAATAAAATATATTAAAAAAAAAAAAAAGATTAACAGACAAAGGAAACCCCATTAGATGGTCATCACCAGATTTTTCTGTAATGTTTTCAGTAGAAACATTACAAGAGAGGAGAGAGTGAAAGAAAATATTAAAAATATTGAAAGAGAGGAACACATCAGCAAAGGATAAGATATTCGGCAAAATTATCCTTGAGACATGAAGAAGGAATAAAGGCTTTCCCAGAAAAACAAAAGCTGAGAGAGTTTACCACCATGAGACTGCATGTAAGAAATGCTAAAAGGAAGTTGTCTACTGGAAACAAAAACACAAAAGTACACAAAACACTGAATTAGGTGATTAACAGATAGGAGCAGGAAACTGAAAATCTACTTCAGAGTAGTTTTTTAAATATAACATAAAGATTAAAGGGGGTAAGGACATTAAAATAATTGTAACTACTACAGGTAACAAATTCACAACAGAAAGAGGGATAATTCGAGACAACAAAATGATAAAAGAGGAAGAGGATTGAATAGGTACAGGTGGATGAAGAGGCAATTAGAAGAAAAATGACTCTATGTATAAGACATTTTGTTTTGGTAACCACAAAACAAAAATCCAGAGCTGAGATAAAACATTAAAAAAAGAAGAAGAAATAAAGAAGAACATCATAGAAAACTGTCAACTAAATAGCAGAAATAACTACAAGAGAAAACAATGGAGATAAGAACAAGAAAACAAAAGATAAAGTAACTATAATAAATCTTCATTTATCATTAACAACCCTAATTATAAATGGATTGAACTTACAAATCAAAAGGCACAAAGTAGAGGTGTAGATTATAAAACAAGACCTAACTATATGTTGCCTGCAGGAGACTCTGCTCTATTACAAAGACAAACACAGGCTCAAAGTGAAGGGGCAAAGATGATGCTTCAAACAAATGGCACCCCGAGAGAAGTGGGTGTAGCTGTACTTACATGAGACAAAACAGATTTTAAGATTAAAAAAAAAAAAGAGGTAACAAGAGACAAAGATAAATATTTTATAATGATAAAGGAGACAATTCATTAAGAAGACATAACACTAATATGTATGCCCCAACCTGGGAAGTATCAAGATATATGAAGCAATTACTAACAGACCTAAAGGAAGAAACTGACAAAAATACAATTATAGTAGGCAACATGAATCCCCCATTGACAGCAATGAACACATCATTCAGACAGAAAGTCCATAAGGAAATATGGGCCTTAAATGACACATCAGGTTGAATGAACTTAATATTTATAGAATTTTACATCCCAAAATGCCAGAATACACAAGGAAAGACCATATGTTGGATAATGAAACTAATCTCGATAAATTTAAGAAGACTGATATCATACCAAACATACTTTCTGGGAAAATCACAAATATGCGGAGATTAAACAACATGCCACTAAACAACTATTGGCTCAAAGAAGAAATAAGAGATCAAAAGATACTTAAAGACAAATGAAAATAAAAAGACAATATACCAAAATTTGGGGGTTGCAGCAAAAGCAATACAAAGGAGGAAGTTTAGAGCATTACAGGCCTACCTCAAGAAAGAAACAAACAAAATCTCAAAGAAACCACTTAGCATTACACATTTAAAAACTAGAAAGAAAAAGTCCAAGATGCTGGCAGCATAGGAAGTCTGAACTCAACCCCTCCCATGAGCAAACTCAAATATACTAGTATACATATATACAGAATAATTACTCCTTCAAGATAGCTAAGGGCTTAATGAACAGTTTCTCTGAAACAAGCAACAACTGAATGGAGAAGGCTGGGAAAGCCACAAGGAGCCTTCTGGGAGCTGCAGGAACTCTATGGGCTGGAGGTGCCTGTGAACACCTTAGGGCAGGTGGGATCTCTGCTCAGGCGCTTTGGCTTCCCTGAAAATCACAGCAGCTTTATCAGCTCTGCAGCCCAATCCTTTTGCCTCCAGCAAAGGGAGCAAGCTGGAACCACTGGGTGGTACAGACATCTGGCCTTCCTGCTGGGCTCCAAGTTGGCAGTAAAGCCTGCACAGAGGTCACTTCTACATAAGACCACTTTCTATACAACAAACAAGAGAGACTCTTTAGAGAAGTCTGGGGAGCCACTGGAACTCTCTGGAGACTGTGCGAACTATTCCTGGTTGGAGGTGCCAATGAGCACCATTGCTTACACCTCCCTCTACCCAGGTGGTCTGGCCTACTGGCAAGGTAACTGCAGAATGTACCTGACATATCACCCAAACCCATT
Organism: Lasiurus cinereus; assembly: GCA_011751065.1. Taxonomy (NCBI): domain Eukaryota; kingdom Metazoa; phylum Chordata; class Mammalia; order Chiroptera; family Vespertilionidae; genus Lasiurus; species Lasiurus cinereus. The sequence continues at coordinate 51,985,158 of JAAGEH010000307.1, read as the reverse complement.
TCAGTCCCAAACAACGGGAGCAAACAGGATCAACAGGTCATTCCTACCTGCATCTGGCCTCCTCACCTGGGGCCATTTCAGTGCAGAGGGCCAGTGTCCAGGAGACTTTACACCTGCTTGGCTCCGCTGGCTGACCAAAATCACCTGACAAACACAGCCTACACCAAGGACCCTGGTACATAAGGCCATGCTGTAAAGACTGGGAGAGATAGCTATTTTATCTAATTCATATAACAAACATAGACACTTAAACTAAGTGAAACGAAGCAAGAATTTTCTCTCAAATGAAAGAAAAAGAAAAATCTGCAGAAAAAAGAAAAACCTAAGGAAATGGATATAAATAATTTGCCTAATAAAGAATTCAAAGAAATGGTTATAAAGATGCTCTCCAAACTTGAGAGTGACATTGAAAAATGTAGGGAGAACTTCAACAAAGAGGTAGAAAGTATAATAAAGAGCCAACCAGGTCTGAAGAATACAATAACTGAAATGAAAAACACATCAGAAGGAATTAGTTAGTACAGAAGAACAGATGCTGAGGACAAACAATGGGAATCAACCAATCAGAACAGAAAACAGAAAAAGAATTTTAAAAAACAAGGATAATTTAAGGGACCTCTGGGATAACATCAGGAACCCAAGTATTAGCATTATAGGGATCCCAGAAGGAGAAGAGAAAAAGGAACAGAAACTATATTTAAAGCTGAATTCCTAAGCTGGGAAAGGAAAAGACTCCCATGCCCATGAAGCACAAGAGTTCCAAACAAAGATAAACCCAAGAGACTTACACCAAGACATACTGTAACTAAAATGGCAAAAGTTTAAGACACAGACACAATCTTGAAGGAAACATGAGGAAAACTGAATTACATACAAAGGAAACTCGGTAAGGTTATCAGCTGATTGCTCGGCAACAACTTTACCAGAGAGGAGAAGTAGCAGGACATCTTTAAAATTCTGAAAAAAAAAAGGAAACTACACAATAATTTACCCAGCAAAGTTATCATTCAGATTTGAAGAAGAGATAGTTTACCAGACAAGCAAAAACTAAAGAAGTTCATCACCATTAAATCAGCTTTACAAAAAGTTTTAAAGGGACTTCTTTAAGCAAAAAAGGACAGGCCATATCCAGAAATAAGAATATATATATATTAAAGAGAAAAATCTAACAGGTAAAGTCAAATATTAAATACAGTGAATCAGACATTGAAAACACTACTAAGATCAAAAGAAAGAAGTATCAAACACAACTCAAACAATAAGCAGCCAGGATATACAAAACACAAAACAACATCAATAGCATACAGCAAGGATGGGGTAGTAAAATGTAGTCCTTCTAGAATATATTCACACTTAAACGCCTATCAACTTAAAACAGACTACTATAGATACACATAGACCTCATCTAAACCACAAACCAAAAACCTACAAAAGATATACAAAGAAAGAGAGAAAGAAAAAAAGTCCAACTACTGAAAACCAGCAAACCAAAGATCAAGAGAAGATACAGAGAACTACGAAAACAATTAACAAAAAGCAATAAGTACATATTTATCAATAGTTATTTTAAATGTAAATAGATTAAATGCTCCAATAAAAAAAAAAATAGGGTAGCTGAATGGATTTAAAAACAAGACCCATCTATATGCTGCTTACAAGAGACTCACTGCAAATCGAAAGATGCAGACTGAAAGTGAAGGGATGAAAAAAGATATTCTATGCAAATAGAAATGAAAAAAAAGATGGGGTAGCAAAATCAGACAAAATATAATTTAAAACAAAAAAATTGTAATACAAAGAAGGACATTACATAATTATAAAGGGTCAATCCAAGAAAAGGATGTAGGAATCATACTACCTAATAAAAGAGTAATATGCAAATTAACAATACCTCTGCTACACCCACAAGCCACGCCCACCAGCCAATCAGAGCAAGTATGCAAATTAATCCAACCAAGATGGCTACGGCCACAGCGAGAGCAGGAGAGAGGCTTGAGTTGCCCCTGGCGATGGAGGAAGCCAAGCTTTCCACAAACCCTGGTGGGCCCAGGCCTCCACTTAAGGCAACAAAGTTTCAATGGCTGTGCAAGCAGAAGGCTTGGCTCCACTCCAGGCCACAAAGTTTCAAATGTAGAAGATAAATAAATCCCAGATACCAGGGCCTTCCCTTGGATGGCCGGCTGGGGGGTGTGGCCAGCCTGCAAACCATCACAGGCCCCTTGCGCAGGCCACACCACGCCCCAAAGGAACAGCCACCTTGATCCAGAACACACTTCAGTGCAAACCAGCTGGCCCCCACTTGTGCACCAGGCTTCTATCCTATTTAACAAAAGAATAATATGCAGATTGACTATCATTCCAACACATAAGATGACTGTCCCTATATAGTCAAAAGATCTTGCCTCCATGTGGACACAAGATGGCCACCACAAGATGGCCAGCATGGGAGGGCAGTTGGCAGGGACCAGGTCTGCAAGGGAGGGCAGTTGTGGGTGATCAGGCCAGCAGGGGAGGGCAGTTATGGGTGACCAGGCCGGCAGGGGAGGAAAGTTGGGGGTGACCGGGCCTGCAGGTAAGGGCAATTGGGGGAGACCCAGGCCTGCAGAGGAGGGCAGTTAGGGGTGACCAGGCCCACAGGGGAGGGCAGTTAGGGGCAAACAGGCTGGCAGGAGAGCGGTTAGGCATCAATCAGGCTGGCAGGCAGAAGTGGTTAGGGGCAATCAGGAAGGCTTGCAGGTGAGCAGATGGGAGCCAGCAATCCTGGATTGTGAGAGGGGTCCCAGATTGAAGAGGGAACAGGCTGGGCACAGGACTCTAGTCTACACTAATAAAAGAGAAATATGCAAATTGACCCTATCTCCACAATGCCCACCAGTCAATTAGGAGAATGCAAATTAATCCAACAAAGATGGAGGGCTAATTTGTATACACAGGTGCAAAGCAGCCAGGGATGGGGTAACCCCTTGCATGCATGCTGGCACCAAGCGGCTTATAGGCCTGCTAAGCCCAGAGAAGCCAGGGTTCTGGAACGACCCCCGGCCAACCCAGGCCTACACGCACAAGTACGGAGCAGCTGGGGTGGTGCAGGAACGTCTGTTTGTCGCCATGGCAACATTCCTGCCCTGGGGTTACTTATGCATGCGCCAGCGCCAAGCAGCCTGCATCCTGGGGACAGGTGTCCTCAGGAGCCAGGCCACTATGAGAGGGCTCGGAGTGGCTAAGGTCCCAAAATGACCCCCTCAGCCACTCTGAACCTACGTGCGCAGGCGTGGAGCAGCTGGGGACAGGGTGGGAACATCCCTGGGACCCAAGTGCGCCAAGCTGGTGCAAGCAGCCAGGGGTGGGAGGAAATGTTCCCCACAGCGAGCCAGCAAATAGTAGACTGTGGGGGACTGCTCGCCCCTCATGGCTGCGGTGAGGAGCAAGCAGTCCCCAATAGGAGCAAGCAGACAGCAGGGCCCTAACTTGCCCCTGGCCATGGCAGCGAGGGGCAAGCAGTCACCCACAGGGTTCCCACAGAGAGCAGATTGCAGGTCCCTGTTTGCCTCTGGCCCCGGCGGCTAAGGGCAGGGAGGCCCTCACAGAGAGCAGACCACAGGGCCCGTGGTGGCATCAGGCAGGCAGGTCCCCCAGAGAGCAGAGAACCATGGGAAGCAGGCTTATGCCATCAGTAGAACATCTCCTGAGGGCTCCCAGATTGGAGATGATGCATGTCAGGCTGAGGGACCAAACCACCTTGTGCACAAATTTTGTGCACCGGGCCCCTAGTAAATATCATAAATATCACACCCAACACAAGAACACCTAAACGTATAAGGCAATTATTAATGGCATAAAGGGAGAAACTCACAGTGTTACAATAATAGTCTAGGATTTTAATATCCCACTCACATCAATGGATAATCCAGACAGAAAATTAATCGTATATAATAAAGCGATAATATGCAAATTGGCCATCATTCTCACACACAAGATGGCCACCCCCATATGGTCAAAGATGGCCAGCAGTGGAGGGCAGTTGGGGGCGACCAGACCTGTAAGGGAGGACAGTTGGATGGGGGCCCAGACCTGCAGGGGAGGGCAGTTGGGGGGAACCAGGCCTGCAAGGAAGGGCAGTTGGGGGTGAACAGGCCAGCAAGGGAGAGCAGTTGGGGACAACCATGCCTTCAGGGGAGGGCAGTTAGGGATGACTGGGCCAGCAGGGGGAGGCAGTCAGGGGCAACCTAGCCAGCAGGGGAGCATAGTTGGGAGGAACAAAGCCTGCAGGGAAGAGCAATTGGGAGAGACAAGGCTCATAGGGGAGGGCACTTAGTTGGGAGGGACAAGGCCTACAGGGGAAGGCAGTTGGGGAGGAACAGGCCAGCAAAGGAGGGCAGTTAGAGGTGACCAGACCTGCAGGGGAGGACATTTAAGGGCGACCTAGCTGGCAGGAGAGGGCAGATAGGGGTGACCAGGCCGGAAAGGGAGGGCAGTTAGGAGCAATCAGGCCGGCAGGGGAGCAGTTAGGCATCAATCAGGCTGGCAGGGAAATGATTAGGGGCAATCAGGAAGGCAGGCAGGCGAGCAGTTGGGAGCCAGCAGTCCTGGATTGTGAGAGGGATGTCCGACTGCCCGTTTAGGTACGATCGGGCCTAAACAGGCAGTCAGACATCCGTCGAGGGGCCCCATATTGAAGAGGGTGCATATCCACCCATGCACAAATTTTGTGCACCGGGCCTCTAGCATCATTATAAAAAACCAAAACTGTAACCTAAACTGCCATCAATGCTCCATTTAAGCTGTCCTACTCGCCGAAACCGGTTTGGCTCAGTGGATAGAGCGTCAGCCTGCAGACTGAAGAGTCCCAGGTTCGATTCCAGTCAAAGGCATGTACCTTGGTTGCGGGCACATCCCCAGTGGGGCACGTGCAGGAGGCAGCTGATCGATGTTTCTCTTTCATCGATGTTTCTAACTCTCTATCCCTCTCCCTTCCTCTCTGTAAAAAAATCAATAAAATATATATTTTTTTTAAAAATGTCCTACTTGATGAACTAACAGGTCACGGGTAAAGTTGGGGAAAAAAAATATTGTGTGGGTCTGTTAAAACAAAGCTATGTTCCACCTCTGACCTCTGGGTTCAAATCAGTGTGCATGCTCCCTTGGGGAGGGCCTGCCCCCTGAGAATTCTGCTTTTAAGAAGCTTCCAAGATATGGAAACAACCTTAGTGTCCTTTGATGGATGATTGGATAAAGAATATGGGGTATATATATATAAAATGGAATACTACTCAGTCATAAGAAAAGATGAAATACTCCCATTTGCAAGAACATGGATGGATCTTCAGATATTTATGCTACGTGAAATTAAGACAAAGAAGGACAAGAATGGTATGATTTCACCTGTATGTGAGATACAAGAAAAAACAAACAAACCCCAAACTCTTAGAAACAGACAATAGAATGGTGGTTATCAGTGGGGAAGTGGGAAGAGGGGAGAATAAACAAGGTAAAATATGGGGTGAAAGAATATTAGACTTGGGTGGTGAACACATAATAGAGTATACAGATGTTGTAAGTTATATACCTGAAATTTATGTAATGCTATTAATAACAAATTTATTGCTACCTCAATATATTTAATTTTAAAAATAAAACAAAAAAGTGAATTTTTATTATTGTATCAGTTCTTTGAATAACTTTCATATACCTCTGAAGAACTTAAAAATGGTTAATTCTCTCAAATATTTATTCTATACACTTGTTTATACTATTGATTTTCACTATTTCTAAAGAAAATATTTGCTAAGTCAAAGGTTATTTTCAGCCTAGCAACTGTTAATAATTATTCCATATTTGGATTGGCTTCCAATTAATGAGGCTATCATTTGACTTGTACAAATTTGTATTTAAAAACCAGGACCCCTGTTTTTAAGACTTTTAAGTCTTTAAATAAAAAACAACACAAAAACTAAAACTAAAGTGCAGTAACCCTCGTACCATAGAACAGTGGTCAGCAAACTCATTAGTCAACAGACCAGCAAACCGTGGCTCACGATTTGCAGTTTGACCACCATTGCCTTAGAAAGATAAAGGGTAAATACAAATGGACAAATGAATTAAGGAATTTTACATTTGTATGCCCCCATTTTGAATTACAAAATACTTTTATAATGTCTTTCATACATACCAGGTTGAATCAAATAAAATTAAGATGCCTTTCATAAGTATCACATTCAATCACATAAAACTACCATATTTTTGTAGGTCAAAAAAGGTTGAGCTGAAACCGGTTTGGCTCAGTGGATAGAGCGTCGGCCTGCGGACTGCAAGGTCCTGGGTTCGATTCCGGTCAAGGGCATGTATCCTGGTTGCGGGCACATTCCCAGTACAGGGTGTGCAGGAGGCGGCTGATCGATGTCTCTCTCTCATCGATGTTTCTAACTCTCTATCCCTCTCCCTTCCTCTCTGTAAAAAAAAAAAGGTTGAATATCAGTAATTTTATTTTATTCAACCTAATACATTCAATAGGAGAAAAAAATAATACACACACACACACACACACACACACACACCTATTATATAAAAAGCTTGTGGTAGTCATGCCATCATGCCATAATGACTGATCAGCAGGAGGCTGTGTGCATAGGGTTTGCGGGGCTGTATGCAGGGCGATGCACATGAGTAGGCGGGAACTTGACTTGGGAGAACTTGACCAGAGGTGCAGGTGGGTTTCTGGGTCCCACTTCCTGTGGTGGCCATGGCAGCAGTAGCAGTGGGACTCTTTCTGGGTCCTGCCTCCCACGGTGGCTATAGCAACTGCGGGACTCTTTCTGAATCCTGCTGAGCTATGGAGCTATGAGTCCTGGGTCTCATGTGATTTCACATACTGGGTTCCTAGTCCTATCTAATAAAAGAGTAATATGCAAATTGACCATCACTCCAAACACAAGATGGCTGCCCCTATGTGGTCAAAAATCCTGCCCCCATGTAGACACAAGATAGCTGCCACAATATGACCAGCAAGGGAGGGCAGTTGTAGGCGATCAGGCCAGGAGGGAGGACAGTTGAGAGGGACCAGACTTGCAAGGTAAAGCAGTTGGGAGTGATCAAGTCTACAAGCAAGGGCAGTTAGGGATGATCAGGCCGGCAGAGGAGGGAAGTTGGGGGTGACCGGGCCTGCAGGGAAGGGCAATTGGTAGGGGGGACCCAGGCTTGCAGGGGAAGGCAGTTAGGGGCAATCAGGCTGGCAGGGGAGTAGTTAGCCATCAATCAGGCTGTCAAGGGAATGGTTAGAGGGTGATCAGGCTGGCAAGCAGAAGTGGTTAGGGGCAATCAGGAAGGCAGACAGGCGAGCAGTTGGGAGCCAAAAGTCCTGGATTATGAGAGGAATGTATGACTGCCCGTTTAGGCCTGATCCTGGTAGGACTTGACTGGAGATGTCGCTGGGTTTCTAGGTCCCACCAGGGCGGCAGGCGGATCCTACCAGGCCGGTAGAATTGGGCCTAAATGGGCAGTCAGATATCCCTCAAGGGGTCCCATATTGGAGAGGATGCTGAGGGACACACACCCTCGTGTACACATTTCATACACCGGTTCCTAGAGTGAGTGAGAAAGAGAGAGAGAGAGAGAGAGAGAGAGAGAGAGAGAGAGAGAGAGAGAG
>JAAGEH010000307.1:51862186-51977509 GCA_011751065.1 Lasiurus cinereus | reverse complement strand
GAGAGAGAGAGAGAGAGAGAGAGAGAGAGAGAGAGAGAGAGAGAGAGTAAAAGCCTAAGCAACCATTATGCCCAAATGACCAGAACAACCAGTTGACCAGTCGCTCAATGTAGGAGCTGCCCCCGGTGATCAATGTTCCCAGAGAGCAGTGGTTCTCAACCTGTGGGTCGCGAACAGCTAGCAGGGTCTCCTAAGACCATCAGAAAACACAGATATTTACATTAAGATTCATAACAGTAGCAAATTACAGTTATGAAGTAGCGACAAAAATAACTTTATGGTCGGGGATCACCACAACATAAAGAACTGTATTAAAGGGTTGCAGCATTAGGAAGGTTGAGAAGCACTGCCATAGAGGGAGGGCCACTCAACCAGAAGCCAGGCTCACAGCTGGCAAGCACAGCTGCAGCGGCAGGAACCTCTCCCAACTCCGCAGCAGCACTACCAAGCAGCAGCAGGCTCAGTGGGCCAGGATGAGTGTGTGTGTTGCCAGGCCCCAGTGCTGCCTGCTGCACTGCTACATCCCTTAGGGGATATCCGACTGCCAGTTTAGGCCTGCTCCTTACAGACCTCATGTGGGGATCAGGCCTAAACCGGCAGTCGGACATCCCCCAAAGGGTCCTGGATTGCGAGAGAGCGCAAGCCAGGCTGAGCTATCCCCTCCCCGCCCATGCAGAAATCCAAACACCGGGCCTCTAGTTTAAAATAAATGGCTAAAAGAATGCAGGAGAAAGGTAAATAAGGAGTTGCGTGTTCGTCATGAGATGCTGATCTTTAAAGGACGGGGATCTCATCCTTCATCTTTGCACATCTGAAGAATGCAAGGGCACCAAATCTAAGCTATTTTCCCTATCAATGCAAAACAGTATCACACATATGAAAATATTACTGGCAATAGCTGTTTCCCTGATTTAAATCATAAACCACTGGTGACTTGCCAAATTTTTTAGTCCCTGTCTTGAAAAGATGCCATTAAAAGATAAAATGAGTTCATCAAGGTCTTTCAGGAAATTAATTCCAACTATATGCCACATCGTTGCCAACATAGCACTGCCCAGAAATTGTTCACAGGAATGAATGACAGGAGCAAGGTTTTCAATAGATAGAAAATAAAGCTTCATAGAGAGGAAACAAAAAGCCAGCACAAATGGGACACCTGGAGTGTGGTTGTTAGGGAAGGATTATGGTGAGCTTCCAAGGGCAGGTTAGGGAGTCTGGGTTTCACTCCCACCCTAATGGTGACCCCTGAGTACTTGTGCCATGCTACAAAGGTAAGAAGTTGACATGGGGAATGAGGAAGTAATGGGCAGAAGGCCAGGCAGGAAGGATTCTATATAATAAAAGGATAATATGCAAATCGACCAAACAGTTGATACAACTGGTCACTATGGCGCGCAATGACCAACAAGGGGCAGACGCTCACCACAGGAGCTGCCCCCTGGCTAAGGGACCACTCCCCCCACCCCCAAGTACACGAATGTTGTGCACTGGGCTTCTAGAACTGTTATAACAGTTATGAGGAAAATGAATAGGTTCCTGAACTATGCAGGCAGCCAGAAAAGAAAGAGAGAAAGGGTCAAAGAAATAAAAAATGTTGGAGCTCCCCATGGTGTACATGATGGACTTGAGAGCAAAGAATTTTATGCAGATATGAAAGCCAACAGAAATAAATAAAAATGCATATTTTTGAATATTTAGCATCACATTGGGAATTTTAAAATATATTTTATATAATGCTATTAATAACATATTTTATATAATAACAAAATTCAGCTAGGTTTTCTATAGTAAGATTACTCAGAAGTGCTGCAAAATAATACCAACAACAATGAGCCTTAACCAGTCCCTACATAAATTCATAGCAGAAGGACCCCCTCAAAGGGATTAAGTGACACTATCCTATTAAATACTGGATGGATTACATATTTATTTCAAGTCTCTGACAGCAAGAATACTCTTTTTGATACATTGTTTATTATAAGAACTGCTATTTGGCCCCATAAGTATAATTATGTAAATATGGACTAATGGACAGAGGTCTGGAATCAACAGTTTTGCCTCAGCTTGCCAATCACTTTCTTTTAATTGAGGTGAAATTTAAATAACATAAAATCAACCATTTTAAAGTGAACAATGCAGGGACATTTAGTTCATCCTTAATATTGTGCAACTACCACCTCTATTTCCAAAAGCCATTCATTTCTTAAAAGGAACAATGATATTCCTCTTACCATGTGTAACATGAGGATAGCATACATAACTATTTTAAAAATTGGTGAGATCACAGTAGGCCTTTAACTGATCATCTACCACTCAGACACAGACACACAGACACACACACACACACAGACACACACACACACACACTCTCTCTCTCTGTTTTCCCCATTACAGTTACTTAAAGTGTTGCGGCAGGAATTTTATTCTAAATACGGGAGGTGGAGGGGGTCCCTCAGCCCAACCTGCACCCTCTCCAATTCGGGACCCCTCGGGGGATGTCCGACTGCCAGTTTAGGCCCAATCCCTGCCAGCAGTCGGACATCCCTCTCACAATCTGGGACCGCTGGTGCCTAACTGCTCACCTGCCGGCCGACCTGATCACCTTTAACTGCCCCTTTACTCCCACTGCCAGCCTGATCCCACCTAACCACCTCTTCCTGCTGGCCTGGTCAGCCCCAACTGCCCCCCTATCAGCCTGGTCGCCCCCCACAGTCTGCTGTTCAGTCGTTTGGTCGTCCCTCACTAACTCCCCTGCCAGCCTTGTAGCCCCACACAGCCTGCTGTTTGCTCGTCCATCTGGTTATTTCGGTCGTGACAGTGCCTGGCTTTTTATATATTAGGATAGGCTCCTGGAGTTTCACAACATATTAAATTTAGAAAATGAATACAAACTCTACTATATCTTTGATACAAATCTTATAAATTAATGTCTCATATTCTTTTTACATAAGTACCAGAAAAGCTCTTTTTAAAAAAATTTATCTTTATCGTTTAAACTTTAAAGTATTACAGATGTCCTGTTTGTGTTTTTTTATTTTCCCCCTTGACCCCCTCTAACCGGTACCCATCTCTCCCAGGTTTTCACCACCCCTATTGCCTGTGTTCTTGGATTATGCATAGATGCATATAAGTTCCCCAGTTAATCCTCCCCTCCTTCCCCCTAACGTTCCCCTTCCCACTGAAGTTTGTCAGCCTATTGCATGTTTTTATGCCTCTGGATCTATTTTGTTCATTAGATTCCACAAATGAGTGAGAAAATGTGATACTTATCTTTCTCTGATGACTGGCTTATTTAGATTAGCATAATACTCTCCAGGTTCATGCCCATTGTTGCAAATGGTGAGTTCTTTCTTTTTTTACAGCTGTGTAGCATTCCATTGTGTAAAGGTACCACAGCTTTTTTATCCACTCATTCACTTATGGGCACTTGGGCTGTTTCCAAATCTTAGCTACTATAAATTGCACTGCCATGAACAAAGGGGTGGATATATTCTTTCTGACTGGTGTTTCTGGATTCTTAGGTGATGTTATTTTAGAAGACAAAAAAAGTCTAAAAGAGACTTCAATGTACATACCTTATTGGGATAGCTGGCTGCTTCCTCCCCAGATTGACTTCAAAGAGGAAGCCTTCTACGGCAATAAATAAAAATTGTGCAAATGTCACAATGTTCCCGCATCCTGGATGCTTCCTGCATAGTGAGAAAAAAAAAAAAAAAAGGCACAAAAAAACTGAGATAAAGACTACTATGACTTGTTATACTGACAGTTCAGAGGAACAGGGAGATAGATTTCCATCACCCACTGTCCTCTCAGTTTTCATGTCCCATGGATCACATACATTTAGCAAGACCTCACAGAGAAGAATGCCAAATCTTACTTCATTCTTCTGTAGGTATAGCAGGCCATCAGGAAGGACCACTCGGATACACTCTTCCTGGAACTATGACACAACTTTCCTGGTAAACTGTAGGAATTGGTCAGTCAGATGTTCTTTTTGAGAGCTTCACTTAACCAAGAGGATTTTATTCAGGATCCTAGTCAGCCTATGCAGCATATGCTCAGGTCTCCTAGAAATGTTTATGTATCCTCCTGACCAGGAATCTCCAAGACTACAGTCAACCAAAGACTCCTATCTGGGGACACTGCCTTAGCTCCCCTACAGGGGCAAAAATTGATTCTTGGGGTGGGGGAAAGCTTACTATTTTGTAAGTATAAAGCACAGATATATGTACAGCACATAAACCCATAATAGTGTGTCTCTGGGGGGATGACTAAGAAAACAATGTCTAAAAGGGGGTTTTAGATGAGGGTGGGGAGAGAGGTAAGAAGCAATAATGAGTTGAAACGGGTTTGGCTCAGTGGATAGAGTGTTGGCCTGCAGACTTAAAGGTCCCAGGTTCGATTCCGGTCAAGAGCATGTACCTTGGTTGCAGGCACATCCCCAGTAGGAGGTGTGCAGAAGGCAGCTGATCGATGTTTCTCTCTCATCGATGTTTCTAACTCTCTTTCTCCTTCCTCTCTGTAAAAAAATCAATAAAATATATATATATATATATATATATATATACACACACACACACACACACACACACATATATATATATATATATTTTAAAAAGAAGCAATAAAGAAAAGAATGAGGACACTGCTATAGTGTACTATTCTCCACAACCTTTAACACAAATATATTAGGCACTCAATGAATGTCCATGAAATTCCATCGAAGCTCTTCAGTGACCTACGTAAGGGATGGGGAATCTTTCACAGTGACTTAGGAGAAAATGGACAAGAAAATTCCTTCTGGCATCCCTCCTGAGGCACTCTGAAAAGGAGTTACCAAAACTGTTTGTGGTTTTCTTGAGCTTGTCCTCCATGAGGCTCTGCTCAATCACTGGAGGAAGGTCAAAGTGAGCAGCTAGCTGCCTTTGTTTTCCTGAAGGTTCCCAATGCCCCATACTACCCATATTCCCACATTACAAAATCCAGCCTTCCTTTCCTACACCTTCACCTTCACCCAAGACATTTACCCACAGCTAGTGAGTAGAGGGGTATAATTATATTACTAAATATTAATACAATGCTATTTATTAAAATAAACTCCATCCTCTGTTAATGGTTTTCATATTAAATAGCAGTGACAAGTATACAAATTCCAAATCTACCTATCAGGCGTAAAAATAAACAGCTCCAAGCACAAGCCTGTGTTTGCACCAGAGGCAGACCTGTTGTTACTCTTTAGGCTCCACTGCCTATGAAAACTCCTGCTTTATTTCAATTCAGTGATTTCTCTTAGCACCTCTTGTGTTCCAGGGACAGGGCTAAAGGTTGCAGGAACCCATAAATAATCCTGTAAGACATTTACCTCATTGAAGGAGCTAATTAAAGCCATTAGCATCACTATAAATTAAGAGAAGGAACCTGAGCTCTAGATAGTTCTTGGCACAGTCTACACACCTAGGCTGCTCGCTACAACCAGAGCCCTGGGAGCCTCCCCTCCCATTCCGATTGGATTGGTCTGGGGTAGGGTCCTGTACTGTTGAAAGCTTCCCACTTGATTGTCATGTGCAGCCAGAGCCGAGAACCCTAAGATAGGTCTGGGGAAAAGGCCAGGAGGGGTGAGGGTGCATGTAAGATGCACAGGTAATCTTTATGTGCTGGCACAGGGTTGAGAATTACTGCACTCCAGTGGCTAAAAATTCAGTGACATGCAAGATGCAGCTGTCATTACCCTGTGACATGGACGTTGATTACATCTAGTTTTCTTATCTTTTAAATAGGAACAGTATGAGTGCCTATCTCATTGGTTTTATTGCAGAGCAAATAAGCCAGTCCCTTATACATACTTCCCATAGTGTCTGCCAAGCAGGGGAAAAGGCAGACGAGGGCTCTAGGATGGCCAAAATGTTGCATCTTGCATAGCAGAAAGTCCTCAATTGAATATAGTAACCTTTTAAAATATATTTATTTTGACTGTTTTTTCTCACCTATAAATCAAAAGGGACATGTTTTTAACCTGAGGATGTGATGGGAAAAAATATACATAACATGCCAAACCCAAGATTTAGCCCAAGGGCTCAAAAAGCTTCCTTGTTTTCCTCCTCCCATTTCTCTTTACCAAAAGCTTAGATCAATTCAACTAAAGAACAATTAGGAAGTACCTATTGTGCATAAAGTTAGGGGCTAGCTGCCAGGAAGCTCCCATGTGAAAGAGACCTGATCCCTGCTCTCGAGATGACAGGATGAAGGAGGAGTATGAAATAGTAAGGACTCAGTGCCACTGAGGGAGGGCTAGAGGAAGGGGCCCCTACTCTCTGGGCAGTGTCTGGCCTTCACTCAAGCACCTGAGTGAATGTGGGGATGCCTCAAGATCTGGATTTAGGGTATCTCCAACAACACATCCCACACCCAGTAGGAGTCACTTCCTATCAGCCCCTTGACAACTCTAATCTCCATTCTCTATTTCCATAGGATTATTAAATTTCCCTATTGTACTCACATGATGCCATTTTTTTAAAAATGAACTTACAGAGCTTTTTAGATGTGGATACCAGTAGAATTATTTATTTTAACTTAAATAATTCATTTTAAAACTTCAGAGTAAAAACTTAGAGCCTTTTCCCTAAATCACTTTTGTTGAAATTCATTTATCAGGAATTATCATCATAACTGAAAACAGTCTCTTTGGCAAGAATCCAAATTTATTTTATTTCATTTTAATTTTTTATATAAAATTTTTTTAATCCTCAACCGAAGATATGCTTTTACTGATTTTAGAAAAAGACATACGCCGAAACCAGTTTGGCTCAGTGGATAGAGCGTCACCTGTGGACTCCAGGGTCCCAGGTTCGATTCCAGTCAAGGAGGCAGCTGATCGATGTTTCTCTCATCAATGTTTCTCTCTATCCCTCTTCCTTCCTCTCTGTAAAAAATCAATAAAATATATATTTTTTTAAAAGAGAGAGAGAGACATATATGAGACATTGGTTGCCTCTCATATGCACCCTGACTGGGGATTGAACCCACAATCTGGGAATGTGTCTGACCAGGAATCGGACCTACGACCCTTTGGTGCATGAAACAACACTCCCACCAACCGAGCTATACTGGCCAAGGCAAATTTTTATTTTAAAAAAAAGGCAACTTTGAAGAGAAAGAATTTGGCATATATTTCATGCCTTTTGTTATTTTATATTCTAGATTTAGGAAACTATTCTATTTGATTCAGTACTAGGCACTTGACTGGAATAAAATGGGGGAAAGAAAATGTTTCAGATTGTTTTCTTTGCGTAAGACTCAATATCTTGCCTACGCAGTTAGCTAATGCAGATCCCCTCAATCATTCACACCTGCTCTTTACGCTACATTGTGGCCTGCATTTTATTTTAGATCCGAAACATAGGTATGAACATCAGAAAGAAAAATCTACATTTGTTTTCCAATTTGGGAAAAATAATTTAAAATGTTCAATTCTCCCTGCAATTCACTTTAGCATTTCCATTTTTCTACTTGCCACTTATTACGGCACCCAATGGTTCCAAGGAAGCCATATAAAAAGCGCAGCTCCTGCTCTATAAAGATTTATGAGCTGTGATGTCCCAAGACAGAGTAACAAATTCTGAGAAGGCCAAAACCAGAAAGAACTTTAAAGACCATGCAGTCCAACCAGCTCTTATTTTATTGTAACATGAGAAGTCATGAGTTGCCCAAGCAAAGCAGGAAAAAGCTGCTATTCATCTGCTGTCCCATTCATTAAATAAATGTACTCCTCTCCTTATGAAAACCCATTACTAGATTTACAAAAAAGGATAAATGAGCGACGATTTATTTACACATTGTTCAAAGTGTTCTAAATAGAAGCTTCCATAATGCATGAAAACATTCTGTAAAGTTACATTTATCCACAACTTCTCAGGAACAAAGTCATAATACAAGGTAGACCTGCACTGAAATAAAAGTTGTCAGAGGGGAGGGGAAGCCCAAGTGTGCGTCAGGCTTTGCACACGAATCTCCTTCAAATCCACGTGAGGCAGGTGGCGCCATCACCTCCCCGCCCCACTTCTAGTGTTGAGCAAACAGACTGGGGAGAGCAAGTAATTTAGCTCAATACTCATAACTAGTAAGAGGGCCTTCAGCTGTTAGCATAACTGACATCACACAACCTTTCAGAAAATTTAATTTAATGGTATATTCAACACAAATGTGACACTATAATTCTCTGACCTTTATTTGGCTGGCCTGATTTTATCACATTTTTGTATTTTAAAATCAATTTCCATTTGTTAAGTTTTATGAATTCTTATATATTTTGAAAATTAACCCCTTATCAGATATATATCTGTGGCAAATATGTTCTCCCATACAGTGGGCTCCGTTTTCATTTGTTGATGGTTTCTTTTGCTATGGCAGAAGCTTTTTATTTTTATATAGTCCCATTTGTTTATTTTCTCCTATGTTTCCCTTGCCTTAGGAGATCTATCAGCAAACATATTGCTACAAGAGGTGTCTTAGATTTTGCTGCCTATTGTTTCTTATGAAATTTTTATGGTTTCATGACTTACATTTAAGTCTTTTATACCTTTTGAATTTGTTTTTGTGTATGGTGTAAGTTGGTGGCCTAGTTTCATTTTTTTGCATGTGTTTGTCCAATTTTCCTAACACCACTTATTGAAGAGACTGTCTTGACTCCATTATATATTCTTGCCTCCTTTGTCAAATATTAATTGAGGAGAAACCAAAATGGCGGCATAGGTCACCTAAACTGCTGCCTCTCACAACAATTTCAAAACTACAACTAAAAGACAGAGCAGACAGGAAAGCTGGCTGAGTGGAAATTCTACAACTAGAAGGAAAGAGAGGGGCTCACAGAGACCCAGAGGAGCTACAAAAAGCTGAGGTACGGAGACACATGCATGCAGAGAGTGGGCGGTAGAGTGCCTGGCTGGCTTTCTCTGGCAGGAGGGAGAGGGAGATGGAGACTCCCGACTGCACTGAACCCCAGTTCCAGGCGAGACTCATACGGGGGCGCGGGGGGGAGAGTATGGACTGTCGTGAAAAGGAAAGAGTGCACAGAAATTTAGGGGAGCCGTGCAAGGGCAGAGGTCTGGGGGCACGCACACCACTGAGCACAGAGAGGACGGACTACTGGCTTTCCCTAGTGGGCAGGAGACAGAGCCTCCCAACTGCAATGAACTCCACTTCTGACTGCACTGAACCCCAGTTTCGGGCGAGACCCTGGGGACCTAGACTCATAAGGGTCCCGGAGCGCAAGGGAACCAGAAAGGCAGAGGTCTAGAGGCACGTGCACAGAGAGGGCTGCAGCAATTACCAAGAGACACTTGAGACCCAGGGGCCGTGTAGGGTGGGGCTGACTGGAAGCCAAGGCTGTCTACTCAGCCCTGAGACTCCACCCCATTCAAGATCAACAGAGAGGCTTTTGCTGTTTTGCAAGTCTTGTATCATAAGGCTGACTCCAGCACAGAAGTTCTCTCAGCATAGAGAAAATGTGGAGACAAAGGAACAGATCAAAATAAAAGAAATGGCGGAAAACAAAAAACTGGATATAGAGTTCAAAACCACAGTTATAAGGTTTTTCAAGTATTTCCTAAAAAAGATGGATACATTTAGCGAGACCCAAGAGGAGATGAAAAAGGACCAACTAGAAATTAAACATACACTGACTGAAATAAAAAATTTTATACAGAGACTTAACAGCAGACTAGAGGAACACAAGAATCAAGTCAAAGATTTGAAATACAAAGAAGCAGAAAACACTCCACTGGAAAAGCAAAAAGAAAAATGAATCCAAAAATGTGAAGACAGGGTAAGGAGCCTCTAGGACAACTTCAAGAATACAAACATCAAATTATGGGGGTGCCAGAAGAAAAGAGAGAGCAAGATATTGAAAACGTATATGAAGAAATAATGACTGAGAACTACCCCCACCTGTTGAAAGAAATAGACTTACAAGTCCAGGAAGCACACAGAACCCCATATAAAAGGAATCCAAAGAGGACTACACCAAGACACATCCTAATTAAAATGCCAAGACCAAAAGACAAAGAGAGAATATTAAAAGCAGCAAGAAAAAAACAGTTCATTACCTACAAGGGAGCACCTATACGACTGTCAGCTGATTTCTCAACAGAAACTATGCAAGCCAGACGGGAGTGGCAAGAAATATTCAACATGATGAATAGCAAGAACCTACAACCAAGAATAATCTATCCAGCAAAGCTATCATTCAGAATTGAAGGGCAGATAAAAAGCTTTACAGAGAAGAAAAAGCGAAAGGAGTTCATCAACTCCAAACCAGTATTATATGAAATGCTGAAAGGTATTCCTTAAGAAGAGGAAGAAGAAAAAGGTAAAGATAAAAATTATGAACAACAAATACATGTCTATCAACAAGTAAATCTAAAAATCAAGTACATCAAAAATCTGATTAACAGAATAAACTGGTGAATATAATAGAATCAGGGTCATAGAAAGGGAGTAGACTGACAATTCTCAGGAGGAAAGGGGGAAGGGGGGGTGCAGGGAGAGACTGGACAAAAATCACACACCTATGGATGAGGACAATGCAGGGGTGGTAAGGGCAGAGGGAGGGGTGGGAGCCAGGTAGAAGGGAGCTATGGGGGGGGGGAAGAGGAAAAAATGTAATAATATGAACAATAAAGATTTATTAAATCAAAAATAAATATTAATTGAGCATAATGGCTTGGGTCGATTTCTGGGTTCTCTGTTCTGTTCCACTAAATCTAATTGCCAGGACCAGGCTGTTTTGATTACTGTGGCTCTGTAGTATAACTTGATATCTGGTATTGCAATCCCTACCACTTTGTTCTTCTTTCTCAAGATTGCTGCGGCTATGCGCGGTCTTTTTTGGTTCCATATAAATTTTGGAATATTTGTTCTGGATCAGTGAAATATGCCATTGGAATAAAGGAATTGCATTACATTCATAGATTGTTTACAAACAATCCAATTAAAAAATGGGCAAAGACCTCAATAGATACTTCTCCAAAGAGGACATACAGCTGGCTAAGAGACATATGAAAAAAATGTTCAGTCACTAATCATCAGAGAGATGCAAATTAAAATGACAATGAGGTTTCTCACACCTGTCAGAATGGCTATCATTAACAAATCAACAAAGAGCAAGTGGTCATGAGGATGTGGAGAAAAAGGAACCCTAATACACTGCTGGTGGGAACAGAGACTGGTGCAGGCACTGTGGAGAACAGTATGGAGTTTCCTAAAAAAAAAAAAAAATTAAAAATGGAACTGCCATTTGACCCAGTGATCCCACTTCTAGGAATATATCCTAAGAAACCCAAAACACCGATCAGAAAGAATGTATGTACCCCTATATTATAGCAGTACAATTTACAATAGCTAAGATCTGGAAATAGCTCAAGTTAGATGAGTGGATAAAAAAAAGCTGTGGCTCATTTACACCATGGAATACTATGCAGCAGTAAAAAAAGAAAAATGTCTTACCCTTTGGGATAGCATGGAGGGACCTGAAGAGTATGATACTAAGTCAAGCAAGCCAATAGAGAAAGACAAGCATCACATGACCTCACATGTGGAATCTAATGAACAAAATAAACTGATGAACAAAACATTTCCAGAGGCATAAACACATGGAACAGATTGACTAATCTCAGAGGGAAGGCAGGGTGGTAGAGGGGGTGAGAAATGGCAAGAGATTAACCAAAGAACTTCTATGCATATCTGCATAACCCATGGACACAGATAACAGTGCAGTGAAGGCCTGAAGAGGAGGTTGGGGCAGGGGTCCATGAGGAAAAAAGGGAGACATATGTAATACTTTCAACTACAAAGATAAATTTTTAAAAAGTAAAAGAACAGAAATCATTAAAAAAAAAAAAACTGATTTCCAAAGTAACCTTCCTTTAAGGGATACATTGCTATATCCCTCGCAACCTACTCTCAAGAAAGACAAATGGCCCTGGCCAGTGTGGCTCAGTTGTTGTTGGACTTCCTCCTGTCACCACAAAGCTGCCAGTTGGATACTAGGTCTAGGCATATACCCAGGTTTTGGGCTGGATCCCCGGTGTGGAGCCTGCAAGAGGCAGCTGATAGATGTTCCTCTCTTCCTTTCTAAAAATCAATAAACTATTCTTTAAAAAGTACTTTATCCTTTTAAAGGAAAAGAACAACAAATGACAGATACCAACACTGTCTGCATAACGAAATTTCAAGCTCAGTAACTGCAAAAATGAACCTCACACAGAGTTTACCTTAAACTGGTTGCTTCAGAATGACTTAATCGATGGTATCAGAAAAACAAAATACATTTCTAGTGGGCACCACATGAGAAACTGGGTGACCAAAACCTACAGCCTGCTCAAGTTCAAAATTAACAGGGATGTTGAAAAGAATTATTGGACTAGGAGTTTAAATATCCTGGATTCCAGTTTTGTCTCCGCCACTTACAAGGAGTAAAAGACTATCTGACTTCTTGAGAACTGTTCCATTTTCAGTAAAACAGGCAGTATAATTCTTATATGGGACACAGATTGTCCTGATGGCCCATGGAGATAACGTGTAGACTTGGAAACATGATGGTAGATACCGCCATAAATAGCATTTTACAGCAGAAGGAGGAGGTCCAGAGAAGCGAAATGATTTGAAAAGGTTACCCAACCAGGGTATGACAAAGCCAAGAATGAAGTTCATAATTTCGAGATTCTTTCCGTCCTGAGCCTTTTTCAGGATACCTGTTGCTTTTTCTGTAACAGTCTGCACCCACTGAACGTTGCACATTATTACTCAACATTATTTGCATGCCATTCTAGTTTTCCTTTGGTAAAGCCATATATTTTTTTAAGCTAACATTGCATAAGTCTCAGGTGTGCAACATTAAAATTTGACATCTGTGTATAATACCTCCTGCTCACCACTGGAAGCTTCTATTCTAACAGATCCAGAGGCATAGACACATGGAACAGATTGACTAATCCCAGAGGGAAGGTCGGGTGGTAGAGGGGGTGAAAGGTGGGAAGAGATTAACAAAAGAACCCCATTTTTTTATTATTATTGAGTTTATTGGGGTGACTCTGGTTAATAAAACCATACAGGTTTCAAGTGTACAACTTAATAAAAACATCATCTGAACCCTGTGCTCACCACTTAAAGTCAAGTATATTTCTGTTCCCACTTACCTCTTCTTTGCCCACTTCCACCTCCCAAACCTCTCCTTTCCACCGGGCTATCACCATACTGTTGTCCCTGCCTATGAGTCAGATATATTTATATTTTTTCTTAACCCCTTCACCTTTTTTCACCCAGCCCCCCAACTCTCCTCCCCTCGGACAGCTGTCAATCTGTTATGTACCTATGCTTCTGTTTCTATTTTGTTTGTCAAATGATTGTATTGGTTACATTCTACATATGCCTGGGATCATATGGTATCTGTCTTTCTCTGACTGGCTTATTTCACTTAGCATCATACTCTCCAGGTCCCTCCATGCTGTTGCAAAAGGTAAGAGTTTCTTCTTTTTTTTATAGCCAAATAGTATTCCATTGTATAAATGCACTACAGTTGTTTTTACCCACTCCCCCAATCTTAATTTACAAAGTTACGCCCCAAAACACATGCCTCCCAATTTAAAGACTAATATCTTAAAGCTGGAAATGCTCTCTTGCATCAATTCTAAGTGACCACATACATAAATAAGAACTGATTCACCGCTGAGAGGTAATGTTTGGGCAAAGTACTCATGGCCACCTAATCTATAAGGGTGTACAAAACAAATGCTCTGCAGGCACTTTAACACACAGGGCACTTTCTTTGCAGCGTGTACAAAGTCAGACTGCATTATAAGTCGTTATTACCCGGTTGGAGAAAAGAGCTAGAGGAACCTACAAGATTCTGCCAAACTTGAGCCCAGTCACGTGGGAAATTCTCCGGGATTCAGTCCCCCGGTGTGTGAAAGAGGGGTGATGCCAGCAACACCCCGAGAGTTTCCTGCGAGGGATGCTGTGAAACTCTTCGGTGGGGCAGCGGACGGAGCGCAGGATGGAGGAGTGGCGGCGCAGAGCCGACCCCGCGGGGCGTGGGGGTGACGCGTGGGGGCGCCCCTCCGGCTTTCTCGGTTCAGCCCCGGGAACCGCGGGGTCACTCACCTGACCAGCAGCTCCAGGAAGATCACGTTACTGCAGCAGCCCGCGAACACCAGGCCCACCGCGAAGAGCGGGCGCATGGTCAGCGCGGGGAAGGAGAGCGAGCGCGCGGAGGAAGCGCCCGCCTTAGACCACTACCTCGGCGGTGGCACGGAACATCGTCCCTTCCCGGAGCGCTGCTTTTCCCCGGTGCCGCCACCAACGCTCCGGGCCAGAGGAGCTGTAGTTCACTGTCAGCCCCGGCCCCATTCATTCGAGGGGGCGCTCTGGTCCCAGCCAGACTACACATCCCAGGATGCCGCGCGCCCTACGTCACGCTAGGACGTGCCCTGCTTCTGCTGGGACCCTCCACTAGAGAAGAGAGAGAAGTGAGGTTATCGTCATGCCTCTCGCGATAGGAAGCCGCAAGGTTTGTTGGGAAGTGAAGTTCCAACCCTGCCGAGGTGGTTTCCGGCGAGTCTGCCCAGGGCTCAGAGAGGGATGCGAGCGTCACTGTCTCAACAAACACAGCGGGCGGCACTAGAGCTGCAGACCTGTGATCGACCGCTGGCGGCGTGCTAGCATCTGAAACAATTCTGAATTGAGTGAAAGCAAAAATTCCTCTGAACTTACTTTTCTACCTTTTGAAAGGAGCAATGGAGTCAAAAGGTGCTGAAATTGAATGTTGGCTCAGCTGCTAATCAGCTCTGCTATCTCAGGCAACTTCTTCGAGCCTTAGTCTCATTATTGGTTAAAAACAAAACAAAACGGGAGCAGTAATGCCCAGTTAGCAGTAATGCACATCTTACCGTTTGTGAGGTTTACAAGCTATGATCGCCTAGGGATCTTGTTAAAATGTGGATTCTGATTCATTACACCTGCAACTTGTCCTGAGATTCTGCATATCTAACAAGTTCCCAGGTGCTGCTGATGCTGCCGCTCTGTGGACCTCACTTAGAAGAGCAGATACCTATAAACTAATTGTTTCTGGGGACTTCTCTACCCCACCCCATTGACTTTGAGACATCCTGCCACCCAAATGTTTCTTTTCTCCTTCTCCTTAGCCTACCGTCATGCTACAAGTAATTTATCTTT
Organism: Lasiurus cinereus; assembly: GCA_011751065.1. Taxonomy (NCBI): domain Eukaryota; kingdom Metazoa; phylum Chordata; class Mammalia; order Chiroptera; family Vespertilionidae; genus Lasiurus; species Lasiurus cinereus. The sequence goes on along the minus strand of JAAGEH010000307.1, from coordinate 51,962,284 downwards.
CTCCTTCACTTTACCACCAAGTATCTTTAAAAACTAATCTATAGTCCTAGCCTTTTCTGATCAAAGCCCAGATTTTTAAAAATAATTTCATTTTGAGTTCTACTGACCTCTTAATTGTCAAAACCATATACAAGTCTTTAAGTACTGTTTCATTTAATGTCATTTAGTTATAATGTTTATAAGATGCCATTACAACTTAATTCTTGCTTGTATCAGGCTAGGGCAGTGCCACAAGCAGCAAGCTGGTGTGCTGCAAGAATTTTTAAAATGTGCAACACTTGACTAATTAGTCGGGACACTAACCTATTTTCCTTTAGATCAGTGGTCAGTAAATTGTGGCTCGAGAGCCACATGCGGCTCTTTGGCCCCTTGAGTGTGGTTCTTCCACAAAATACCATGGCCTGGGCGAGTCTATTTTGAAGAAGTGGCATTAGAAGAAGTGTAAGTTTAAAAAATTTGGCTCTCAAAAGAAATTTCAATTGTTGTACTGTTGATATTTGGCTCTGTTGACTAATAAGTTTGCCGACCACTGCTTTAGATTATCAAATTAAAAAAAAAAAATGACAACAGCCAGCACAATAGCCCTGTGGTATGAATGAATCAAAATTATACTTTTTTTCTCAGATTGGCAAAAAACATATATTTTGGTGTGCTACAGAATTTTACTTATTAGCTTGTGTGTGCCATTATGTACATTGTTTCACTTAAAGTCACAGTTTTCAAGAACCTATCAATGATGTTAAGTGTACCAGTCTTACTTGATCCTGCAAATGGCTTTTGACAATGAAACTCAATGCTCTGACATTCTCTTGTCCCTCTGCTCATAAGACACGAGTCTCCTCTTTCTCTTTCTACTTCTCTGACTTACTTTTTTTCAGTTTTCTTTGCAGGCTTTTCCTTCTCCATCCACTTGAATTCTCCTTTCAGAGTTCCATCATCTGTCCCTTCCTTTTTGGCCCAAACACATTCTATTGGTGATCTCATCTCTGCAACTTCAACCATCACCATATGTAACTGTGAACCTACACATACATACATCTATGTACAGCCCCCATCTTTCTCATGTCTTAAATCAAAGTTTCCAACTGCCTATTTGACATCTTCCACAATGGGATGTCTGAAGAGAGGAACTATCTGCTCACAAAAGCTTTCTGTGTGTAGCTTTTCAATGCATCATTCACAGCCTCTTCCTCTGTAGCTCCAGCGCTCCATCCATCCCTAAACCATTCCAGGAATTAGGTTGCATTGTAGTTATCTGTTTTCATGTCAGTCTTCCTCCTGCTCTAGCCCCTTGGTGGACCAGCATCAAGAATAACTAATTCATCTCTAGGTCCTTAGCATCATATATATGACTGGTATCTAATATGTACATACACTTTTTGTTGAGTAGATAATTGAGCTTGACTTCTTATTTGAGTAGAATAATTCACACCTCACAAAGTCAATTACAGTGGTACCTCGAGATACTAGTTTAATTCATTCCGTAACCTTGAGGCATGGGAAACTATGAGACACTCCAATCACGGTAAACTGGTGGATAGTGTGCAGCCGGCCGATCCTCGCAATTACTCGTATCTCAACTGTTGCTCATATTTCAAAGCCGACGGCTCGTATCTCAAAAATCTCGTATGTCAGGGCACTCGTATCTCGAGGTACCACTGTAATATGTAGTCTTTTTCAGTCTAATGATTTTTTTATTTATTCTTTATTTTTTTATTAATTTTTTACAGAGAGGAAGAGAGAGGGATAGAAAGTCAGAAACATTAATGAGAGAGAGACATCGATCAGCCGCCTCCTGCATGCCCCACACTGGAGATGTGCCCGCAACCAAGGTACATGCCCCTGACCGGAATTGAACCTGGGACCTTTCAGTCCGCAGGCCGATGCTCTATCCACTGAGCCAAACCGATTCCGGCTGATGAATTTTTTAAAATGCAAACATCAAAAAGGCACTAGCAGAAAACAGAACATTGCCAGCAACTCAGAAGTGCCTTTGCCCCTTCCAATCACTGACCCCCTCTGGGAGTAAGTGCTTTTCTTTCTAGCACTAGAGATTCCTTTTGCCTGTTTGGGCAGGGTGGGTTTATTGGAAAGGCTGTAAATCCACAACTGGTAGACCCCAGATGTCAATTTTTACCCCAGTTTTAGGGGTTATTTCAACTTTGGTTGTCTGGCATGAGACAGACTGGGATCAAGTCTCAGCTCTGACATCTCTAGCACAGTAGCTGATAGAACACAAAGGTGACCTGGGCAAGGTTTTAGAATTTTTAAGATCAACCTCACGTTCTTAACCTGTACAAAGAGACAGATGATACTAGTTCCCGCCCTCAGAGGCTTGTAATGAGGGATGAATAAGATGATTGTTTGAGAAATGCTTAACTCAGGGCCTGGCACATAATGAGTGGTTCAAGTCTGTTAGGCCCCTGTGCACTAAGCCCTGTGCTAAGGTGGGGGCACAAAGATGCATAAGACAGTCTCATGCCTCAGAGAGCTCACAGGTATGATGAGAGAGAGACATGGTGTCACTGCAGAGGTTTTCTCATGTTCCATTTGGGACAATAGCACAACCTATGCCCTTCCTCCCTAGTCCCCGTCCTTTTTTAAACTCCCAAGGTGTCTTTCTAGCCCCAGCGGGGCCCCTGCAGACCCTCACAGCCTTCATTATTGCCACCCCTGTTTTCATGCTGTCCGGTGGCAGAGGGTCTCTGTTCCATTAAAGGTGATTTGTGTTCTATCAGCTACTGTGCTGTAGAATGTTCTTTACCTTCTATTGACCTGTGACCCCATGAGTCAACCGCAGCCGCAGCTTCCATACCATAATATCATCAAAAAGATCTCGGCAAAGTTGTTAGCATTTCATAGGGGCTTTAGTGACAATACTGAGCTGGCAGAAGGGTCTTATGAGTCATGAATATGAATATCATTATTCAAATTACTCTGGTAGATGTTGAAGATAAAAGGAAATGTTTTATTTTGTGTTCATTAAGCACTGGAGGATATATCTCTCCCCCACCCTATCCCCAAGCCTGTAACGGTTAATGGGAGTTTAAATTCCAACATCACATCAAGGGGAGAGATGATCCCTCAAGAATTTGGGACCGCCTTCTCCAAATTGCAAACCAAAGGTAGATTGTAAGCTTCTGCGCTGTCTTGCAAATGGATTAGATAAAGTGTTTGTGAATTTTTTTTTTTTCCTCCCTCCAAACACCGACTTTCCCTCATTAGCGATGATTAGGGGAGTTTTGTAAGCAGGAGAGAGAGTGAGGTCTACCAGGGCAGCACCATTCTGGGTTTTCCCTCCTGAAGGAAAACGAACCTTGTATAAACGCATGCTGTGCATCCGGCTTTACTTATGCCCTCCACTCCCTCACGGTGCTTCACAAACCCCCAGGAGATGCGTCGGTCTTGGGTTTGAGGAAGCGGAGGTCCGGGACGGCCAGGTAACCGCCCCGGAGTCACAGGGCTGATAGGAGAATGAGACCACAGGCCCGGGGCTGTATAAAAGCAGGCTGGGATGCAGGAGTCTGTCGGATGCCGACTCCGTGATGAAAGCGGGACCCGGTGGGGCGGCCGTGCGAGCTGCGGAGCAGCTAACAGAACTGCGCGCGGGCAGTGTGCCTGGTGCCTGTGAACGCACCCGGGCTTTCTGATTTCTGCCCTCCCCTAGCCCCGGCTCGGGAAAAGAGGGATGAATCCCACATCCCGGTGGGTGGGTGAGTCGCTAGGAAATGCGCTGCATGCCACGGGGGAGAGGGAGGAGCCTGCGCAGAGGGGAGCGAGGCTGGAGAACCTCCAGCTGCTGCAGGCGCAGTGGGAGGAGGTGCCCCGCCCCCTGTCTCTCCGGACTGTGCGGGAGGCTCCAGCCACTTCCGGAGGGAGAGGACCCCAGAAAACCGACCTCAGTCTGAGGCAGGTTTTTAACAAAGATATGTTTCTATTGTTTTTTTTTTAGAGAGAGCGGAAGGGAGGGGGGAGAGAGAGAGAGAGAGAAACATCAAGGAGAGAGGAACGTCATCCACCGGCTGCCTCTGGCACGCCCCCTACTGGGGCTCAAGCTCACAGCCCCAGCACGGGCCCTGACCGGAACGCAACCAGCCACCTCTTGGTTCCGGGGTAGATGCTCCACCGCGGAGGCCCCCCGCCCGCCGGGCGGAGGCAGGCTGTAATGCCATTTAAAGACAACATGTTCCTGCCAGCGATGTCAGTAAGACCCGTTTGATCCTTGGCACTGAGTGGAGGAGAAAATGACCCCCGGCCACACCATCTCCCTGTGGCTGCCTCTGGGCTCTGTCGCCTGCTGGGTCTGGGTAGCATTTGTGCTGTCCCCCCCCCTCCGTGCTCTCTTGCCCGCCTGGAGTGAAATGGGGTCCCCAGAGGACGTGGGAACGGATCAGCTCAGCAGCGCCCGGAGTAGCAGGCAGCCCTGCTGAGCCTCGCCTGCAGAGCTGTGCTGGGCTCCGGGCATCCGATCCCCTCCAGGCACAGACAAACGGGGGGGGGGGGGGGGGGGGGGGCGTTTGGGGGGTAAAGGCAACCACGGTGATGGAGGAGGAGCCGGATTTATGAAGAAAGATGAAAGAGCTGAAAAAGTAGAGAGCTCCGTAAATGATGACCGCGGGGAACTGGGGGACCCGCTGCTTCCAGCTGCAGGTTGTAAACAGTCAGCGGAGTAAGAATTATTTTGGTTAGACCTGAGAAATATAACAAAGAGTAATGAAAAGAAATATATAATAATAATGGGCTGTAATTTCATACCTATTCCCACCCCCAAGGAACCTGAAAACGTTTTATGGCTCGGTATAATGCACACACTCCAGCGGGGCGTCCGCACGCTGTGAAGTGGCCTGTAATTCAGCGAACGCCCGTGCAAAACACCGCTGCGCAGAGCGGGGAGGCGGCCCTCGGTGCGCCCAGGCCGGGCCGCGCGGCTTGGCCTGCTGCGCCCTCCCAGGCACAGTGTAGGCAGAGAGACATTTCCCCGGTGCACGCCCAATTCAAGCCCCATCTTACAGGAACAGGTCAAAGGATCTTCACAGCCGGAGAAATGCGGGGCTCAGAAAACCGTGAGGGTGCGGCGACAGCTTCGTCTCGGGTTGTCAACTACCTGACAGGGTGGCCAGGACTATAGCCAGCCTCCTGCCCCTGTCTGTCCACGCTCCCAAACCCTGTGCGTCTGGCGGGGTCTCACCTCCCCGGCCCTCAGCTTTCGCGGCCTCTGCCTGAGGAGCCCGGTCTTTGTCTCTCTGACTGGGATGCTGAGGATGGCGAGCCTCACATGGCCCTGTTCCCCCTGCAGGCAATGCTCCTTCCTCAAAGGCCCACTTGGCTGCCTCCGCATCTTATTCAGGATTCTGCTTAAATGCCAAGTGGTTAGAGAGGCGGTGCCTGGTCGCCCTGCCCAGAGAGGAGCAGCCTCCCACTTCATCACCCTCCAGCCCTTACTCCACTGTACGTTGTAGGCATGCTTATCAACACCTGAAATTATATGGTACTAGAGGCTGAGGGGTGCGGGGGAAGAGCTATTGGCTGGCCTGCACCCTTCCCAATCTGGGACCCTCAGGGGATGTCTGACTGATGGCTTAGGCCCCATCCCAGCCTAAACCAACAGTCAGACACCCTCTCATAATCCAGGACCTCTGGCTCCTAACCACTCTCCTGCCTGCCTGCCTGATTGCCCCTAACTGCTTGCTGCCTGCCTGATCACCCCTAACTGCCTCTGCCTCAGCTCCCAACACTACGGCTTGGTCAGGAAGGTTATCCAGAAGGATGTCCAGAAAGACATTTGGAAAGTTGTTTGGCTGTCCTGTCTAATTAGCATATTACACTTTTATTATTATAGATGATATTAGTGGTGTTTTTTTTCTGCCCACTGACTAGAATATATGCTCCTTAAGGACAGGGACTTAGCTGTTCTGTCCATGGCTGCATCCTCAGCATCAGCTAAATGACTTACTGGACACCGTAGTATCCACTCAGTAAATATTACTATCAAAGTGAGTTTATTTATTTATAAAGATTTTTTAAATTGATGTTTAGAGAGAGAAGGGAGAGGGGGAGAGAGAGAGAAATATCGATGTGAGAGAGAAACGTTGATCAGCTGCATTCTGCATAGCCCCTATCAGGGATCAAGCCCACAACCCGGGCATGTGCCCTGACCCAGAATCTAACTGGCGACCTTCCAGTGGGGATGATGCTCAACCAACTGAGCCACACTGGCCAGTTGGCAGACTTCTGGCCAGTGCAAAACCTCAGCCTCCTCCCAGGCACTGCCCCTATGGGAAAACCGTATGGAGTTAGGGGAAAAGAGGTATTTTGGAATCAAGATGGATCTGGCTTCATACTCTGACTCTGCTTCTCATTAGGTGTTGTGACCTTAAGGAAGTTGTTCAAAAACCTCCAGCTTCAGTTTCTTCATCTAGAAGAGGGAATAACAGCACCCGCCTATTAAACCCTGAGAATTCAGTAAAATTATGCACCTGAAGCTCCTGGCACATGGGACGCACTCAGTGAATGATCTGTTCCTCTTTGGAGAGGTATGAAGAGCCATAAAAGAACAAAGATTCTAGAGCCCATTGACTTCCTTTAATCTGCAGTTATTTCTTCTCTTTTAGAGTTGACCCTCCCACCCCATCTCCGTATAGAGACCTAAGATGCAATTTGGGAAGGTCAAATTAGAAATATAAGAACAAAAAAGCCAGCTGCCAGTTAAAAAGTACCTTTTTTGAAAGAGTGTTCATGGAGCCAGCCCTTCAGACCTTGTGCAGGCTTTCCAGACGAGGCAGGTGATGATGGTGACCCCCTTTTTTCTTTTTAGTCAAAGATGTTTGTTCAGTCCTTCACTTGGTGGTGAGGAGAGCTCATTAATGGGAAAAGTACGGGCAGCCCATGTGGGCGTGTGCTTTAGACAGGAAGGAGTTAGGTTCTTTTGCTGTTTGAGTCTACATTTTGTGGGGGCCAGGGGGTTACCCAGATCAATTTATTTTGGCTTCTGAAATAGTGAACGATGGCATTGCATGCACAATGGCCCTGCCTTGTTTTGATGTGGAGACTACCTCAGTGAATGGTCTTAGCCTGTGCCAGGGTGAGGCCTGGACCACATGCTCTCACAAAGGAGAGCATCCCTCCCTTTGCACAGACATTCTACTGCCTACTGAGAGGCCATGATCGTTTGTCCTTCCTGAACACACCCAGGAGCAAATCAATTCAGCTGTGAGAGTGCAGGGCGCGGGCAGTGTTTTGAGTGATGGAGGAGATGGGGTCGATGATTTTCCCCGAGTTCAATATGTGAGATTTTTCTTCTGTAAAAATGATTTTCTTGAGGTTCTCTCTATGAAGCCTTCATTTAGAAATATGTAAACTTGGTCTATGGGAGTTAATAGGCTTTCATGTTGATGAAAAACCCTGAAGAAGGGAAACCGTATAGAGTTAGGGGAAAGGAGGTATTTTGGAATCAGATGGATCTGGCTTCATACCCCGACTTTGCTTCTCATTAGGCGATGTGACCTTAAGGAAGTCGTTTAAGAACCTTCGGGTTCAGTTTCTTCATCTAGAAGAGGGAGTAACAGCACCTGCCTGTTATGCCCTGAGAAGTCAGTGAAATTTCGCATCTGAAGCTCCTGGCACATGGGATGCACTCCGTGAACTTGAGGCTGCTCCCACCCTCTGGCCCCTTTAAGATGCATCTGGTTAAATGCACAGTCAAGGTTCATGGAGCCACGAGAATCTTTGGGTTCAGGGGGACTTTGGGCATCTGTTCCCTGCACACCGACTTTGTTTAGAATCCAGGCCCCTGAATGAGTTGTTCCTCTTTGGGGAGGTGTGCAGGGAGTCAGCCTGGCCTGGGAGAGTGGAGCCTGGGAGACGGGGACATGAGAAGGAATGGATGGATGCATCCTCCTCCGTGTCCCGAGAGCGAGGTGCGGGCTGCCCGCTGAATTCTCAGTGCTCCCGCAGAAAGCTGAGATCAGTGCCTGCCACTGGAACCTCTCGGTCACGCCTGCACCTCCTTCCTCCCCAGGTGAATATACTGAGCAGTCACTCGCTCCCTGCGCTGCAAGGGGAAGAGCAAACCTCGCCCTCCTCTTTCTCCTGCTTCCTCCTCCCTCCTGTCAGATTCTCCTGTAGGTTTTCTCCTTTAAATCAAGTTTTGATGAAGACAAGTGGGAAAAAGCACTTCCCCCGAGCTAACGGCCTCCACAATCCTTAGAAATGCTGATAAATGCCTGGTATGGCTTAACAGCAGCTTAGGAGGCTCCCCTGGGAGGTTTGCTGGTTTCCGGAAAGCGAGATGAGGGCGCTGGAGGTGGTTTAGGAGTGGGCCGGCCAGTGTGAGAGCCAGGGTGGGTGAGGAGGATTTATGAAAAGTAGAGAAGTGGTGGCTCAGTGGTTAGAGCTGTGGCTCGAAGATTGAAGGGTTGCAGGTTCGATTCCGGTCAAGGCCATGTACCTCAGTTGCAGGTTCCACCTCCGGTCCCAGTCAGGGTGTGTGTGGGAGGCAACCAATCAATGTGTCTCTCCCACATCAATGTGTCTCTCTGTTCTTCCCTCTCCCTTCCACTCTCTCTAAAAAATCAATTAAAAAAATCCTCAGGTGAGGATTAACAACAACAAAACATAGGGAAACAGGAACATGGATGAGAAGCTGGATTCTGGGGAGAGAGGTGTAGAGACTGGCCAGAAAGCCCGGCTCTCTCTGCCTCTTTAAAACATTTATTAAAGACATATATTACCTTTTAAAGCTTTCATTGGAAGAATTGCATTTTTTTTTTAATGTCGCAAAAACCACACATGTAGGCAATGTCCAAAAACATAGTTGATGATTGGGTCTTTATTTTTTATTAGAGGTCTGGTGCACAAAATTTGTGCACTTGTTGCAGGGGGAGGGGGGTCCCTCAACCCAGCCCGAACCCTCTCAGTCTGGGAGCCCTTTGGGAGATGTCTGACTGCCGACTTAGGCCTGACATCCTTAGCACTGTTGTGGAGGTGGGAGAGGCCTCCACCACCTCCACTGCACTCGCCAGCTGTGACCCCAACTTCTGGCTGAGTGGTGTTCCCCCTGTGGAAGCACACTGACCACCAGGGGGCAGCTCCTGCATTGAACATCCCTCCCCTGATGATTAATGCACATCATAGTGACTGGTTATTCCCCTGTTTGGTTGATTTGCATATTAGCCTTTTATAATATAGGGTTTTATTTTTTTAATATATTTTATTGTTTTTTTACAGAGAAGAAGGGAGAAGGGTAGAAAATTAGAAATATCGATCAGCTGCCTCCTGCACACACCCTACTGGGGATGTGCCTGCAACCAAAGTACATGCCCCTGACTGGAATCAAACCTGGGACCCTTTAGTCCATAGGCCAATGCCCTATCCACTGAGCCAAACTAGTCAGGGCAACAATTGGGTTTTTAAATGCATTAGTCTCTGAAATCAAGTAGAAAACAAACAGTGTAGCTATAAACCAAAATTACAATAGTACTAGCATTTATGATGTCCAAGTACTCACTTTAACAGAGATATTTATTGCTTCAGAAGGCTGAGTCACTGTCCAGTGTCCTTTCTTTCCAGTCTGAAGGACTTCCTTCATGCAGGGCAGGTCTGGTGATAAAGAATTCTCTCAGCTCTCGTTTATCTGGGAATGTCTTCATTTCTCTCTCATTTCTGAAGCAGAGTTTTGCCAGATTCTTGCTTGACAGTTTTTCTCCTTTAGTGCTTTGAATATATCAACCCACTGCCCCTTATGTCTTAAGGCTTCAGATGGGAAATCTGCTCATGATCTTATTGGCCACAGGAGGTGGGGAGATCGGTCAGAGGCTGGACACACCGCTATGATGCCAGCAGTGCAAGGAGTACAGCCTGTGTGTGCAGGGATCCCAGGGCCAGAGGACTTGATCCAGTGGGTTATGGAGAGGTGCCAGCTGTGGGGAGTGTTCTCTGCAAGAGATTCACATCAGAAGGGTGCCTGGCATCTCCATGGCCTTCAGAGGCATGGAACCCAAAATACCTGGTGAGCTTGGAGGATGCCCTGGAGCCACCTGAGGGGCAAGAGGAGAGGCCACCCTAGCTGCAGGCCCACCACTTGGCCCCACCTGGTGAAGCTTCAGATTTTGGACTATTTTTCCCAGAGCTCTTCTCTTCCTTGCTCTTCTTCTTCTTTTCCATGTATGTGAGAGGGGGGCAGTTTTTATTAAAGTGCTAGAGGCCCAGTGCATGAAGTCACATGACACCCAGACCCGCCACGCCACCAGAACACCTGACCCACCATGCCAGCAGGATCCATCAATGCACCTTCTGGTGACCAGTCATTTGGTTTTTATGGCGTTATAGTCACTGGCTTTTTATAATATAGATCGATTCTTCCGAATGTTGTGATAAGCTTGGTGCTTCAGAAAGATGTATTGGCTACTCCTTCTTTAAAAAGATATTTTTTTTAAAAATTTATTTATTTCAGAGAGAACAAGAAATGGAGGGAGAAAGAGGAACACCATTGATTGGCTGCCTCCTACACACCCCCCACTGGGATCAAGCCTGCAACCCAGGCATGTGCCTTGATTTTCTGGTTCATAGATCAACCCCTGATCCACACTGGCCAGGCTGTATGGGCTGTGCCTCCTCCAGCTTGAACAGTGTGGAGTGATGTGGTACTTGGACTTCATCAGAACCACTTTGCATGTTCTGCTCCTCTTGCTCCTCTGATCTCCTGGCTCAACCACCTGGCCCAGTGGTCGGCAAACCGCTTACCGCTCTGTTGACTAATGAGTTTGCCGACCACTGTCATATACTACCCTTTACCTCTTTGCACACAATATGCCACAATTGCCTAATCCCCACAGATTCCAACTACACGGTAACATTTAGTCTAGTCCAGGGGTCAGCAAACTCATTAATCAACAGAGGAGCAAACCGCAGCTAGAGCGCTGCATGTGGCTTGAGAGCCGCCGTTTGCAGACCACTGACCTGGCCCATTTGGACTCGACGGCAGGATGGTGTTGGTGGCTTCCACAGCACTCGGCCTTCTCCTGTGGGTGCTGGGCATGCAGTGGTGTCAGCAGGAAGCATCTCTCCTGCCCCCTGGCTCTGCTTCCTTCCCTCTGAGCTGGCATTATTCTCAGGTGAAAGCAAGGTGGCCACCAACAGCCCGGGGCTGGCCCATCCCCTCTCTGGTGGGAATGGAGCTTTAATTGCAGCCTGCACCGAGACAGACCTTAAACGGCACAGCCCAGCCCAGTTCAGGGCCAGAGTAGTCAGTGCCCGCTTTATGCACCCTGGCCACTGGATGGATGGATGGAGTGGTCGGACACTTCACATTCATTTGTTCACCCCCCCCTTGCAGCAATCTTAGATTTATCCCCATTTCCCAGATCAAGAAACCCAGGCTTAAGCAGGATCAAAAAGTTTTAAATTAAACAACAAACATTTTATTTCTTACGGTTCTGGAGGTGGCAAGTGCCAGATGCAGTCGCGAGCAGATTTGGTGAGGTCACTCAGCTGTGAGCGGGGTGGGGCTGGATAGAAGCCTTGGAGTGTCTGGCTCTGTGAGTCCCGCGCTCTCCCTCTGGCCCACTCTCTCCATTTCAGAATGTGCTAGAGCTTTAGAAGAAGGCACTGTGCTCGCCACTGCACCCCGACACTGTCCTGTGTCTTTGGGGATCTCCATCGCTCTCAGCCTAGCATGGAGCAAGTGAGTTACTGGAGTAGCACAAACCCAGTTAACCCACACAACCCACCTGTGCTGAGCGGGATGGTGAGTCAACCCTCTTCAGCTTTTAAGTTCAGGAGGCTTCCTAGGAATACGCTTCCCGGTTCAGTTACCCTCTTAGGCGAACAGCTTCATGGCTTAATGTTTTCTCGGGAGACGTTCACGGCCTCGGAGGCGTGCCCACTCACACAAAACTTGGGAAGGTGAACGTGGGCAAAGAAAATCAGCAAATCCAGGACACAGATGCCTAATTGTTATTCAGGGACAAGAAGCAAAAGGCCATCAGGTTCCTAGATTTACTACGCACAGCAGAGTATGCTTCCGATACGTCTGATGGGTGCATAAGAAGCTCAACTCACCCCATCGATAAAACTGGGGCAACAGTGAATGCAGGTGGGTGTGTCTGTCAGACATATTCCTTCTCATCCTGCTTCCCACATCAGAGAGCAAAGTCACGGAGAGCCGAACAGCAGAAACTCAGGACGGGGAGGAATTTCAAAGTCGTCTCGTCTGTCCCCATAACTCATCCGAGGCAGGTTCGTTTTATTTTTGAAAACCCCCGGGGAAAAACAGGCAGAAACCTCTTTTTGGTGGAGGCTTTGTGGTGTTAACAACTCTCCCGCACTGGAAGTTTAATCCCCCTAATTCATCACCTGCCACGGCAAACGCGTGTTGGTGGAGTCTATTTTCCAAAGATCTGCGCCTCTACCTACTTCCCACACGGGAGGCGGAACCTGCAGATGGAGTCGCCTGGGCGCCTGGGCTCCTGGGCTCCTGGGCCAGGTGCAGCGTAATTGGGATGCGCTAAGGGCGGAGAATAGAGAGAGAGGGGCTGCAGCTGCCTGGAGCCCACGCACTGTTTGCCAGGTGCTTTGAAACCATCTAGGGAAAGAGAAGAAACTGGCGAAAGTGATTCTGACAGAAGGCTTGAAGATGGTCTGGTAGTGTCTTGGTTTGTAAGCGGTGTCGCCGAGGGTGATTAAGGAAGATGGGGATCGATGGGGAGGCTGAACCCTACCATCACTCTAAGGCTTCCCAGATACGTGATCTATGAAAAGGCAAGTCCAGGGGTTAGACAGACTGAGAATGGGAAACGTGTGGTTCTGGAGGTAGCAGAAGTGAGGGAGGACGTGGGCCGCAGGCAGGGCTGTCCGTCCAGCCAGGACAGTGGGCCTTACCGCAAGGGGAGAAAGAGGCTCGCCATCGAGTGTAACACAACAGACAACAGTCTCACCGGTCTTTGTGAGGCGCCACGCTGGCCTTGAAGGGGTCGCTACATGAGAGTTTGTCATGCTGACAGGCTGAGAGAAAATGCAAGTGTTGGAAGACACCGAGCTAACTGAGAAAAAGTAGGCTTAGAGGGTTAGAGCCCTCAGCGGTGTGAAAATGCCTGGAGCCTCTGGTCTCTTCTTCCCTCCTTCCCCTCGCCCTCTCCCCTCCCTTCTGTTTTGTTTGGGCACAGGTAGCTAAAAATATTGTAATATAAGCATGTTATAATGTAAAAAAAGAGAACGAAGAGCACCATCGTTTACTCAAAGGGGGACTTTTCAGGTTTAACCTTTACCCAAAAGAGTATTTTGATACCAATCCTTATTTTTCTGAGAAATCTTTACCTCCAATTAAGAAAGCAGAGAAGAAAGAAGTACTCCCAAGCCCTTTTAAGCCCTCTTCTCCTGGTAAAAAGCCTGGCGGAATGAAGGCAGGAACATTTGACCCTTAGCCTTCACATTCTACTGACCTGTATGTGGCTAAATCGGAAAAACCCAGCAAAGCTGCTAAAGTTTTCCACCCGCCAGGTGGACCAAAAAGCAGACCAATCGAAAGTATAATGACTTTGAATGTCAAAAGGGCATTGAATATGAAGAACTACAAGACTGCTTCAATACCATCCTTTTAGAAGACCAGTAGCTTTAATTATCATGGGCAAATTATTTGAAAAAAATATAAGATGTTGTAGGATAGATAACCCAAACATTTAAAAGATATTTTATCCTACCACTCTAATACTCTTGTCTTAATACTATTAATGAATAAATATCATTTGCTGATTAAAAAAAACGCATGGAGAAGCATTAGGAAGCTAGACGCGTTTCTTCTCATCACTCACAGGAAGATTGTTCCAATTGTGCTGTTATTACTATTATTGCTATTATTTCCAACACGAGCTCAACATAATTAAGCTTGGATCTTGGGTTCTTTAGCAAGACTACATACCAGAAGGGATATTATTATATGTACAATCCCTTCCCAGACAGAAAACAAAAACCATTAAAGGAAAAGTGAAAGGAAAGTGGACTGAGGGCTCCCCCTTGTGGACACTTGCATGCCCTGCAACTTAGTGGAAAATGTGGAACTTGGAGGGAAGGTAGACAGAGAAACAGATGGACAGAGGAATGGAGGAATGGGTAGGTAGGTGGGTGGATGGCTGACTTGGAATTATAGTTTAGAGTTAAAAGGTTACCTCGAATGGTTGTAAAACAGGGAAGGGCTGGATAGTGCTATCTATATAATGACACTGTTGGCACCACTCAGGCCTGCGATGCTGTAGGTTAAGGCTTCCCAGATACGGGATCTATGAAAAGACAAGTCCAGGGGGTAGCAGGATGGGGAGACCTTCTCTGGGCCAGGCTGCTCAGCAGATTGTCCTCCTTCCAGCCTCCCTCACAGCCTTCCTGTTGATTTCCTCTACCTCAGCTTCTGATAGTCGGCATTTCACTCTGCACTTTGTCCTTGGTGAGTGACCTCATCCATTCTCCTGATTTAAAAACCCTCTGTGGCCTGCCCTAACCTTTTTTTCTCAGTGGATAGAGTGTTGGCCTGGGGACTGATGGGTCCCGGGTTCAATTCTAGTCAAGAACACATAAACTCGGTTGCAGGCTTGATCCCTGGCCCTGATTGGGATGCATGTAGGAAGCAACCCAACAATGTGTCTCATGCCTATGCTTCTCTCCCTATCTCTCCCCCTCCTTTCCACTCTCTCTAAAAATCGGGTGAGGATTAACAACAACAACGAAAAAAAAACAACCCTTTTTATCCTGATGGTGTCCAAATTCATCAACTTATCTGAGGATATTTATTCCATTAATTTTTAGAGAGAATGGAAGGCAGAGAGGAAGGGGAGGTTGAGAGGAACATTGATGTGAGAAAAAAAATCTATCGGCTGCCTCCTGCCTCAGACCTCTCTTCTGAGCACTAGATTCACATACACAGTCCCTACTCTTCAACTCTGTGTCACATCTCAGAGGCAGCTGATGTTTCACGTATCTGAAACAGCAGTTTCCCCTTCGACCCATCAGCGCCTGCTCCCGCCAGGCCTCTGGTCTCTGTACCCGCACCTGCACACACCTGTTGCTCAGACAAGGAATCTGGGTGCATTCTTGCTTCTGCCCTTATCTCACCCCCCCCACACACACATATCCCCACACACACATAAAATACATTCTCAACACCTGTCATTTCTGCCTCCCAAATCCACCTTCATCCTTTTCCTCTGAGCTGCCGTAACCTCAAACTAATAAGCTACATAGCGCCTCCTCTGGACCCTCCCACGGGCTCCTAACTGCCCATCCCTTTCTACTGCTATCAGTTTATGTGTCTTCAATTGATCTTTTAAAACAATCACAAAGAGGATTCATTTGCTGACAACTGTCCTTGTTCCCCACTGCACTTCCAATAAAATCCCGTCACCTGGCACTGAGATTGCCGTGATGTGACCCCGGAGGGCGCTCTAGCTTGTTCTCCCCATTCACCACTGGCCACAAGGGCATTCAGCTCAGCTCTCCTGGGCCCTGGGGCCTCAGTCACGGTGGTTCCCTGGCCTGGAGTATCCTTCCTCTTCTGTTTGAACTAGAGATCCAGTGCATAGAATTTGTGCATGGGCATGTGTCCCTCAGCCCAGCCTGCACCCTCTCCAATCTGGACCCCTGCAGGGATGTCTGACTTCCCATTTAGACCTGATCCAGGTATGATCAGGCCTAAACGGGCAGTTGGACATGCCTCTCACAATCAGGACTGCTGACTCCCAATTGCTCACCTGCTTGCCTTCCTGATTGCCCCTAACTGCTTCTGCCTGCCAGCCTGATCATCCCCTAACCACTCCCTTGCCAGCCTGATTGATGCCTAACTGCTCCCCTGCCAGCCTGTTTGCCTCTAACTGTCCTCCCCTGTGGGCCTGGTCACTCCTAACTGCCCTCCCCTGCAGGCTTGGTCACCCCTAACTGCCCTCCCCTGCAGGCTTGGTCACCCCCAACTGCCCTCCATTGCAGGCCTAGTCACCCCTAACTGCCCACCCTGCTGGCCATCTTGTGGTGGCCATCTCTGACCACATGGAGGCAGCCATCTCGTGTATTGGAGTGATGGTCAATTTGCATATTACTCTTTTATTAGATTGGATGGCTCATTCCTGCTTCTTATTCAGAGTTCAACTTAAAGCTCACTCCTCCAGAACAGCACTTCCCAGCACCCCCCTTTCCGTCCATTCCGGCTGCTAATACAGAATGCAGACTGGGTGGTTTATAAACAACAGGAATGCACTTCTCATAGGTCTGGTGACTGGAAAACCCAAGTTCAAGACTCTGGCAGACTCAATGTCTGTTGAGGGCTGGCTTCTTGGCTCATGGATGGCTGTCTTCTCTCTGTGTCCTCACTTGGTGGAAGGGGGAGGGCTGCTCCTGCGGTCTCCTTTATCAGGGTTCTCGTCCCATTCATGAATGCTCCACCCTCATGACCCAGTCTCCTCCCAGAGGCCCCCCTCCTAATACTATCATCACACTGGGGGTTAGGTTTCAACATGTGAATGTTGGGGACACGTGCATTCAGTCTGTATCACTCCCCAACCATTCTCCACCACGGCAGTCTACATCTTTGCCTACTACATCATTTATAAAGCCACGTGCCTATTTTGGACGGGGTCTTTTTCTCTCTTCAAAGCTATAAGTTCATACAGGCATGGGGTGTCTTCTTTTTGTTCACAAGTTTTCATTTTCTATAAATCAGACCATGAGATTAGGAGGTGGGGTCAGATTCTGCTGGTTGTTTGCCTCGGAGGAAGTTCTTCAGGGGACTGTGGGGAATAGAATGTGGATAAAGCAAGACAGGAACCCCCCCACAAGAGGAGCAACGGACCCAGAGGCAGAGACCCCTGAGAGACACAGATACACCCAGCCCGATGGGGGTCTGCACATTTGTTTTCCCTCATGAGAGCTCCGAGTCCTCACACCCTCCTCCCCATTTCAGCCTGGGCTGGGCCAGGGCACTTCTATAATCCCAAACCAACATTGGCTGGCTGGAGATGGAGACAGAAACACCAGAAGTTCCCTTAGCAATTCCAGGAAAGAGAGTACATCTTGCCCAGCTGGTGTGGCTCAATGTTTGAGCGTCAACCTATGAACCAGGGGGACATGGTCCGATTTCTGGTCAGGGCACATGCCAGGGTTTCGGCTTCCATCTCCAGTGTGGGGCATGCAGGAGGCAGCCAATTGGTGATTCTCTCTCATCATTGATATTTCTCTCTTCTCCCTCTCCCTTCCTCTCTGAAATCAATACAAATATTTTTTTAAATGAAAATACATCTTGAATCAATCATTGGTATTGACCCAGTGACAATTTTAGGAATGTGGGCTGGGCTCTCCACATCCCCGCTCATTTGCCTGGTACCCGGCTCTGGCATTAAAACGTGCTGCCCTTCGTCTACAGTCTCTTCACGTGGAAGTATGGCTGTGGCCTAGAGGGAGACCAGGGCTCTGATCGACTCCAACATCTGTCACCTTGAAGCCGAGTCGCCCGGGAGCCCTGGAGCCCAGCCTCTCTCTGCAGCTGCAGAGGCAGGCAGGGCAGTGATGGATTTTGTGATTCTTCCTTTGAAGGACAGGGCTGGGCTAATGGAACACATCCTTCCTGCGAATGATGCATTTCTAGACTTCTGTGCTTAAGGGTATGTGATTTCCGAAGGGTAAACATGGCCTTAAAGGGGGGCGGGGAGGAGGGAGGATTGTTCTGCTTAACTATGCAGAGAATTCCCAACAGTTCCTTTAATTTGGTTTTCTCGAACAGAGTGCATTTGCATTCACTGACGGTGGCTCTTTAGAATAGCAAATGCGTCTCTCTCTTCTCTCTGTTCAGTTCAATGATGTTTCACTCAATGACTAGGCGGTCTCCAGGCTGCACTAACATCAGCCAATTCCCCCACCCCCCACTCCCACCCCCACCCTAGTTTGGGGGGCTGGGTGATCCGAGCTAGCTGTTTCTCTTTCTCTACCCTTCCTCCTCCATCTCTTTTCATTTCAAATCCTTTTTGTCATGGGAGGACTGGACCTCAGAAATAAGTGTGTGTGACACGCACATGCAATGGAATGGAGGTAGACGCAGTGAGAGGGAAAAGCCCAGAAAGGCTGGCCTGGGATGAAGAGAGTGCCGTGGTCTGCATCTGAAAGTCGCAAAGGGAACAGATGTTTCCATCTTTTAGTAGCACATCCCCCGTGGCATTTAGCATTTGCTGTTAGTAACACGTGCTGTCCCCCATCCATCCCTGAGGAGGGATTCTGAGCAGAGGCTCTGTGTCCCGTGGTGCCTTGGCCCGGGGACTCCCCTCTCTGAGCCTCCAAGAGCGAGGGACTCCCATCCCAGCATGGCCCAGGTGAGGAGCAAGAGTCTCTGTACCCTCGCAGAGCCCAGGTCAGTCTTACATACACAGGGTGCTTGGACCATTTTGTTTATTCCAACTACAAATAAGGCGGACTGGGATCCATGGGTTAGGAATAAGCGATAAGAACAAAAGCATTGAAACCTCCCCCAAGAAACCATGAAAGTGTGCCGTGCTGCCCCGAAATGCAGCAAAGGTTACGCAGCAGCCCCACGGTGCACTGAGAGGACGAATAAGCAACATAACGGTGCACTGAGAGGACGAATAAGCAACATAACGTTTCATCAAGTTGGGTCCCCGCCCACAGGGTCCTGCTGGCTCCTCTAAGTAAGTTTCTTAGGGTCCGGTGAGCTAAAGCCTTGGCCCAAGTGCGAGAACTGGCTTTGGGTTTAGAAATTCTGGTTCTGAGACACAATTTTCCCACCCAGCTGGGGCAAGTTGCGAGCTTTCTAAGCCTTTCTTTTTCTAAATAGCACCCACCTCCCCTGGTCCTTAGAGGGACTGGAGGAGACAGTGCGTGGCCACACTGTTTGGTACGCTGTGAGCCCTGAGGGCATTACTCCCCTCCTGGGCGGTGAGCCATGGTTCTCCGAGGCCGGTCAAAACAGAGAGGCAGGTTTCTGGTGCCTGCACAGCAGCTCCAGGTGCCCGACAGCCACCACCTGTGTGCCGAGTGCCTCCTGTCCATCCAATCCCTCACTGCACCAGCCCTGCCTCCTGTCCATCCAATCCCTCCCCGCACCAGCCATGCCTCCTGTCCATCCAATCCCTCACTGCACCAGCCCTGCCTCCTGTCCATCCAATCCCTCACCCCACAGGGGACTCTCCTAGGGTGTCCCCATGGAGCTCTCTAGGTGCTGACAAAACCCACCCCTTAATGCAGTGTCAATTCCACACCCACTTGGCACATAAGGTGCAGTGCGGGTCCTGTGGAAGGTGGAGGACATGTGATTACCCTCTTCCAAGGTAATGCACCCCCGGGATGGGTAAACGCTCACACAAAGGGAGCTCAGGGTTATTTATAAGAAGAATCCTGCATTTTTGCGGGTAACATGCCCAGTGTTGTCTGGGCACAACGTGGCACAACGGTCTCGGTAGACATTACAACGCCACCGACAACACTCTTCGATTTGCCACAAAGCAGTAGGGCAGGCGCGTTTCTTTCCCACGGAGGGAAGCTCTCCACAAAGTGACTCAAGCTGATGTGGAATCTTCCGGTCCAATTGCATTCTTAGGAGAGGACAAGTCAGGAGGGTGGCGTGGCCAACGTGCAGCCACGATCTTGTGGCTTGTGGGTGGTGGCTGAGCCATTGTTATCGTGAGAAGTTATGCTTCATAAAAGGCTGTGGATTGTGCCAGGTGTTCTTGTCATTGGTTGCATAATATTAACTCTTGGAAGTGATCTAATGACTGGGCCTGCCCGTTTCTGACATTAAGATGGAAGGGAGTTGATGTGGTCAGTGAAGTCGATGTAGGCTTTTCTCAGTAACAGTGGTGGAGATTTCGTGGCGCAGTCTTCAGATCCAGGCTTGCCCAATGCCTGCACACCATTTCTCATGGGCCTTTTACACTGTACACAGTCAGTGGTGCCTGTTAAGTAAGGATCACAGAGCCAGGACCAGACACCACTCTTCACAAGGGGATCCAGCCCTGGCCGAGTGGCTCAGTTGGTTGAGCATCATTCCATGCACTGAGAGGTCGCTGGTTCAATTCCTGGTCAGGGCACATGCCCGAGTGTGGGCTCAATCCTAGGTAGGAGCCATGCAGGAGGCAGCCAATCCATATTTCACTTTCTCATTAATGTTTCTCTTTCCCTTTCCCTTCCTTTCTCTCTAGAAAATCATTAAAAATATTTTTAAGTGGATCCAATGCTAACTACATTTTTCCATTTTCACCTTCATAGTGATGCTTTCAGAAATTATTAAAATATGTTTTGATTGTTGAACGTAAAAAATTACTTCATTCACAGTTTTAGGGCTTTCTGTAGAGCTTAAAGAGCTTTGAATAACTAGTTGTCAAAATGTTACAACTTAAAATTAGAAAGTTCTCTTGGCAGTGGGAATCTTGCTGATTCCATACATACCCATACATTTTGCAGTTCCCTGGCCCTCCTGGGATGCATGCAGGAGACAACCAATCAATGTGTCTCTATCACATCAATGCTTTTCTCTGTCCTTCCCTCTCCTTTCCATTCTCTCTAAAAATCAATGGGAAAATATCCTCAAGTGAAAATTAATAGAAAGAAAGAGAGAAAGAGAAAGAGAAAGAGAAAGACAGAAAGACAGAGGAAGGAAGAAAGGAAGGAAGGAAGGAAGGAAGGAAGGAAGGAAGGAAGGAAGGAAGGAAAGAAGGAAGGAAGGGAGTTAAGGAGGGAGGAAGGGAGGGAGTTAGGAAAGGAGGGAAAGAGGAAGGAGGGGGAGGGGGAGGGGGAAGGAGGGAGGGACAGCAGAGCACAGAGCCTGTGTAAGAGGCGATGCCCCTGGGCTCAGGTGGTGTGTGGAGTTAGGAGGCCCATTTCAGGGGGACTGAGCTGGTGTCTCTGGCTACTCCCTATGGAGAGGCCTGGCTCATGCTTTCCCATAGGAAACTGTGACAACATGGGACCAGCTTTTGAGGTTCTCAGAAAGACATACTGTACTGCATCCTGTTAGATCCCCAAATCAGGGCAAGTCTTGGGGGACGGAGCACTTCAAGGTCCATTCTCCCCTCTGCCTGAGCCAGGACAACACGCCCCTGGGTGGCCCTCCAGCAGGCAGGTGGGCCAGCATCTGTGAGCAGAGGCAGCTGCAGGGGTGCACTCCCACCGCAGGTGCTATTGAAGAGGGTCAGCGCCCCAGCCTGGGCACAGGGGAAACGGAGGGACGGTCACAGGAAGTTTATACCGAAGAGCAGAGCTCGGTAACCGTGACCTCTCAGCAAGCACAGCATGCGTGACCTGGCTGCCGGGGGCCCAAGTGCCACTGGGAGCCTGGGCGCACAGGTTAGTGGTCTTGCAGATCCTGGTCTCAGTCACTGTGTGCCTTCAGGCTCGCTCACATCTTGCCAACACTGCCCTTTGGGGGAGAGGGGAGCTAGTGCACAAAAGGACACAAGTGAAGTCTTCAGACCAAGGGGTTCACACAGGATTCACAGCTCTGCTCAGCATAAGGGACTTCAGCCAGGGAGTCTGTGTTCCCAACATGCCCCAAGTTTAGACCCGCACGTGTCACCCTTTTAAAGGGCTACGGTGGATTGCTGGGAGTTCCGAAGCCCACACAACATCCACCTTCTATATCAGACATAAAGCAAATCAATTCTATCCCATTGACAAATATCGTCTCTTGCAGCTGTTAGTAAGGGCTCTGGCAATGTTGACATCTGCTTGGGAGTAATTTGGTGTATCTTTAGTCATAAAAAAAAAAGGGAAAAATTTGGATAGTAAGTACCACGATGGGGAGGTGCTAAGTGCTGGCAAATAGGGCCGAGTTCCTTGGATAACTGGGAATGGAGCTGTGGCTCCATCCATCCTCCCAGTCAGAACACAAGTGTGAGAAGACAGGTGAGGGGGAGGGTGGGACAGAGTAAAGGGTGCCAGAGACGAACCAGCTCCCATGAGTGTGCACCAGCTCCCCTGAGTGCGGGGCAATCGTGGTGGGTGGTCAGAACACACGGGAAAGGGAAGTGGCCCAGACTGTGCCTGAGACCGATCCAAGTGTAGGGTTTATTTATTTATTTATTTTTTGGTTAATCCTCACCCACGGATATTTTCCCATTGGTTTTAGAGAGAGTGGAAAGGAAGGAGCGGGGTGGGGATGGAGAGAGAGTCAGAGAGACAGAGACAGAGAGAAACATTGATGTGAAAAAGAAACATTGATCAGTTGCCTTCTGCATGCACCCCAACTTGCAACCCAGATACCACCCTTGATTGGGAATCAACCCTACAGCCCTTCAGTGTTCAGTATGACGCTCTAACCAGCTAGCAGCACTGATCAGGACCACGTTTAGGGTTTTGCATTTATTTCCATCGGTAGGCAAAGAAGAGACAGGGAAAGGTTTTTGGCAGAGCTGTGCTAGCACACATTTGAGATCCCTCCTCTGAATGATGCAGGATAGAATCCACTTTGCATTTAGATAGTGAAGTTGCTCAAGAAATAGAGCAGGGTTGTCTCTGCAGCAGCCCCAGGAGGAATCTCTCACCCTCTGCCCTGAGCGGTGGAGTCTCTCTCCTGGACACTGGTCCTCAGGAGGCACCAATGAGAGCAAGATCAGCAGCAGGAGGCCATGTGGGAGGAGCTGCCACAGATCCCACAGCCAAGAGTCAGCATCCCTGACCTGCACTGAGGCAGGGACCGCCGGAGGACTGGGTCATGGCAGGGAGGCAGCATCCTCGGATTCCCACCGGTTTCGCTCACTGTGTGGGCTGTGAAAACCATGGACTGTGGGCTCCTGGTTCCAGATGCCAAACACCAGAGAAGTTCCTAATATACATTTGGGGACTAACATAGAGTTGTCATTTTTTTTTTAAATCTTACCAACTAGGCCTTAAATAAAAAAGTGTTAATCTCCCATCCACAATCAGACTCATTTAATAAACACTGACATCTTAATGCAAAAAAAACCAACAATAAAACAAACAAACAAAAACACCAAAACACAAAACCACCAAAAATCCCCATAAACAACCCAGGAAGGATATAATCACAGATCAATCTTCAAAAATATTAGCTTTTTGAAAACTCCCTGGGTTGGTCTTATTTTTTATCAGTTGGCCCTGATATGTTAAAAAAAAAAAAAAAGATTAACCCACTCTTAGGAACTTATCCTAAGAAATTACAAACACCAATCAGAAAGGATTTATGCACCCCTATGTTCATAGCAGCACAATTCACAATAGCTACAATTTGGAAACAGCCTAGGTGCCCGTCAGCAGATGAGTGGATCAGAAAACTGGTACATCTACACAATGGAATTCTCTGCTGCCATTAAAAAGAAGGGACTCTTACCATTTGCAGCAACCTGGATGGAACTGGAGAGTCTTATGCTTAGTGAAATAAACCAGTCAATGAAGAAGAAGCACCACATGATCTCACTCATTTGTGGATAATAAAGAACATTGTAAACTGATGAACAAAAGGATAGATACAGAGGCAGTAAAGCATCAAACAGACTGTCAAATTACAGCAGGAAGATTAAGGAGAGGTGGGGTAGATAAGAGATCAATCAAAGGACTTGTATCTATGCATATAAGCATAAGCAATAAACATAGGCACTGGGGCGGGGGGTTGGCGCACCTGCCAGGGACGGGGGGCAATGGGGAGATATGTATACATGTAACACAATAAAAAAAAAAAAAGTAAAATAAATAAATAAAATACTATTACAAAAAAAAAAAAAGATTAAGGGGGTGGATTTTTGGAATTAAGGATTAAAAAGCCTGGGTTCAAATCTTGGCCCCGCTGTTCACTTCCCACTGGTGCCGTGGCTTGGGGTGAGCCACTTTTGGTCTCCCCAACTGTTTTCTCAATGACAAAATGGGAACAATAAACCCCAGTTCTCCAGTTGTGAGACCCAGGTGAGAGTCCATACGTGGGAGGGCTTTGTGCATTGTCAGGAGACAGGCAGAGGCCAACCGTGTCCAGACTCGGGAGCCTGCAGGTCCAAGGCACCTAGAACTTTCCCGAAGCTCCCAGATGCTGCTTCTAATGAGCAGGGTGATCTTGGGCTGGTTATTTAGGCCTCTCTGAATTTTCCTTTTCCTCATCTGCAAAATGGGGGTGGCAATACTTAAGATCTTTGTAGGATTAAGTGCCATCATGCCTCACATATGGTAGATAACTTCTCTGTGGGAATAGCAAAGCGCAGTGTGTTAGCGCCACCTCGTGTCCTATTTTGGAGTTGCGAATAAAAGGCTCCAGAAGAAAAGTGTGTAAGATGGCTTGCTTTAACTTGACATTTTTAAATAACAGGATGCGTAAAGATGGGTGGAAGCTGGAGGAATTTAATAGAGAGATGTTGATGGGAGGCATCCTATCCAGAGAGAATAACGTGAACAGAAACAGAGGTGGGAATGACTGCCCTGAATCACAGATGGGGCCGTATAGGTAGTAAAGAGACTCAAGCGAGTTGGTGTTTCTTGTCGTGTCATAAACCCCGCATAAGCAGGCATGAACGGGGCATTTCTAGGCCCCAAGTGTGGCCCTTCAGGGTTTAGGAAATCCACGGGCTTTTCTGACCGTATACTCAGCTCCTCGGTGAAAGTGCTTTTCCTTGGTTGTCCAAGGAGACTGCCACAGTAGTTCTCACACTGGGGGTGGGGCCTCCCCCAGGAGGGTGGCCCAATGGCCTGTGGATTCTGCAGGGGCTTGTCTGCCTGCACAGACATCTCCAGTGCTGACAGCTGAGGAGCCATTTTTGCTGGCTACGGACTCCTCTCAGTGGGAACCCTCAGGGAAAACTGGGAAAAGCTTGGCGTATACACAGTGGACACCAAAAAGATTTGTGAAATCTCACTGCTTGAAGATGCAGTCCGTGGAAAATGGCCAATATTACCAACGAGGTATTTCTGGGTCTGCAGCATCCACTGGGTGAAAGCCAGCAGGTGCCATTGGCTGGTTACCGATGTCCTTCAGCACCACTCATGGTTTCACAAAGCCCGTGTCTCCCAGAAGCCATGGGCTCACTGCTGTGGGCGGCTCCCCGGAGCCATCCCTTTTCCTCCACCCCGTTCCCGGTGCCCGCTGGCCAGCCGAGGCCAAGGTGCCCTCTGCGACCTAAAACAGTGCCCCTGCGGCCTAAAACTAGCTTGTAATTGGAATTAAACAAATAACCGTGGACTCATTGCCTCTGTGTTCTAAAGCCCAAGAGGATAGGTTGGAGGGAAGTGTGAAACAGATCACAAGCACGCCTGCACGCACCTGCACACCCACACACAGACCACAGCACGGTGCACAGGAAATGCACCGAGACAAGGAAGTAGCTTCGTCTTCACTTGAGCAGAGGCAGCGCCCATCGGCACAGCAGCGAATCAGGGACCGGCCTCAGCCTCCTACAAAGCCCAGCCCCATTCTCTTCACTGCTTCCTGCAGGAAGACAGGCCTGCTGATCCTGCACCTGAAGCCAGGCTGGCTGCCGGGGCTCCCCTCCCAGACGTTCAGACGTTGAGCACGGCCTGTTGGGGAGCTGAAGAGGCAGCCACACTGCGGCCAGCCGCCCTCGGCCCCCTGGTGTCCCTTGTGAGTCCAGTAATGATAGGACGTGCGGCAGGCCCTCAGCCCTGGCACATGTCCTGGCACACACAGCCGTGGACCTTCATGGGTCTTGGCAAACGAGGAATCCTGCTGACCTTGGCGTGAGAGAGCAGAGAACCTGGCTTTGTGGGGGTTTTATTGTGGTGATGTGCGCATAACACGAAGTTTTCCATTTTAACCATTTCCAGTGCACAGTCCGGGGGCATCCGGGACCCTCACCACGTTGCGTGTGCCTCGCTGTCCATTTCCAGAACCAATTCTTCCTAAACGCACACTGTACCCACCAAACCACAGCTCCGGGTTCCTCCAGCTCCCAGGCCCTGGCCGCCCTGTTCCACCCTCTGTGCTTGTGAGTTTGCCTCTAGGCACCTCGTGGAAGTGGGAGCACACAGTACCGGCCCTGTTGTGTCCGGCTTATGCGCTTGGCATAATGTTTCCAGGTCCCCCGTGTCATCCTGTATGAGAACCTCCTCCCTCCCACCTCCCTGCCGCTGAGTCACAGCCCCCCACACACAGAGTACCCACCCTCTCTTGACACACATCTGGGGTGCTCTGGCTCTGGCTGTCATGAGGAACCCTTCCATCTGTAGTGGTGCAAGGGTCGAGTCAAGCCCCTGCTTTCAGCCCTTTGAGGGTCTGCCGATTTCTGGATCACACGGAAATTCTATGTTTAACTTTTGGAGGAACCTCCATACCGTTTTTCACAGCGTCTACACCATTCTGTATCCCCGCCAGCAATATACAAGGGTTTCCATTTCTCCACTTCCTCACCAATGCTTACTCTCTTCCTGTGGTGATTACAGCCTTCCTAAGGGGCATGGGGCTTGTGTGCTTTTATTCTTTTCTTTCCACACCTCTCAGGATCGAGGGTTTGAGGAGGACTGAGACATTCAGGAGGCTGGGGCCTGGCCATGCTGAGGAGCATCATGGGTGGGGAGGGGACTGCCCACTTCTGAGGCACTAGTGACATTTTTGACCTGATGCTTCTTTTTGCCCTGTGCGCTGTGGAATGCCTGAGCAGCAGCCTCGGCCTCTTCCACTCTGTGCCAGCAGCGTACCCCGCTCCCAGGCTGACAATAAAAAATGTCCCCAGATGTGCCTGAGGCAGCAGGACAGCCCCCTGAGGGAGCCCTGTCTAGGTCAGGCCCACCTAGCCTCAGCCTGCGGGAGGAGAGGAGGGGGCTCCCCAGTTGCTCGGAGCTAAGCGTTACTGATTCCAGTTCTGACTTGCTCATCATCTCAGTTTAGATCCGTTTCCCCCACATGTAAAAGTTGAGTTCAAAAGGAGCGAATCTGCTGAAACTGGTTTGGCTCAGTGGATAGAGCATCTACCTGCGGACTGAAAGGTCCCGGGTTCCATTCTGGTCAAGGGCATGTACCTTGATTGCGGGCACATCCCTGGTAGGGAGTGTGCAGGAGGCGGCTGATCAATGTTTCTCATCGATGTTTCCAACACTCTATCTCTCTCCCTTTCTCTCTGTGAAAAATCAATAAAATATATATTTTTTTAAAAAAAGGAGCGAATCTGGGGCTGTGCATCTGTGGCTGTGCTACAGGCAATACGAGGGTTTTTTGATATACCACTAGGGGGCCCTGTTGACCCAGCAAGGCTCAGGATGGTAGCCTGGTGTGTGTGTGTGTGTGTGTGTGTGTGTGTGTGTGTGTATGTGTGTGTGTGTGTGGTGTAGGCATGGGGGGAGCTGGGGAGGTGGCAGAGGATGGGAGATTGGACTTTTAGTGAGCAGCCGGTGCTCAAAGACACCTCATGTCTCCGGTAAGCTGGCCCACCCCACCACACCCCCGCAGGCTCCCAGGTAAGGCCGGTTGCCTTCCTGTTACAGGCTGTCTGCGTTTGGCGTTGCTTCCCTCCACGGCTGACCTTGAAGACTCCATCCAATTGCACCGATTGGAATAAAGACGCTCCGGTCTAAAATTCCTCAAAAGCGCTCACCTGGCCGAGCCCCCCCGCATGTCTCGCCATCACCACACTGTCTTGGTTTCTGCAGGAGGGCAGCGCACAGAAGCGCCAGGTCTGCACACGGATAGTCCTGTGCCGCACATGCGCTGTTGGCACTCAGAATTCACGGCCAGCCCTTTCTGGGCTCCCTTCAATATTGCAAGAAAGGAGAGGCCCGCAACTGCCTTCCCGTTCTTCCTCAGAGCTAGGGTGTAGGTGCAGTGTGGTGCACCTGTGCCCTGAGCTGGACTGGAATGAACAGTGGAGAGAGGCAGAGGTCGTCTGCCTGCCCTGCGGCTGTTGGAAGGAGGTCAGTTACAGGTGAATGTCTGTGGCGACTGGACTCCACCTCCACTCCGTCTGTGAGAGGTGTGAGGTGTCATCAGCAATAGCACCAGTAGTCCACAGGTGCGTGCCCAAGGATTTCGGGAATGCCTGGTTCCCTCTGGGTGATCCCTTCCCGCTAGACTTGCTCTGTTTCCTGCATCAAACCCTACCTGACACGTGTCTGTTCACTCACATGCACACACGTACTCTTCACTGCCTTCCCACGTTGCTGATTTAAATTGGGATGTATTTCCTGACCATCTGCTGAGTGGTAGAATTTGCCAAGTGCTGTCAGATGTTGATATCTGAAGGAATGTTCTATTGATCTTGTCTTAAAAAAAACAGACTCTGGTGCTCAAGGACCAACCTCCCAGAACAATACAAAGTCAATAAATGAATAGTTGCTACGTTGTGTCTATTGAACACCAGGCTCTCTGGGCAGTCAGAAGGGATAGGATCAATGGAGTTACTTCATTCAAAAAGGTTCGAACTGGACTTGAAGGCAGTTTAGCCCGGGGTGAGTGAGGTAAAGGGGAGGTAGATTATGAAAAGAGGCAGAGACAGAGAGGGACCTCTGTAAAGGTCACTATCCTGCATTGATGTCCTCACTATGCCACCTATTTAGTTGGGTCGACGATTTGATCTCTGGGAGCCCAAGTTTCTCATTTGAAAAACTTGCAAACCCTGCAGGATTATTGTGAGGTTCAAATGAAATTAAAATAGATCTTTATATTTATCTCTATCTATTTCTACATCTAGATATCTATTTCCCTGGATATCATAAGGTTGTACCCCATAGACTAGATCTTCTCTCTTTACTTCTCACTCGAGAATGTATTTTTCATGGATTCTAAAGAGGAAGAGAGAGAGAAACATCTGTCGGTTGCTTCAAGCATGCTCCTCAACCAGAGGTCGAACCTGCAACCTGGGTTTGTGCTCTGAGTAAGAATTGAATCTGAGACCCTTCAGTGCATGGGGCAATGCTCTAACCACTTAGCAACACTGGCCAAGGCCTTTTCTCTTTGACCCAGCACCCCACCTCCCTGCCCTGCTCTGGCCCTGGAAGCTGGCTTGAATAGATAACACCCATGGGTTCTTTTGCCCACTCACGGGGTGTCACATTGGGTTCAGCTGATGGGAGGCTCTCACAGAAGACTGGAGGGTGAGAGGAAAGAGAGGTCGGGGTTATTTCCCAGTTTGCCCCATTCCAGCCACACTGTGTTCCCCTACCAAAGACCACCGCTCACCATAGGCAGCCGTCTGCCTCCTAGGGCTAGAGCTTGGTCCAGGTTGCAGGAACCGGGTGCTGGCTTCCCTGTATTCCACCCACACCATTGTGCATAGTCTTTTACATTAACTTTCTTCAAACACCCCTTTGGAATATGCCATTTGTTTCCTGCCACGATTCTGGCAGATACAAAATGTAAGTTGCTGTGTTCAAGTACTCCCCTTGACAAAGAACCTGTGATGGTTCCCTGTTATTTAAGGTCAAGTCCACGTTCATTTTAATAGCGTTTGGGAAATGCAGCTAAGAAGTGAACCCACGTGGCATGATCTGCAGATTACTCTGCCACTGCTCCCGGCAACCACGTGCACACGGAGACTTGAAGCCTGAGAACCAACACGGGGCCAGTGGGAGTGATCTTCTTCCACTGCTCTCCTTCCCTCCTTCCAAGACACATAGACAGTTCCAGGACACCCTTTCTGCCCCCTCTCCCCTCACTCTTCTGTCCCTCCACTTCTATGTGCTCCTCTTTCTTTTTTCCCTTTGGACATCCAAAGGTGCACGCAGGAGGGGAGGCATGATCTCATGTGAAAGGTGGACACAGTGAACTGCTGGAAAATTCCTTAGTCGTTAAGGCCCATGGTTCATTAGACAGCTAACCTGGCAGACAGGGGAGCAGCTGATGACTCATTTGGATAACTGGAGGCCAAGATAGGGAGAAAACAGGGAGAGACACGCCACACAGAGGCTGTGCCATCTAGTCCTGACGCTGTGCCTGACTTGTTTTAGTCCCCTGTCCCTCTCTCCTCCCGGTTGAAGGATCAAAGTGTGACTCCATTTTTTCATGGACCAACAGCATCACCTTTGGGAAATGTAGGCATGCCATACCTACTCTGAGCTAATGTGGCTTTTAAAGAGTGCTGTTCATAGTGATACCACAGAGAAAAGCACTCCGGATCAAGGAATTATAGCCAGCCTGCTGGTAAAGTGTAGACTGGAAATGAATACTCCTGTTCCATCCCATCCCCCTTAAAGGCCCTCCAGGACTCTGGTGGAGGGACAAATGTCACAACAAAGATGACCATCTGCCTGTGGCTCACAGCAGAGGCTCTTCCTGGCCAGGGCCCTTTGCTAAGTAGTTTACTTCAATGACAGCCATGAGCCTCTTCTTCATCGCCAGCAGTGGAAGTAATCCCGTATTTGGCAGGCTCACCAACGGGAGAATGTACGGACCATTTCAGGAACTGAAATCATGTTTTATATTTAATCAGAACCAAACAATGCCAAGCACAGGGTTATGGAGGAATCAAATCAGGAAAATCTGAAAGTAGAAAGGGATCTCAGATGTAACCTGATCTCAAAACACTCCATCTCCAGGTGAGCAGACACATAAAGAAATAGACACAATCAAATTAATTACAAAGCTTGGACCAGAATTCAGGTTAGTTGATGTCCAAGTTTGTATTCTTCCACTGCACTGTACAGCTGTCTGATAGCTTGGAAGCTGGCCAGCCATGAGGCATTTGTATTGACACATCAGCTCAAGGTTAGAAGAACATGGGCAAGTGGCGGAGGGAGGAGTTGCCCCAAACCCATCTCCTCCAAAGATTCTGGAATTTGGTAGCTCAACCTCTGGAAAGGTGATGGGACAAGTTAGGGGGCTGCTTCACGAGTGTTGGATAAATAAGAGGAGGCATTTCCCTTTTGTATCTGGGAAGCAGATATGACAGGTCTGAGATGCCACCTCCCTTGGACATGGTTCCTGTTGCTCCCCCCCATGATGGGAGTATGATTTTCATATGGCAGCTGGGCTCTTCAAAGTAGGACTCCCTCATTCACTCCTGCTAATCTGTGAGAATGGAGATTTCTGACTTGAAGTCAGCATGTAGATCTATGGTCCAACTTACCGTGTGACGAGAGATGGGTGCATCACTGCCTCCCTCCACGTTTCCCACTAGCTGGACCCTTACCTTGGCTTTGACTTTTTGCCATGTCTGCTAAGGTATATTGTTTTCTAGTCCAAAAAAATTCTCCAAGAAATGGCAGCTCCTTAAGATCCAAAATCTCTTGGTTCTTGGGTACTTTTTCAGATTCATTCTATCAGAGCAGTAAACCAATTCTTTAAACATAGATTGTGTTCTGTTCATTCAACAACTATCTACCATATGCCAAATCACAAAAGACATGGAGGATATAATAGTCCCTGCCCTCAAGGAGCTTGGTATCTAGTAGGGAAGACTGTCAATTACACTACAGTGTGGTGAAGAGTTGGGTGGATACACAATGCAATGTGGGCATGAGGAGGGACAGGTGGCCCCGTATTGGGATGGGGCACAGTGTGGTGGTTGGGCTTCCCAGATATTTCCTAGAAAAAATAAATCAAAGCATTAACTGGAGAGATTAATAGAAATTATGGAGGTGAAGTTGGGGCTTGGTAGTGAAAAAAGTGGTTCAAACGGGAAATTGCATATACAAAGTCCAGTAGACCTTCCTGTATATTCAGGAAATGAGAAGTCATATAATACTGCTAGAGCTTGAAGTTTAAGAGTGGAATAGCAAGAGATGAAGCACAGCAGGTAAGACAAGGAGAGCTCATGCATGGCCCCCTAAGCACATGAAGGGGACTGACCTGGATCCTAGTGGTGGGGAAAACCAGTGAGGGTGACGGCAGGGATGTAATGCCAGGTGATCAGATCCCAGAAGAGATCACACAAAGGTAATAACCACAATAATGACGATGATAATTATTACTACTGGTGGAAATCTTATTGAGGGGAAGGGGAATTTTCCCCATTAAGGAGGTTAAGTGGTTCTGTGATCATCTTTACCAGTAACTGTTCTAGGAATTTTCCTAAGGACATAGACTTTCTATGTAAACAGAGCTTCGGCATAAAGATATTTACCAAAGCATTATTTATGTAAATTAAAACTTGCAAATATTCTGTATTTTCAATAAGAGGGAGATTACATCAGTTATATTACATCCCTAAAATAAAATATTAAGTAGCCATTGACATAAAATTCCAGAGATTTCTTGTTAATGATATGGCAACCTGTTTATAAGTGGAAAAGGCAAGAGCTTACCCAAGGCAGGAGTGTGTGTATGTGTGTGTGTGTGTGTGTGTGTGTGTGTGTGTGTGAATTATATGCAATTTTTATTTCTTTTATATCTTTAAATATTGTATCATTTTATACAATTAACCTAAATTGCTTTATCATCAAAAATATTATTTGAAGTAAAACAAAATTTTGATGACAATGACCATCTATGCATTTTTCTACCACCACTCAGAAAGTTCTGAATCTCCCTCATGGACTGACGAGGAGGCCAGGTATTTGGCAGGTAGGCCAGCCGTGTGGTTGTGACATGATTCACTGCTGGCTCCCTTCTGAGTGGTCACTGTCCTGGCATTTGGGTACCTAAATATTTTTATTATCACTCCTGGAAAAGAATTTATGTCACCAGAAACTTGTTTCCAAATAGGATCTTCCTCTGAATGCGTCTACAGTTTCAGTGGAAAAGTCCTAGGTTTATGCTGGCTCCAACTCGTACTAGCTGGTTCTTAATACTTAAGCAGAATGTTGTAATCTTCTGAGACCTGTTTATAAAATAAGGATAAAAAATATGTACCTGGGAGTCGGGAGGGGGGTGGGCAATGGGAAGATATGTACACATGTAATACATTAATAAAAAAAGAAAAAAAATATGTACCTGGAACCTATGCAGTGCAGTTGGGCAAATACATGGATGTGGGTACAGCCTCCATGAGAAGTCGTTGGCCTCATCTTTGTCCACACAAGGTGAAACTGAGGCGCCATATTGCTCATTGGCTAGTCTTGTAGTTATAGGATCTCCAAGTGGACCTTGGCTGACCACTGAACTGGCAAAGTAT
The DNA here is from genome assembly GCA_011751065.1 of Lasiurus cinereus. NCBI lineage: Eukaryota > Metazoa > Chordata > Mammalia > Chiroptera > Vespertilionidae > Lasiurus > Lasiurus cinereus. The sequence continues at coordinate 51,929,318 of JAAGEH010000307.1, read as the reverse complement.
CTGTGTGCATGCATATGCCCTTTAGACTACCCCAAAGCTGCTGAGTTTTCTCCAGGAATTGCTACTTTTACCTATGTTTTCCTCAGCTCTCCTGGGTGGGGCCATGATTGACATGGAGCATCCTTTGGGTGATTTACTCAGTTGCAGAAACTTTCCACTGACACTCACCACCAGCACGCTGGCAGCACAGACTTCTCAAGCTGTGTCTGTTTGAGCATCTGAAATACCTAAAATATTCATCAAGATGGAACTTTCCCAGGATTTTCCACCGAGATAGAACCAGAGCTCCTCTCAGTTCTCATCTGCCTGAGCAAGCTTTTCTGGTAGGGTTTTGTCAGTGCAAGAGGGAATGTCTTTTGAAGTGTTGTTATGACTAACTCTATTAAAACTGAGTAGCCCAATGTCCATTAATGAACTAGCTCAAATTCCCCAAATCTTGAATTATAAACAATATCAGTTGCTCAGTTAAACAGGCTCTCTCTTTGTATGCAATAACAGGCCCAGTACAACCAATACAATCCATTTATAGAAAAGAAAGAGATAGTAAACATTTTCAAATGCATTGTTGTTGTTGTTTTCATCACAATGTGAACATTAACATTACTGTATACCTTGATTAGGACACAGGTGTCAATGAATTTCTGAGGTGAATCCAAGATGGCTGCCTGTAAGAGGTCGCCTGTAAGAGATGTGGTTTTTCAGCCATTGGTTAAAGCAAAGTAAACAGAGTGCTAGAGAAGGTTGTCTTGTGTAGGCAAAGCTGATATTGATCAATAGGTGTTTCTGAATTTTGGGGAAGTGAGTTGCCTTATAATTTCCCAGTTCCAGAATCATGGAAAACCAAAGCTGGGAGTGAAGTTGCATGAGTCATAGCTGTGCACACAAAGTTTTCCTGCTGGCTTTTAGGGTGTCAACAGTTCCTTTCTCTGCCCAGACCTGCCCAACACCCTGTGTACACAGGAATGTTGGCCTCTGCAGCTGACAGCGCCAGCCTGGAGGTGCAGGGAAGCAGTCCCTGAGCACTGGGTATGTCCAGCATGGAGCTGCTAAACAAAGGGCAGGTGCCTGGTGCCTCTACAATGGATCCCTGGCCTGCAGCAGATTGTAACCTGGGAACTGAGCAGGAGCTTGTAGTGTGGAAAGGCAAGGTATTTGAGGTGGGTGCCCTGGTTACTGACCTGATGCTGAGAAAGAAGGCAGAAAATTTAAACTAAGTGTAGAATTAAAATGGTGCACGGTGCATTCACAGAGAGCAGCTCTGCCGAAATCTCTCTTCCAGAAGGCAGAGACTTTTATAATATATTTCAGAAAAGTGTCAATATTCTCATCAATAACAAGAAAAACTTACCTTCTACTTTTAGGTAACTGGTAATTATCAGACCCTGAGAGAAATACCAGGCAAGATGCCTGCCTGAGGAAGCTGGACTTTTGTGGGTAGAAGAAAGAATTAAAAAAGCAAGGTGGCTGCAGCTAAGTGCCAAATAAGTGATTTAGGCAGTAATTGGTTTGCAATTCAAAGAAAGAAAAATAATCAGGGCTTCCTGAACCACCCACTCCACCACCATATGACCAACTTCCGAAGGAAGAAAGAGGTATTTGTGGAAAGCGTGGTAGAATTGTCACAATTCCAGGAAATCAATTACATAAATTGTGAAGCATAAGTCACAATTCTATTTGTTCTGGAAGACTGCGAAATTTACCATTTTTCATTAAGATAAGAAATAAGAACCCATTAGTGCTTCCTCCTAAGAAGTCATGCATACCCAATGCACAACCCCTCTCATTCTCATGATGCCATATCTGTGAAGGTGTCTTTGCTGCTAGCATTTGTCATTTGAGGTTATAGAGGGGCCATTGGTCATCAGGTAACCCAAGGGCAGATTTTCTTTTCTACATCTTCTGATAGGATCATTGGCATAGACTTGTGTCTAATGAGGTCATTAAACAGGGAAATGGTCATGAGCCAAAGTAGGGGACATGAATCCACAAGGTATTTACAGTGTTGGCAGATCACTTTGTCGGAAATGTCAAGGACTGGCCCCAGGGGTCTTGAAGGACTTAGGCAGGGAGACAGCCTAGGACACTGCTCCAGGGAGGACAAGACTGTGATGGAAGGTGTGGAGATGGAGCCAGATGAGAGTCAGGAAAGAACTAGGGGAAGGGTGTGACTGAAGCAGACTTTTCTCTGTAGGGACTGTGAGACATTGGTTTAAGGTGGTAGGCAGCATGGTGGGACATGAATGAGTATTGTTTTGAAAAGATATGATGTCTTGGTTTGAGTTCCTTCAAAATCACACCTTGAGTAAGGAAATGGGTACAAGTAGTTTATTCAGGAAGTGACCCCAGGAAGCATGGGGAGCAAGTCGGAGAGTGAAATGGGAGGAGAAAAAGCCAAGAAAGGGCATGTGGATAAGAGGGCTGTCACTGTGGGTGACCGGGACCCCAGGGAGTCTTCCAAGAGACTTGAGGAACATTCAAGTGTTGTTGTTGTTGTTTTCTTGGAATCAATCATTTATTACAAAGTGAACATTGTCAATTTTAAACTTATATTCCTTTTTTATTCCTTCTTTACTGAAAATGAGTCAACAGAATTTCATTCAAACTTTACAAATACTGTACCTTTTTATTTAGCCAAAGATTAAGCATGAGAAAGTTCAACCCAAAGGTAGACTTCCCTGCCCAACAGTCAAGCATCTGAAAGTAAAGCTGAGAACACATCTATCAAGCACAGCTGAAGCTTTCCAATGAACTTGGAAATGAATAGTGACACAGTCACGGTCAAAACTTTAGGGTGGTCCCACTGAGGCCTGAGGAAACTGAGACTTCGATCCATCCAATTCTATCTTATTGGCTTGAGGTTGCTGCTGGGGCTTTCGCTCCTTGGCACTTCCGGCCTCCCCTGGAGTAAGCTGACTGTGGTCCTAGTGTGAAGCCAAAGAAAGTCTTAAAGAGAACCTAAGGGGGTCAGCCACCATCACCCTGTATGGGAACCATTCACCGAACTGCAGGGGAGCATAAGAGAGATGGGTGGGCCATTAGCTTCTCCCATGCAGTCTTCTTGCCTTCCAGGAAATCTCTCAGAAAGGGAGGTTGGTTCTGTATCCCCAGCTGCCCCCTCTCCCTCTCCCTGTGCTCCAGCTGTATCCCTTCCCATCGACGCCCCAGCGTCCCTACTCCCTATTAACCTTCTTAGGTAATCGGGTGGGATGGAGGCTCAAAGGCAGCTTTTGCCTTCTAGCAGGTGACTAAGGAAAGAATTTTTAATTATGAAGAGTCAGCTGATTGAGAAATGTTTTGGGAGAGACAGAGGTTCATCCTGGGCCTTGAAATAAGTTACCTTCTAGGCTTTTGCTAGATGTCAGGTAACTCACAGCCAGGGAACCCCGTGATGCTTAGTTCATGAGTGCATATCATCATCGTAGTTTCCACAAGACTGACAACCACGAGACAGCCTTCTGTCAACACTTGAAATTGCTACAGTTGTAAAGTGACAAGTGACTTGAGATGGACACCATATCTATGAGTTGAAAATAAGAAAGGAACTAAATACATTTTAAAGATTAAAGAGGAAAATTACTTTCAACAGAGACCTTCCTGGCTTTTCTAAGAGCAGCTGAGAGCCAAAATGATCACGGAAACAGTGAGCCCACAATGTGTTGAATCACCCTACAGCTGAAATGATGAAATTCTCTGTTCCTGACACACGTAGTCACCAGCATAGCGACTGAGTGTCATGTCACAGAGCAGACAAGACTACGAATATAAAGAAATAGGACAAGCAAATTCTATGCAACCAGCCTAAGTCCCCAAAATAAAAGGAAGCAAACCTCTTCACACAAAAGTGGAATCATCTAGGAATTGATTTCCCAGCCCCTTCACATAGCCTTCCTTTTCACACAGATTATTTTTTAAGTTGATTTTTACAAATATATATTCTCTTGATTTTTTTTTAGAGACAGAAGAAGAGAGAGGAATAGAAAGAGAGAAACATCAATGAGAGAGAACCATTGATTGGCTGTGTCCTTCATACCCTCAACAAGGGACTGAGCCCCAAATCCGGGCATGTCCCCTGACTGGGAATCAAACCAATGACCTCTTGGTTTCTGGCTTGACTCTCAGCTGCTGAGCTATCCTGGCTGGGCTAAGTTGATTTTTTTTTTTTTTTTTTGGTATGGAAAGATGACAGGCCTGTTAGGGACCAGAATAACACAATCATCAATTTGGGGTCACCTTGCTCAGCTCCTGGTTTCCAGGTGGAAGTGGTCACCGGTGATGGAGTCTACGGGAATGGGGTTCTGCAGTCTTCTTCATTGTCCCGGCTTGCATGTTGTAACCCCTCCAATACAACAATCCCTTTCATATCACTGTGTGTCTGTATGACTTTGCAATAATGTCTCGTCTGCCTGCTCTGATTCACCTTGTCCCTCTCTAGTCCCGTCTGCATGCAGCTGCTAGACGAAGGCCCTAAATCCCCTCTGCTCATGCTATCTCTTCTTGATCCAGTTACATTAAATGTCTCCTTCTTGATCCAGTTGCAGTAAATATCTCCCCCTGCCACTGGTCTACTTGTAGATTCAGACTTCCCTGGGTGTGTTTGCAGGTGTGGTTTCATCACACCAATTCCATCCACTAATGTGCAACCTAGGCTCTTTCCATTGCTCTCTATACGCTGTCCTCACTCCACACATCAATTCCTGCTTCTACACTTATGTTATCTCTCGCATTCTGAATGTCCTACTCCATCTTCTCTGCCGGTCCAAACCCTTCCCTTTCTTTAACATTCACCTCAAATTCACCTTCTTTGGGAAGGCTTTCCTGGCTATCTCCAGCCCTCATAGGTTTCTCTCCTCACTGAATTCTTTAAAAAAAAAAAAAAAGATATAGCCAAACCCAGTTTGGTTCAGTGGATAGAGCGTCAGCCTGCGGACTGAAAGGTCCCAGGTTCGATTCCGGTCAAGGGCATGTACCTTGGTTGCGGGCACATCCCCAATGGGGGACATGCAGGAGGCAGCTGATTGATGTCTCTCTCTCATCGATGTTTCTAACTCTCTATCCCTCTTCTTCTCTGTAAAAAATCAATAAAAATATATTTTTTAAATTATATATATGTATATATATTATATATATAATATATATAATATATATAATTGATTTCAGAGAGAAAGGGGAAGAGGGAAGAGATAGAAACATCAATGATGAGAGAGAATCATTAATCAGCTGCCTCCTGCATGCCCCCTACTGGGGATTGAGTCCAAAACCTGGGCATGTTGCCCTGATCAGGAATTGAACCTGACCTCAATCCTTAGTATTTGTTAAGCTTCTCTCCCCAAATAAATGAGGTATGCCTTTAGAGCAGAGACTATTGCTATGCTTTGTTTCTGTCCCACACCATCTTTACACAACATTTGGCACACTTAATCGATCCCTCAGTCCATCAGCAAGCGACAACTGAGACCCACTCCACACGGTTACACTGTGACGTTAGCACAGATGGAGTCAAACAACAATCCTAATGGAAAAGCTTGCACTAATTGTGCACATATTGACACTCCCAGGAGACACAGAGGTCCCCTAGGAATAAGTTCAGCTGGGAAACAGGACTGGGAGTTGAATTTTGTACTTGCAAGTTTCCAGCCCACTTCTGATAGCTCAAATCTGAATGCCTGTGTAGAAGGCCACACTTTTGGAATTGCATTCTGGAATAAACACAGAAGGTTGATAAGCATTTAATTCAGTCTCTTAAACAACAGAGTTCCAGTCATGCGGATGCACTTGCACCTCAGTTCTTTCTGTATTTTAATGAGGGGAATGTTCATGAAGACATTGGTGATCACGTGCCTCTTGCCCCTTGTGAGCAGTAATAGGCATTTGTTCGCCGGTCTGAACGAGGCCTTCGGACAAGCACCACTGAGTAGAGGGGAGGAAAATGTGCCTTAGAGGAAGCAGGTTGCTCCGCTACCCTGTGCCTTGTGCATCAGACCCTGTAAGGCCCTCTAGATACCAGGCTGCTTATGTTGTATGTCAGCGATTTTCAACTGGGGTGCTACAAGAATTTTAAAAACATGCAATAATCCTGTGTGAGGGGATCAAAGTTATACCTATTGTTTTGGGAAGGTGGGCAAAAAATACGTTTTGGGGTGTGCCGCAGAATTTTAGTAATTAGTTCATCTTTGCCAGGAGGTGAAAAAGGTTCAAAATCACTGTTGCATGTGACTGCGTGCAATGGGAAATAACACATAATTCTGTGTCCCGGCTTTATTGCTGAGGTCCATAATGAGTCAGTATAATTAAGCACCATTTGCCTGGTTAGTTAGTTCAGGTGTCTGCATCTGTCACAATAAAGTATGTGATGTTAAACATGTTTGGATTAGAACCTTCTGGAGCCGATGCCAATGCAGACAGCTATATTAATCACATGGGAGGTTATCTTATTTGAGATTTTCTATGCACCTCTGAGTTACAGTGTTTCATCCATCAAGGGCTTGCTGAAGACATCCGTAAACTTTGATTTATTGCACTGTCCCTGGTACGGAATTAAATAGCATTATACTCAAATACATTGGCTTAATTGACAGGTAGAGATTTAATCCTGTTAATTATCTAGCCTGCTTCAAAGCTGCCATTAACCCCTTCTGAACCAGCAGGACTCTGAAGCCATCTCGGCACCTACATGGGGCTCAGGTAAATCCATCATTGTCCTTCCTCTTCAGAATGTTATCCTTGCCAGCTCCCCTTGGTGAGTGAACACGCCTGCCATGAGACAGGTGTGCCATCTCGGGTCGTCTCCTATCTGACTTCAAACAGTTCCTCCCTCTGGGTAAGTGACAACAGGGGGTTTGTAAGTGAGGGTCTCTTCTTCTGGCTTTGGGGTTTATATGTGAGCATTTAATGAGATACAGTGTGTGACACTTGTTCTTTTCATTCAGCATACTTTAATAGAGCACTTACTTTGTTAAGGAACTTTGCTGGGCTGTACAGTACTTACATGTAAAGACAGTTGAGACCCTCTAGCAACTAACACCACTTATAAATTGTCAAGTACTCTAGGAGAATATAGGGCACTCATCAATGATAACAACCTGTGCTGTTATCATAATGCATGCTAATAGGTTATCATGCCACCAAGCATGAGGGTAGAACAGTACTTCTCACAGAGGACACCAAGGTGGAAATGGCAGACACTGTGGGAAAGGCATGGGAGAGATGTTTGTAGCAGGTGAGTTCTTTTGGAGCTTTTCAGCTCCTCCATCATAAAGCAGTCATGTTCTCTTCCCTGCCAATAGAGCCACCTGCTAAGCCTCTCTAGGTGACCTCCCAGGTCACCTCTCTGTTCGTGGTCACTGTGCTAAGTGTAGAGGGCACAGAGAGGGGACAGACCCCTCTGCCCTTTTAGAGTTCACTTGGTGGAGACACGGAGAACTATCATGGAGGACCCCTTTGGAGGCTATTGGGACTCAGAGTGGACACATGTGGCCAAGGAGGATTCAAGAAAGGCTTCCTGGGGGAGGAACTATTTGATTTGGCTTTTAATAAATGATTGAAAGTTATGAGTTAAAGAAAGAAGGGTGTTTGAATTAGGGAGCAGCACAAAGTAAATAACCTGGCCAGTCATATTAGAGTGAACCCATAGAGTGACCTTAGGAAGCCATGAATAGTTAGTATTTTTCAGTGAAAGGTAAGGAGTAGCCACAGCTGGGTGTTGGCCAGGGCGACATGGCAGAGGGTCTTATAGGCCAGACTAGGCGCCTGAGACCCAGAGTTCAGGAACCAGTGGAACATTCCAAGCAGCACAGTAAACGGTTGTGGTTTCTAAAATTGGCCTATCCAATGCTGAACCTAGTGGAGGATTTATTGGTGTCTCTCAACTTGAATAACTTTAAATGAAAAAAAAATTGTATGTTCTAGGAATACTTACTGGACCAATAAGTAATACTTATTTGTCCCATTTTCTTTCCCTCTATTTACTGATCTACCTACCTACCTATCTACACATACACACACACACACACACACACACACACACACATACACACACATTCATTGAATCTTTTGTAAGTAGTTTTCAGGTTTCATAAATATGCTAATGTCTTTCCTAAGAGCCAGAACTTCCTCTTTTTAAAAAAAATAATACACATTTTTCAAAATCAGGAAAGAGAGTGAAGATGGTGGCATAAGATATATATCTGTACGTGCTGTCTCTCGCAACCACACCAAAACTACAACTAAAAGACAAAACAACTATCCCCCGGAACCCCAGCTGGCAGAGGGGAAGTTCTACAACTAGAAGGAAAGAAAAAAGTGCGGCCAAAACCCGTTTGTCTCAGTGGATAGAGCCTCGGCCTGTGGACTGAAAGGTCCCAGGTTCGATTCAAGGGCATGTATCCTGGTTGCGGGCACATCCCCAGTAGGGGGCATGCGGGAGGCGGCTGATCGATGTCTCTCTCATCAATGTTTCTAACTCTATTCTTCTCCTTTCCTCTCTGTAAAAAAAAAGAAAAATCAATAAAATATATTTTTTAAAAAAAGAAGAAAAAAAAAAGAAAAAAGTGCATCCAGACCTGGTCGGACATGCAGAGGCTCAGAAAGGCAGAGGTACGGAGACGTGCACAAGAATTGGGCTGGTGTGCACTGTTGTTTTTCAATTAGGAGGGAGTTACAAGTTCCCCGACTCTGGGAACTCCAGTTTCTGGCTAGATTCTGGGGACCCAGACTCATACAGGGAGAAACTGGACTGTCTGCCATCAGGTTGGAAAGGGAGGGTGGCTCTCACAATGAGTTGCACACTGGAATCATTGTTTACTGCACTGGGGTGTGGGACACGGGACACTGAACAGAACGGGGCAGAGAGGGCTGACTGGCAGCAATTGCTGTTTGCCACGCCCTAGCCTACTGATTCCCTGAGACCACCATGCCCAGTTTACAAACCCATCTAGCTGTGTGGCTACTTTTGTATATGAATGGCCTGCCCTCTGGCAGCTTAACCTAACAAATTGCAGCTGGGTCAGACAACTCCAAAACTTCCAAACTCCAAGCAAAGAGGAGAAATCAACTCCAAATCTTCCAAACTCCAAGTAAAGAGGAAAAATCTGAAGAGCTCTCTGTAGCTCCTGCTGGGTGGCCTCAGACACTGGCTGATTGCACCTCCTTGGAGATCCAGGAACCAGTGTACCTAGAGGTCAGTGTGAGACAATACCAGATTTCAACTCCTCACATACACAAGTGACACACTCAAGAGGCAGACTCGGTGAGCACCAAAGCCCCACTGAAGCAAGTTCTGCCCAATAGGGATGTCTCCAGCATAGTAGTTCTTTCATTAATAGACACAGCTAATTCTCACAGTCAATTGACCTGGAGGTCAATTCCTCCCAGTATACCAATAGTAATCAAGACTTAACTACAACAAGACTGTGAACCCAGCCCACAAAGGGGTGCACCAAGAGTGTCCACCTCAGGTGATTGGGGAGGTGGAGCTACTGGGCCCTAAGGACAATTAGCACACAAAGCCACTCCATCAACACCGAGAAGCAGCCAAAATGCGGAGACCAAGAAACATGGCACAAATGAAAGAAATGGAGGAAAGCAAACGACTGGACATAGAGTTCAAAACCACATTTATAAGGTTACTCAAGAATCTTCTACAAACCACTGACAAACTTATTGAGAACACTGAGAAACTTAGTGAGTCCTTCAAAGATCTTAATGAGAATGCCAAAAAAAAAAGAAAAGAAAATGGAAAAGGACCAGTCAGAAATTAAGCATGCATTGTCTGAAATAAAGAATAATATATAGAAATCCAACAGCAGACTAGAGGACCAAGAATCAAAGCTCTGAAATATGAGGAAGCAAAAAACACTCTAACAGAAAAACAAAAAGAAAAAAGAGTGCAAAAATGTGAAGATAGTGTAAGGAGCCTCTGGGGCATACCAACATCAGAATTATGGGGGTGCCAGAAGAAGAGAGAGAGCAAGATACTGAAAACCTATTTGAAGAAATAATGACTGAAAACTTTTCCTACCTGGTGAAAGAAATGGACTTACAAGTCCAGGAAGCATATAGAACACCAAACAAAAAGAATCCAAAGAGGACCACACCAAGACACATCATAATTAAAATGCCAAGAGCAAAAGATAAAAAGAGAATCTTGAAAGCAGCAAGAGAAAAACAGTTAGTTACCTACAAGGGAGTACCCATGGGACTGTCAGCTGACTTTTCAACAGGAACTATGCAAGCCAGAAGGGAGTGGCAGGAAATATTCAACGCAATGAATAGCAAGAACCTACAACCAAGAGTGCTCTGCCCAGCAAAGCTATCATTCAGAATTGAAGGTCAGATAAAGAGTTTCACAGATAAGAAAAAGCTAAAGGAGTTCATCACTACCAAACCAGAATTACATGAAATGCTGAAAGGTACTCTTTAAGACAAGGAAGAAGAAAAAAAAGGTAAAGATAAAAATTATGAACAACAATACATATCTATCAACAAGTGAATCTAAAAATTAAGTGAGTTAAAAATTTGATGAACAGAATAAACTGGTGAATATAATAGATTCAGGAGCACAGAAAGGGAGTGGACTGACAATTCTCAGGGGAAAAGGGGTGAGGGGGTTGCAGGGAGAGACTGGACAAAAATCATACACCTATGGCTGAGGACAATGTGGGGGGAGGTAAGGATAGAGGGAGGGGTGCAAGCCGGGTGGAGGGGAGCTATGGAGGGGAAAAAAGAGAAACAAATGTAATAATCTGAACAACAAAGATTTAATTAAAAAAAAAAGAACAAAGAAAATCCTGATGGGAAGCTGAATACAGAGCTAAAAGGGAAGAGAGTAAGGTCAATGATACTCCCCTCATCTGTCTTTTGCAAGCACCAAGTTTGGGATAAACAGAAAGAGAAAATATGGTGAGAAAGATACAATTTTCTTTTTTATTTGTTTTTTATTTTTATTCATTTCAGAGAGGAAGTGAGAGAGTGAGAGAGATAGAAACATTAACAATTAAAGGGAATCAATGATCTGCTGCCTCCTACACTACCCACACTGGGATCGAGCCCAAAACCCAGGAATGTGCCCTGACCAGGAATGGAACTGTGACCTCCCACTTTATAGGTTGATGCTCAATAATTGAGCCACACCAGTGGGGCAAAAGACACAATTTTCAAGGCTCATTGGGAGGGCAGATCTCCAAAACCAGTGGGAATGTTAGAAGGAAATTTGATATTGTGAGTAGTATATAAGAAGACTCATGCTCTATAAGAGAGAATAAAGTAATCAGAGAAGCAGCTGATATAAAAAGGCAACAAAGAGAGTGGAAATAAGAAGGGGTTTCATGGAAACTAAAAGGCAAGATATTTTTGATTTATTTAAAAAAATGTTTAACAAACTTTAACATTCACTTTAGAGGCAGTAAAAGACAGAATTGAAACTGTGGCAAATAGGCTCAATGATGGGGCAGAAAGCACTAAATTTGAAAGGCTTAGTTGGGACAGGCACAATCAGGAGACTTGGCAAGAAGCACATCATTGAGACCCTTAGAAATCTCTTGGTTTTGGTGAGGTTGACAGTACAAACAAGGGCAAAAGGAATGGTCATTAACAGATCTACTGCCAATTTGGAAACTGTAAACAGAGTTCCTATCTTGCATCTATGCCCCATTACCAAAGCTGATCCTAAATATTAGGCTCTAATGACAATCTCAATAAATTCAAATGAGTGGAAATTACTATGAGAATTCAAAACACAACGCAGAAACTTTGGGGTCACAGTCTGGCTTACTAAGTTTTATGATCTATAAAGTATTAATATCATATAGGTGTTGTGAAGAGTAAAGGAGTTTTTAATAGAGCATATAATAAGCACTCAATACACATTAGCTATTGGTATTATTACTCTTTTTTTTTTTTAGCAAAGCAACCAAATGGTTTATTTTTTATTTTATTTTATTTTATTTTTATTGTGTTACATGTATACATATCTCCCCATTGGGTATTATTACTCTTGCTATCGCATCTTTTATTACCTTAATTTATAAAATTTTGAAGGAATCAACTTAAACTCCCAATCAGTTAAGATAAAAAAAATCTTAGGAGAATCCAAGATGGTGGCATAGGTAAACACCTACACTGCTGCCTCACACAACAATTTCAAAACTACAATTAAAAGACAGAACGGGCATCATCCAGAACCACAGGAAAGCTGGCAGAGTGGAAATTCTACAACTAGAAGGAAAGAGAGGGGATCACAGAGACCCAGAGGAGCTGTAAAAAGCTGAGGTACGGAGATGGGCGCGTGGAGAGAGCGAGAGACGGCGAACCTGGCTGGCTTTATCTGGCAGGAGGGAGACGGAGACTCTCAAAGGCATTGAACTCCTTATCCTACGACACTAAACCCCAGATCCAGCCGAAACTCATACGGGAGGAGTTTGGACTGTGAAAAGGGAGAAGTGCAAGGAAATTTAGGTGAGTCGCAAAAGATCAGAAGTCTGGTGGCGAGCACGGCACTGCGCAAAGGACAGACTGCTGATTGTGCTGCTGGCTTTCACGAGTGGGCGGGAGACAGATCCTCCCAACTGTGCCACTTCTAACTTCACTAAACCCCACTTTCAGGCAAAACCCTGGGGACACAGACTCATGTGGTCCCGTAGCACAGGGGAGCCGGAAAGGCAGCAGTCTAGAGGCACTGAGTAACAGCGCATGCCCACAGGGATTGCCCAGTCACGTGAGACTCAGGGGCTGTAGAGGGCAGGCCTGACTGGAAGGCAAGGGCAGTCCCTTAAGCCCTGAGACTCCACCCATCCCAAGCTCAACAGAGAGGCTTTTGTGGTTTTTCAAGTCTGGTATCATAAGGCTGAATCCAACACAGAAGATCTCCCAGCATAGTGAAAATGCCGAGACAAGGGAAGAGATCACAAACAAAAGAAATGGAGGGAAAAAACGACTGGATATAGAGTTCAAAACCACACTTATAAGGTTTTTCAAGAATATCCTAGAAAAGTTGGATAAAGTTAGCAAGTCCCAAGAGGAGATGCAAAAGGACCAACTAGAGATGCAAAAGATCCAACTAGAGATGATAAAGGACCAAATAGAAATTAAACATACACTGACTGAAATAAAAAATAATATACAGAGACCTAACAGCAGACTAGCAGAAGTCAAGAATCAAGTCAAAAATTTGAAATATAAAGAATCAGAAAACACTCAACTGGAAAAGCAAGAAGAGAAAAGAATCCAAAAATGTGAAGATAATGTAAGGAGCCTCTGGGACAGCTTCAAGCGTACCAACATCAGAATTGTGGGGGTGCCAGAAGAGAGAGAGCAAGATACTGTAAACCTATTTAAAGAAATAATGACTGAAAACTTCCCACACCTGGTAAAAGAAATAGACTTACCAGTCAAGGAAGCACACAGAACCCCATATAAAAGGAATCCAAAGAGGACTACACCAAGACACATCATCATTAAAATACCAAGAGCAAAAGACAAAGAGAGAATATTAAAAGCAGCAAGAGAAAAACAATTAATTACCTACAAGGGAGTACCCATATGACTGTCAGCTGATTTCTCAACAGAAACGATGCAGGCCAGACTGGAGTGGCAAAAAATATTCAATGTGATGAATAGCAAGAACCTACAACCAAGAATACTCTTTCCAGCAAAGCTATCATTCAGAATTGAAGGGCAGATAAAGAGCTTCACAGATAAGAAAAAGCTAAAGGAGTTCATCAACTCCAAACCAGTATTATATGAAATGCTGAAAGGTACTCTTTTAGAAGAGGAAGAAGAAAAAGGTAAAAGATGAAAAAATTATGAACAACAAATACATATCTATCAACAAGTGAATCTAAAAATTAAGTGAATTAAAAATTTTATCAACAGAATAAACTGGTGAATATAATAGAATGAGGAGCACAGAAAGGGAGTGGACTGATAATTCTCAGGGGGAAAGTGGGGAGGGGTGTACAGGGAGTGGCTGGACAAAAATCATACACCTATGGACTCATCAATTGGGAGGGAAGGTAAGGGTTGAGGGAGGGGTGGGAGGGGGGTGGAGGGGAGCTATGGAGGGGAAAAAAGAGAGACAAACGTAATAATCTGAATAATAAAGATTTAATTAAAAAATCTTAACTACTGTTAAATCAAACAGAATATCAAAGTATAATTACAAAACAAGGGGAAAATAACAATCAGCTATGAAGCTATGGAATCTATTGGAAAGCAGCCAAACTCTACTAATAGGTAAATGCATAGACTCAAAATGATTTTCATACCTGGGGCAGATGTTAAAAAGAGAGTAGTAAGCCCTAGCCAGTTTTGCTCAGTGGATAGAGCGTCAGCCTGTGGACCAAAGGGTCCCAGCTTCAGTTCTGATCAAGGGCACATGCCTGGGTTGTGGGCTCAGTCCAACGTGCAGGAGGAAGCCAATCAATGACTCCCTCTCATCACTGATGTTTGTATCTCTCTCTTCCTCTCCCTTCCTCTCTGAAATCAATAAAAATAAATTTTAAAGAGAATAGTAGGAACAAAATAAATCTTAGGAAGATAAAAGAAATAAAATGACAAATGTAAAAGTAGACAGCATTTTTTAAAAAGCAGAAAATTAGTATAATTTGGGAGGTAAAACAGCAAATATTGTCACTACTTATAAATTTAAGTTTTACAAAGATGGAGACATAGGCCTGCTTCTAGATAGCAAGACTGATTACTTTAAGAATGTTAATTTTTCCTAAATTTATTCTTTAGTTAAAGACCCAATGAATATTCTAATGGGACTATTTTTTGGAAATTGATAATATAATTATATGGTTCATCTGAAGGAGGGGTGGGAATAACTAAGAACATTTAGAAAACATTCTAATAATGTTAAATTCATCTGAACAATCTAATAGCTAAAAACATTTAGAAAACATTCTAATAATGTTAAATTCATCTGAACAGTCTAATAGCTAAAAACATTTAGAAAACATTCTAATAATGTTAAATTCATCTGAACAGTCTAGATTCAGAAGAAACGTTATTTTAAGAGCAGACTGGCATCAAATTAATAAGAACCTTAGCCAACCTGCTTCCTTATTAAAATATTAATCGCATCAACTGGAATTAACACCTACTCGGCCCTGAGTCTAGATATTTTTCTTTTTGATGCTCAGACCTCTAAATTGAGTAAGAGAAACAGGTTGAGGATAAATTGTTCAAGTCCCCCAATATGAGCTCAGAAAAACAGTAAAATCCTTAAAAAAATATATATTTGGATCTTATTCAAATGGGCTCATGTGTATTTATTGAAAAAATTCCCCAAAATAACGACTTAATTACACAAATGATGTGGTAAGCATGAGCCATTTTTGTTATTTTCAGTCCATAGGCTTTTCTCATTTTTAAACTTGGAAGTTTGGGAAGGTGGGGATCATGAACAAACATGACCATTTAAAAACATTTTCTAGAACAATTACAAATATGGGCTTCTTGCTTTATACTTAGAGTCTAGAAATAAAGCAAGTTGCTTTCATCTAACATCTAAAGGAAAGGATGGGAGTTTGATGATGGGGAGACCTGGGAGATTGTTGAGTGGGATTGATTAGGTGCAGGACACCTGAAGCTAGCAGTGTAAAGGTGGGATAGATTCCTCAAGGATTCCTCCATCCTTCCCCACTCACCAGTATTATATGGAAAGACAGGGAGTCTAAAAGTATAGGGGGAGTAGTAGAACAAGCAAATGTTAGTGTCGATGCTGATTTCTTTTTAAGAAAACATGTTTTGGAGTCCAAAAGAACATGAAATAAGTTCCAGCTGTACCACCGACTAGCAGCCTAATGTTAGACAAATTCCTTAAACACGTTGACACTCAAATTTCTCATCTCTGTATCAGGGATCTCAACAAGTGGTAGTTAATATTACTTGGTATAAGAGATTGGGATCAGTGTAAGTCTAAATTTCTTAATAAGAGGGTAGTAGGAAATGCATAATTGTGTAGGTACAAGAACTCTAACAAGTAAAATATTTGGTATAGATATTTTTACTATGTGCATGTGTGTAGTGGAGGGATACAGAGAGAATCCTCTATAACAAATGGACCAAATGACAGAATGACCGAACACACATGGCCCCTCACCCTGGTGGCTCTGCCCTCCAGGTTGGACCCCACCAGTGCATAAATTTGTGCACCAGACCTCTAGTATAAAGATGAAATATTAAAAGTTAAATGAGGTAAAGCATAAGGGAAAACTATAGATATTGGTGCTGGTTAGAAATGTTAATGACTGACAGAAGAGAACATCCATAGGAATGTGGTGTAAACAAGCGATGACAAGTAAAATGGGTGGTCCAGAGAAGTAGTTGCAATTTAGATTTGGGAGAAAGAACGGATGCTGGCATAAAAATATCCAGTCTTTGAGGAATCAATCAGAACTTCATTTCTGTGTTCTAGGGAGAACAAAGAAGTTATGGGGAGAGGACATTGGCATGATGTCAAGGGTCCTGCCTCACTGGGGTGACCTCTGTCTGAGGTCATGCTGCATAGGGGATGCTTACATGACCCTGAGCACTGGGGAAAAGGCAGGCATAGTCCATAGGTTCTCCATGGAAGCTGCTGTAAGAACTCAAGTACAAGAATTATAACCATGAGCACAAACATTCCTGTGCTCTTTGTGCTTCTTCCCATGCAGATCATTAAATGAAACAAATTAGTATTGGCACCAAGTAAAGCTTACAGCAGCACTGGACTCTCAATTATCTTCCAGTATATTTCTTATCTTTTCCAAGTTGTGGTCCATCTACTTATAATGTTAAGAGACTGGGAGGGTATTAATGATAACACGGTGCATGTGGAGCAGACAGAAGAAAGGGCTGTAGCTCACACTTTGAAAAAATGATTATATGGCTTAGCAGGCTTGATCTGAGATTCATAAGGAATAAAACTGTGAACCTTATAGAAGTAGATTTTAGCATTACTTATCTATCAGTACCAAGATCTTAGCTCATATGCCTCCATCAAGTTGCCTGGGAGGTCTGGGAAAGATAGAAGGATGAGGAAATCCTTATAGAAATTCAGAAGTCATTGTTTTTTAAATATATTTTTATTGATTTCAGAGAGAAAAGGAGGAGAGAGAGATAGAAACATCAATGATGAGAGAGAATCATTGGTTGTCTGCCATTTGCACGCCCCCACTGGGGATCAAGCCCATAACTCGGGCATGTGCCCTTACAGGGAATTGAACTGTGACCTCCTAGTTCACAGGTCAAAGCTCAACCACTGAGCAACCCAGTCAGGCCAGGAGTATTTTTAATTAGAGATGTCGCTGTCTCTATCTACTCTTTCTTGCTTTAACAAAAAGGACCTTTGTCTCCATATCTGTGTTCTCTGGAGAGGAAGGAAAGATGAGAGTTCTATAGAGAAAGGAGGAGAGGGCCAGGCCAGCCAAGCTGTCTTTTCTCCACACTTTAAAGTTATTCTTAAATAACCTTGAGCAGAAAGTCACACAGCTCTGTGCCATGGAAGACAAACTCACAAAGCACGTGTTTTGTTTTATGGATTATTTCCCATTTGTTAAAGAAGTCTGACAGAGAGACCCTGATAGGACACTCGGCCCTCCTCTGCTGAGAGCCTAGGGCAGTGAATCTTTTTAATGTTCCAGTTCCACCCAGAGCATCCAAGGCCCCCTGGAGTTGAGGGTGTCTCCTGATAATGCTCTGCATCTGTTATCTTGGTTGCACAGTGACACCTACAGTTTTCCTTTTACCCTGTTCATTGGGTGACGCCAGGTTGGGCCAACTCCAAAAGCAACATCTGGGCATGGATTCTCCATGTAGGTCACCACCTCAGCCACCACCAGCTGATGTCTGATTTGAAGGTCTAGGTAACTGAGCAAGTGAGTTTTCTGAAGCCCTCGTACTTCTCTCACCAGTTCAGAGCTGTTGGGGCCAGTAGGGTGGTGTCTTGTGTTCTCAGAGGCCTGTGGGGATAATGATGGGAAAGCCCTCTGAGGTCAGACTTGCTCTTTTATTGCAGCACTCAGCCATGACCACCTGGGGTCTGGGTCAGGAGATGGTTTGTATGACAGATGCCCCACTCTACTAAGCTGCAGTTCGCAGGCACAAAGAGATGAAAAAATTGCTATCCTTAGTAGCTGGTACCAGAATTTATCTTAGAAGAGACTTGCCTCTTGGAGAAAAATGTAAGCTCACGTGATAAGCTCACTTGTGTAGTCAATTCCTTTGAAGCGTAGCTATTCTCTGATGCTAAGATTTCAGAGAAAGAGCCAAAGTTATTCTGCATAAGGAAATTAATGTTATTTAGGGTTTTATTTGGCCTTGGAGAAGAGAAAGAGAAGAATATAAAGGAGAAAGCATGAAGTAACAAGAGGTTGGGAGGTCATTGTTGCACAGTGAGATTCATCTTCACAAATATTATTAAAAACCATAACATGATTGAGTTTCTTAGGGAAACAAATGAGTGGGGCTAACTTTGTGTATATTCTGGCTCTTTGCAAAACAGAGGTCCCAGATACAGATAAAGGAAGGGGAGATGGATACCTCAGTTGCCATCAGTATAGATAGACCAGGTTCCCTGTCTTTCAGATCAAACCTGTGCAGCTTACCTAGTCCTTGATTATGCAAATTGAGCCCAATGGGGCCCAGGACGAGCTTTGACAAGTCTATAGCCCAGGGGAGATGCAGTTTAGCAATGACAGGCTACTCAGAAACTAACAAAAGGGAAATAAAACTACTCCAACTACAGCTCCTCTGACCTTCTTCTCTCCTCAAGGAGGGGTCCCTCAAGTTCAGAAGGGCCTCAGCACCTGGACTCCTGCTGGTTACCAAATCTCTAGTGTCCAGCAGGGCTCTGCCTCTGACCCAATCCCATCCCATCCCGTCCCATCCCATCCCACTCCATTCATCTCACATGTGTTCACAGAGCACCTACTCTGTGCCCATGCTTCACCAGTCTGTGGGCACGCAGAGATAAGCCACACCCAGTCTATGGGAAAGGAAGTCTCTGCACCAGGGGTGGCTGGGCTCCCAGGGAAGAACCCTTATTCCTCCTTGCCTTGTGAGCACACTGCTGAGATGCAAAGCTTTTCCTCTGAAGAGGTTTCCATCATGTCCCTGTCTTCAAGATCAGTCCTGCATAGAGGTTAGCTTAGATCCTAGTATTTCTCAGACATTTTCTTATTCTCTTATATGCAGTTGCTCCCTGAGCTTTCTGTTGGTATTGGGACAAATTACCACTAATTCTGTGGCTTAAAGCAACACAGATTTATTCTCTTAGAGTGCTGAAAGTCTATAATGGGACAGCCAGGCTGTGTTGCTTCTGGAGGCTCTAGAAAAGAATCTAGTTTTTTGGGGTGTGTGTGTGTGTGTGTGTGTGTGTGTGTGTGTGTGTGTGTGGTGCTGTTTTGTTTGCCTTTTCCAGATTCTAGAGGCAATCCGCATTCCTGTGTCCTGGCCTGACAACACTCTGACCTCTGCTTCCATCACGTGACCCTTTTTCTGATTCTCCCCTCCTCAGGACCCCTGTGATTACACTGGACTCCCCTGACTAGTTCAGGATACTCCCCCC
This sequence comes from Lasiurus cinereus, assembly GCA_011751065.1. Lineage (NCBI taxonomy): Eukaryota > Metazoa > Chordata > Mammalia > Chiroptera > Vespertilionidae > Lasiurus > Lasiurus cinereus. Next base: position 51,909,772 of record JAAGEH010000307.1, on the reverse strand, counting down.
ATCTTAAGAGCCTTCATTTAATCATCCGTGCAAAATCCATCACATAAGACAACATGTTTACAGGTTCTGGGCATCGTTAGGGGGCTATCATCCAACCTGCTTCATTCTCCAAAATGTAAAGAAGAGGGCACGGTGACCCTGCCCCTTCTGGAGCTGCATTTGGTCTGGCAGAAGTTGTAAATTCTGCTCGTGGTTCACTCAGGTAGCATGGTGTCTGTGTGAGGGGAGACCTCATCTCTTCCAAGGCCTGCCCCGAGTTTCCTTAAACTTGTAACTGCCTTGTCCTCATAAGTACCCATGAGCAGGTCTTATTGTTCTCTCAATGGACAAACTGCAAACCCAGAGAGGTTACACATCGCCCCAATGTCATCCACTAACAAATAGTGCCCAGCCCTGCCTGACCCTGATGCCAGGCTCTTCCTGAGACGAGCAGACAGACTAGGGAGGAAGCTCTGGGCTTCCCTCAGACACGCTTGCATGTGGCCTTGCCATCTCATTTCAGAGAGACAAGATGAAAGACAAACATTTCCACGTAAAAGCTTTTCTATTCTTGAGCTATTTGACATTCTCTTTCTTAGTGGGTTTGAGGAGAATGGAAGAGCGAGGAAAGGAAAGCCACTGAGGGAGGTTTTAGAGGAAGGGTCTAGAGAATGAACGGGATCATGCATGGTGTCCAGAAGAGACTAATGTGGGCATATTTCTTTACTGTTTCTGAGTGGTCCCCAAGATGTAGAGGCTAACAAGGACTGAGAAAAGCCACTTGCTCCTTAAAAACTGCAAAGATTGTATGGGACTCTGGTTTCTGCCACCTGTTCTAGGTGGGGAGTGAGGCCAGGCTGGGGAAGTCAGACCAGGAGAGAGGTCAGGCCAATTGGGGAGTGATCTCAGGTGGCGGTCCTGCTAGGTGGGGATGTGGCCAGGTCGGGGATCATCCTGAGCGAGGAGGATGAGGATGACCTGCATGCTCAGCTTCCTGCTGTGATCTGTTGGGGCCCAATTCCCAGAGACTCTCCACCTTGTGCCAGGCCCCTTTCTGCCACTATTGAGTAGAGAAGCCTCATTGGCCACAAAGGCTGAGTGGATTTGCTGGGGGGACGATCCCCTGTTTCAATATGCCCCCGCCTCTCGGAGGTTTGAGTGGGAAAGGCTGACTGACGACTCTGGGTTGGTATTATTGATGCCCATGGGCCATTAACCAGCTGAGTTATAAACTCCCACAGCAGTAATGCTGGCTGTCAAAACCGTGTTCTTGACAGCGAGGGGCTTGGCAGGAAGATGCTGTTTAGTTGATTGCCGCCACCTGAATCTTGAGGCCATTTTCCTCAGCTTTCAAACCGCTTTTGTGCTTTTTGGTTTTGAAGTTTGTTCCTATGGCTAAACACACACACACACACACATACACACACACACACACACACACACACACACACACACTTCCATTTTAATGAAATCAGGGGACATCAACATGGCTATGTTGTATCAGTGTCACAGGGAGATGCATCTTTCTCGCTAGAGCAGGGCAGAAAGGCTGCTTTGTAGTTTATTAGTATTTTTAATTATTTAAAGCAAAATTCAGACACATTGTCATGCTGGTGAACAGAGGTCAAGTTCTTATTTTTATTTTATCTTTTGTATAAATAAGCAAGAAAGGTTTCTTAGCTTCCAGAGTAAGCTGTCAAGGGAAGAAAGGCTGTGTCTAGCTTTGAATATAGTATCAGATTCCCAGTGAAAATGGCATGTGCTTTTCAACTCACACTGCTCATAGTTGGGGTTTAATTGTAAGTATTGATGGGGGCCAGGCCTTGTGGGAGCCACGTTAGGGGACGAATAGGGGGAATGAAAGGCTATTCCTCAGGGAGGAAATGAACTGTGTGTTGCTGCAGAAAAGACTCAACCAGCGAATCACCACACCCAGAAGAAAAGCAAGTGAGATAGCAATTGAAGTAAGTAGAGTGTTTGTGCCTGTGTGAGAGGGGAGTGCTCACAGACCTTAGGGTGGATGGGGGAAGGGCTGTCCTTGGTTGAGCTGGTTTCAGAGGCTGGAGCTAGTGGTTCCCGGAGGAGCAAGGCTCAGGACAGAAAAGCCATTGCCAGTGGTGTAGAAGGAGGGGATGCCATGATGCCCTGTGGGTGGGAAGAGCTGGTTCTCCTTTCCCCTTCCCCTCTCTCCCCATCCTGCGGTAGAGGGTTAAAGGCAGAGCTGAAGGACCTGAGGGCAGCTGCCCCTGGGAACTTTGAAAGCAGAGGAAATGAAGGATGCGGAAAGGGGCATTGTCCGAGTTTCTCAGAGCCAGAGAGCTTGGAGCATGACAGTTTGGGGACTCAGGGAAAGTGCTACTGAGAAGCACTTGAAGGCTCCCAGTGGAATACTTATTGAATGTGTTTAATCCACATTCCTCATGTGGATTCTGTGCTCAGCTGCTTTCTCTGGCCTCACTGGGGTCTCAGTAGGAAACAGATGGAGCAATCCGACTGGGTTATGGAGGAAAGCTTAACACAGAGACTATTTGCAAAAGTGCTCGGAAAAGCCAGGGATAGCCTAGAGCTGGGAATAATGTGGGGAGAGATCACCGGAAGGGGAGGAGAGAATGCAGTATGAAGCTGGGCGGTGGAGAGGACCACCTGGGGGGAGAAGTACATTGGCCTGGAACAATCTACCAGGAGAAAATACGGGAATACATAGCCCAATCCCTCTCTCCCTTCACCTTCCAATCCATTGGCTAATCCCAATTTGAAGCCAGACATCATGGAGGGGCTGGCAAGTCCAAAGTCCATAGGTGAATGGCAGGCTGGAAATTTGAGTAAGAGCTGATGTCTCCATTCCAAAGACTGAAAACTCAGGCAGAATCTCTTTCTTTTTTTCCAGGAAACCTCAAAAGACCTTCACCTGATTGGATGGGGCTCACCCATATGATGGAGAGTAATCTTCTTTACTTAATAAAGTCAACTGATTATAAATGTTAATCACATCTAAAAACTACCTTTACAGCAACACCTCAGTTGGTCCTCACAGTCTTGTCCAGTTGACACATAAAATTAACCATCACAGACCTTGTGGCGGGGCAAGATGGAAGCAGAGTTATGCTGAGGTTCAATCAGGACCTTACAGTTTAAAATCACTCTAATGTGTGTTGATTTATCTAATCCTTGTGAAGCAGCTATCATCATAGTTTTTACATGTTGCAGCTGAGGCCCAGAGAAGTTATTGCCCAAGGACGCAGATGGAGAATTATAGAGGCAAAACTCAGACTCAGGTCTCCTGACTCCAATCCTAGGCAGTTCTAAGTGAATAATACAATATTTTAAAGACCATAATATCAGGAGCTTACTTAAAAATGATAGCATGGGGGAGTGAATGAGCATATGAAGGAACATGATTGGCCATGTGTGGATAATTATTGGGGCTGGGTGATGGGTACGTGGAAGTTCATTGTACGTTTCTCTAAATCCTAGAATAGGGTTGAGAATTTCAACAGTAAAATGTTAAATACAATCTCACAGCTTTGTGAACAGTCTGCTATCTTCTAAGTAGAGCTCTCCACGCAAGCCTGCTCATTCGTAGCCAAATGAACCCAAGTGCTTTGAATCTAACCCTGCTTTTCCTTTGGAAGGGTGTTCTTTGCCAAGGAGCGAGGGAGGTTACGACAGGTGTCTGTGAGGCCAGGTTGCTGAGCATCTTCTGATGACAGTGACCTTTCGACCATGTGAGCCGATACACAGGTCTTGCCATGTTCGGTGTTCACAACCACAGACTCTGCAGCCAGACTGTCTGGGCTTGACCCCTGCCTCTGCCACTTACTAGCTATACACCCTGTGAAAGCACCCTCTGCCCCTCAGCTTCACCATCTACAAAGTGGACAAGGACAGAACCTTCCTCCCAGATTGATTACGAGGACTGAATGAGTTACTATTGCTAAAAGGCTTAACCTAGTGTCTGCACACAGTACGTTTTATGTAAATGAAATAAAATATTGAATAAAATCTACAAAACCCTCTTTCCATGAATCAGCTTTTGTCTGCTTGCAGCTGTCTGGTTCCTTTGTCTTTCAGCATTGGGAGAAAAAGCAACGGGTAAATCACTAATTCATTCAATTATTATTGAGGCTCTATTTCATTCCTGTTATGGTGATGGTGGTAAAGTTGAGAGTCTTTAACAACAGGAACACAGTTTAATTGGAAAAGGTGGACCATTAACTAAATCAATAGTTATTTTTTGTTTGTTTGTTTTTGTTTGTTAATTCTCACCCAAGGATAGTTTTCCACTGATTTAAAAAAAACATGTATCTTTATTGATTTCAAAGCAGAAGTGAGAGGGAGAGAAATGTCAATGATAAGAGAGAATCATTGATCAGCTGGGGCAAGACCGAAACCTGGCATGTGCCCTTGACCGGAATCGAACATGGGACCCTTTGGTCTGCAGGCTGATGATCTATCCATTGAACCAAACCGGCTAGGGCTAAATCAATAGTTCCTAATATTTACTAAGGCATAGACCTTTAGAGAATTGTATAGAGATTTTAAATAATTTCTACAAAATACTCAAAATACATAAATTATTGGGCAGGAAAGCATCTTACCCACTTTTATGCCCTAGACAGTGCTGTGGATAGAATTTCCTTACACCAATTCAGAGGAGACAGGTGACTTCAGACCCAGTAGCCTGAACCGCTACAGCTTATGCCTGGGTTTAGAACCCCTGAAATAAATATTTATAAATTCTGTGACAAATAGTATGCTAAGAATACATTCCCTGTTTGTTTACCTCTACAGTCCAGTTTTTCAACACTGCCCTCCCCTCTTCCAAGTTCTACTATATTGACCTCTTTTATTCTTTAATGAAACAGTTTCCAAAGTCTTCTTGTACACCTCAATTAGAAAACACAACAAATAAATAAACCCACACCTTCTGAACACATATGTTGTATATATGTAATATGAATATATATATATATTTACATACATACTCCAAGGTGTGTATATCTATAAATTAATGGTATTACTACCATTAATATATCAAAACAAGGAGAACTATAAAGATTCAACATTAACAACAGAGGATGCAAATCCATATTTCAAAAAGATTTGGTGATAACTTTATATCCTTTAGGCAGACTTCTTGTCAGGTCTGATTAAATCATTGTTTTGATCTCATAATATGGCTGACAAAGAGCTTGTACGAGGAATGTCAGTTCAGGAGAGAATCTTTGTTCACTGGTACTTACATTATTAACTTTACCTTCAATTGGTGACTCTTTTGCAGGAGCCTCGTTAAGCCATGTTTCGTTTTGCTAGAGTTGATTTAGACTAAGTAATATGCTCCACGAGTTTGTGTAATAGACACACGTGAACTGCACATGCAGACATGGCCTTTCTTCCAGAATACACCACGTACTTTCTATGGCACGTGGTCCTCTGGCATCGAGAGAGTCGCCTGTTTCAGCCTGTTCATTAGAGAATAATAGAGCTTATTTCTTTCCTGTCTACTAAGATTAAAAATTCAGCATATGGCCGAAACTGGTTTGGCTCGGTGGAGAGAGCGTCGGCCTGCGGACTGAGAGGTCCCAGGTTCGATTCTGGTCAAGGGCATGTATCCTGGTTGTCGGCACATCCCCTGTAGGGGGCGTGCAGGAGGCGGCTGATGGATGTCTCTCTCTCATCGATGTTTCTAACTCTCTATCCTTCACCCTTCCTCTCTGTAAAAAATCAATAAAATATATTTTTTAAAAAATTCAGCATACGTGGGTGACTATTTTCTTTCTGTGTCCTCATGGATTCCCTTATGAATCCCGGGGGAATGAGCACCTACTTATTCCCCCAGGAACAGAGTCTTCCCAAAGCTGTGTTTGCTGCCCACTTGCTCTTTGCCTCATTCCTACACTCTCTTAAAGGTCTCTGATTTATAACTTCCTCTGGGCAGCCTTGCCTAACCCCTCTTAAACCATTTCCTAGAGTTTCTTCTTAGGGCAAATACCTGTTGAGTTTCTATTATGCCAGAGTTATCTCCAGGTGGGCAAACTGAACATGGCCCTGTGTTTATCAAGCCTATGGCCTAGAGGAGTTGTAGTCATCAATCAAGGAATTATACAAATAAATATGAAATTATAATTGTGTAAATGTGTTGATGGAGGAGTGCAAAATGTGATGAAAACATAAAGAAGAGGGTTTGGAGAATCAGCCTGGGGAACCAATATCTAAAAGATCACCAGGCAAAGGGGAGGGAGAGTATCAAGGGAAGGGGCTAGCATATGCCTCGGGCAGAAGGGAGCATTTCTTTGAATATTTACTATATTTTTCTAATTCCTTGTAGAACTGTCCCTGCTCCTCATTACATGCTTAGCTCTAGGAGAGCAGAGACCATGTCTGTCTTGTTGACTACAACTTCACCCTCACTTAATATAACATCTGCCACATAGTAACTGCTCAAGAAATACTTGTTGAATGAATGAATGAGCACATAGGAAAAGTGATAAACCCAGACTGGGGGTTCAGAGAAATCTCAGAGGAGACAGCACCTGAGTTGAGATATAAAAGACAAGCCGATTTCACTATAGGAAGAAGTGAGGGAAAGGAGTGGCAGTCATGGGAGCAAGATGTGTCAAAGGACCTGCAAACACCCCCACCCACAGGGGCTCCAGCTCTGGGCAAGAGGGACAGACGGTGGTGGAAAGAGTAAGGCTGGAGGGAAACCTGGGAGGGGGCATGGGGAGCCCTGCATGCTGGGCCTTTGAAGGATTTGACCAGGTGGGAAGTGTTGCCACATGGGTGTTGCAGTGAGGGCCAGGGCTAAGGTAGGTACATTGGGACGAAGAGAGGTGGACACTACAGGTGGGTGGGGAGGATGCCACACACCAAGAGGAGCCATTGGGAGAGCAGCTTTGTGTGACAGGGGCTGATGGCTGCAGAGCTGGCCATGCTTATGCAACATCCCCAGGCGTAAGCTGCAGTGGTTCAGGCTACTGGGTCTGAAGTCACGTGTCTCCTCTGAATTGGGGTAAGGAAACTATCCACAGCACTACCTAGGGCACGAAAGGGGGTAAGATTCTTCCCTGTCCCAAGGTGGTTCCAGTCTATGGGGAATGAGACATGTAATGTCACGTAAGGTAGGAATTGTTCAGTAAGAGAGGAACCAGATGGGAATTCAGAAGAGAAAGAGCAAAATATCACTTCTGGAAGGGGCGACTGGAGATGGGAATCTGCTTAGAAATTGCCACACAAAGTCACAGTCAGCGGTCACCCCTACTTTGTGGCAGTGGCAGCAGGAAAATGTGTCTGTGTTGGCATTAACCTCAAAAAGCTCGCTGGCCCTTTAAAACCCATTCTCCACAGTGACTTTTAAAAATAGCCATTAGCGTGGAGCCTTTAGGAGAGTCTAAATAAATTACATTCATTGGTTTCCCCTTGTCCACACATCAATCTTCTCAAAGGCTGTGGTGCATTAATCAGGCCTGTGCTTCTCCTGCGATTGCCTTTCCCCGGACGGTCTACATACCTGAGTGCTCCCCATCGATTCTAGCACCTGCCTGGGCTCAGGTGGGGAGGGGCGGGCTTGCCTGTGGCTCCCAGAAGCCTCCACCAAGCCTTCCCCAGGCTTGGGGTCTCACTGGGATTTTTCAGGCCTTCAGACATCAGGACTCACTATGGAGACGGTTCACACACTGACTGCCAGTTGCCCAATTCCAGGCCCCTCCCCCAACCCTTCTAAAAGTCCTGGGTGAGCCTTGCCTCTCCCTTCTCAGAGATTTAGCAAGTTGAACAGCCCAGTAATTTAATGCTTTTCAGTTAGCTACCTCCCAACTACCTGCTTCGGTAAACCTAGAAGTGGCCTGCCTGGCGTGGCTCAGGGGTTGAGCATTAACCTGTGAACATATAAGTCGTGAAACCAACTGTTAGGTAGAGTGAATGCCTGAGTTGAGTGAAACTGGGTCAGAGGGGTGGCTGGGCACTGCACCTGCAGTCCTCACCCACACGTGGACCTAATTCAGATGACGACGTTTTGCACCTTGATGATGAAATGAGATGAGACGTCTGAAGGTGTGGGTAGAGAGTGGAATAAAAGTGCATCATCAGGGCCGAGGATGGACGATGATGGGCACCCCTCAGGACACCCCTCATGATCCCTGCCTCCTGCTATTCACATCCTTGTACAGTCCCTCCCATGTTAGACTGAATTTGGGTTGGATGACCAAGAAAATACATCAAAGTGACTTCATTCTGCCCTGGCCGGTGTGGCTCCGTTGGTGGTCACCATACTGTGCACTGAAAGGTCCCCGGTTGGATTCCTGGTCAGGGTACATAACCAGGGATGCAGACAGGTCCCCTGGTAGGGGGCCTGCAGAGGGCAACCAATAGGTGTTTCGCTCTCACATTGATGTTTCTCTCTCTCCTGCTCCCTACTTCTCTCTCTTAAAAAAAAAAAAGCAGCACAATAAAAATATCTTTTTTAAAAAGTGACCCCATCCCCCCATAGTTCCTGACACACAGAAACTGGGAAATAATATGTTTATTAAAGCTTTCCAGTTTAGGGGTGATTTTTTTATGCATACACTTAGCACTTGGGTCTCCCCTTGGTCTCCAGCCCCCCAGCCTTGCTCCAGGCAGGAGGACAGAGAAGGGAATAACACCCAAGTGGGGAGATGCCTCCATTAGGGGTCAGCACATCTCTGCCTCTCTCCATTGAGCAAGAACTGCACACCAGGCTCTCCTGGGCCACAGAGGAAGTTGCAAAATCGTCTTGTTTTTCAGCTGAGAAAAATCACTGCCTGGAATTGAAATCAGGGTTCGGTTAGTGAGGAAGAGAGGGACTGGATATTGGAAAGGCAATTGTGCTGTGTTAGAAGAGATTTGTTTCTGAGTGTGCTACACATTACATGTGGGCTTCCTAACCTTTCTCATCACAGGGCTGAGAACATAATGCTTCTCCGACAACCCAAGGTAAATGGAGATTGCTGCTTATGGCCAAGGCCAATCACCTGGCGACGTGAGGTGACAGAGGACCCATGTAGCTTCTCCCAGGGCTGGGGGCCAATATGCTGCAGACCAGACCCATTTACAGTGAAGCTGTTGGAGAGGGGACATAGGTAGGTTTCTCGGAGATCGGAATGCAGGAGAGTTATGAAGCAATGTTTGCAAGAACAACACCTGGGAGGGGAAGGGACACACAGGACTGGCCAGAAGGAGGAGTTGAGTGGCAATAAAGTGGCCTTAGAGACCTCAGTGGAGAGTCTGGGGAGCTCTGGAGTTAGGATGACCCTTCAGAGTTGTCCCATTTTGAGGACAAGAGAGCCAGGCCTTTATCCCCATCACTGACCAGTCATCGGGTGTGAGAGTGGATGTGGCCTTGGGAAAGAGGCTGTGTTAGGTTGAGGTTGGGGCTCACCTGAGAGGCCTCCACTGCCATGACTCCTAGCAGCTGAGAGAATGAGCCCTTGGTCTCCAAAGGATGGGAAGGTCTGGGCAGAGCACCCTGAATTCACTTCTGGGGACTTTAGGTCACGGTCACAGGAACAGCCACCCGCTCCTGCAGAATGGCCCTTGGTGGCATGGTGAGAGCTGAAACTGGGGTGCACGAGTGAAGTTCTTCCCCGAAAGGGCATCGTGGTGTTCCCATGCAAAGTGGCAGCTCAGCCAGCGAGGAGTCCCAGAGACAGCAGAGACCCGCCGGCTTCAGCAGCAGCAGCGCCAGAGGGTTGGCAATGCATGTCACACACTGTTTATTTGGATTCAGCCAGACCCTTCTGCAGCATTTAATTGTCATGACTATCATGTCGCAAGAGGCAGCTGAGAGACTGAAATGAGCTCCCAATTTGTCTTTGAAAAATTTTCTCTATTATGAGACCAGGAAGATTAAAGAGATAATAACACCTTATACCCATATCATGCTTTCCTACTAGCAAAGAGCTTTCATACACACATTATCTTATTTGAGCCTCCTGCTAGTCCTGTGAGGTAGTCAGAATACAAATTATTATTCATCTTAGAGGTGAAAAATTGCAACTTTGGAAACGTTTGCCTCCACCTTATATTCCAAGACTGGGTTGCATTTCTTGATTGTTTCTGTTGTTGTTTTTTTCTCATTGACCAAGATCCTTTCCATTCTCTCAAAATCCAAGAAGACTAAAGCATGAATACAAATGAGGAAAAAAAACAACCCTCTTCTCTTATGCATATCTGGTTTATGACATCTCTCTCCATCTCTATTGCTATAATGCAAAGGTTAAGAAGCAGAAATTAAACTACTAACAAGTCAAAGATAGGGTGACTGTCTCCTGTGATTATGTCATTTATTGTGCCCCTACTTTATTTATTTATTTATTTATTTATTTATTTATTTATTTATTTTTACAGAGAGGAAGGGAGAGCGATAGAGAGTTAGAAACATCGATGAGAGAGAAACATCGATCAGCTGCCTCCTGTGCACCTCCTACTGGGCATATGCCTGCAACCAAGGTACATGCCCTTGACTGGAATCGAACCTGGGACCCTTCAGTCTGCAGGCCGATGCTCTATCTACTGAGCTAAGCCAATTAGGGCTATTGTGCCCCTACTGTATGCATGGGAGTGGTACAAAAAAAGGTGAATAAAAATTATGGTTCTTCGGAGTTAATAGTTCAATAAAGAGCACAAACAGGGGAAAGGAGTGGAGCCCCATGTGACAAGAGTTAAAAGAAGAGGCTGCAGCGTGGGAGCTGCTCTCCTAAGGTGAGCAGTGTCTCCTGGGCAGGTGGGGAAGCATCGTGGGGTAGCATTGACCCCAAGCTCACTGTGTGCCAGGCGCAGGGCTAAGGCTAAAATGAAGGCAATCGCATTCACCTTCTGGCCGATGCATTCAGGTGTATAGTTAGCCCAATTGCACACTCTAATTACCATCAGTCAGCCCATTCTGCTTGTCCTTCCATTGGTCTGTTTTCTAACCATGTTTTGTCCCTCCAATGCTTCATGTAAGTGTTGGAAGGAGCTATGACAAGAATTTAAAAGAAATGCTTGGCTGCAGCTTTCTTTGAAGAACAGACCCCTTAGGCTGGGATGTTGTGGAGCCTTGGGGGGTAGTCAGAGGACGCTTTGAGCAGCAGATGTGTTCATATCTGCGTGAAGTCAGGCGTCCTTTATGCACACAGGTGATATATAAACTTGTGCCCCAGGGAAACAGCAAGCCTTTGAATGGGGTGTTCTTTGCAGAGTTGCCTATTTGTCTTGCTTTTTTGTTCCAGCTTTATTCCGCTCCTGCAGGGAATATTCCTAATAGGATTAATACATGAAAAATGTAAATGATGTGACTACTGAAATATAGGTTTTCCAGGAATGCAATGGATTAGCTTTGTAGAGGCTAAGTCATGTGACACCATCTGTTCAATGGCCAGGAGGAGAGGATTTCACTAATTAAGAGCAGGGCTTTTCACTGTTGGCCTGGTTTGCCATATGTGGCTTGCAGGGCTGGGCTGGACAGCGGGTTAGGCAATTTCATGTCCTAACTGGGCCCTCACAGCCCATGACTATGGGCAAGTTGCTCAGCCTCTCTGCCCTTCTGTTTCCACATTATTCAAATGAGAAGACTAGGTTATTTGGTCTCTAGAGTTGCCTGATCTTTTGTGAATGATTCTATTTCAGGATCAAAAACTTTATAAAATACTGCTTTGTTGTATTCATTCATCACCTGAAGGAGAAGGAAATGGATCCTGTGGTGACCTTGGCTTCATCCTCTGAAAAGGGGAACCTGGAGACCCAAATAGAGCAAAGAGGTGGCATCAGGAGCCACCCCACTCCAGGGAGGGCAGTGGGGTGTGAGTCTCATTGTGAGAGAAGGGACACCCTACCAGAGTCTGATAGGGACTGCCAATCTACATGAGACTTCTCCCTGGTCCCTCTTTCCCTTCTCAGACTTTCCATTCCAGACTCTTCCCCCTCATTATCAGTGATTTACACTTCCAGCAAGCCTCTCCAGCAGAGAGGCTTATATTTGGGAGCTGATCTTGACCTGAACCACAGCAGGAAGTATAATGGTGCCGAGCTCTGAGCAGGGGAGACAAAATCAGCTCACCTTGCCAGGGTGGTGGGCAGGAAGAAGAAGGCCTGAAATCCGGCCCCAGACTGGTGTTCAGGGACTAAGGTCTGAGATTGATTTTGTAAGGAGGCTTTCAGAGGAATGAAGGCACAAGCAGGAATCTCCCATTGAAGCCACAGGGGCAAAGGATGCTTGGGATTATTTCCCTCCAAAAAATAACCTTCCGTTTATTTCTTCCTAGTGTATGTTATGGGGGTAAATGAGCCTTGTCCCCTTATTCATTCATTTGTGAAAGAATTTCAGTCTAAAATAGAACCAGAGGATATAAGATGGAGAATCTCAGGTATGTGCCCTCAGGGAGATAAAACATAAGGACTAAAGGTCTGATTGCATGTAAATGACTGACTCACAGAAAATTGATCAAGTTGGAATTTTCTCAGATGATGAGGGGTGGCCAGGGGTTGGCTCATATCAAACTTGGGGAGCTTTGCCCGAGGCATGAAAGGAAGATGACTCTAGTGGGGCTGATCTTTTGAAGAGGGCTGAATTGAGTTTTGTTTGTGTGACTGGTTTTGTCTGCTGGGGAGTTTTCCAAGGCTGGTTCCTGTTTGTTTATTTTAACTGACTCAACTGAACTCTTCCCTCTTCACATTCCCTGCCCATAGCCACAACCTACCCCAAACCCTCAATGAACTCACCCGTAGCTTTGTTACAGTTTGCTCATCCCGAATTGCAATTTCTCAGCTATTCCTGAATAAACTCATCTTTTTTTAGCTTACCTCAGTTTACCTCTTTATTTAGGCCAACACATTCATTTGTTCATCTATTCACGCATTCAACAGCAGCTATTGAATCTGCAGTGTACCGGGCACTGTGGATCCCCATGGGGGCCATGGTGGGCAAAGGTTATGTATAAAATTCCTGCCTTTGGCGGGCTTACATACCCATAAGAGACAGGCACTCAAGACAATTGAAAAGGTATAGAATAGCAAGTGGTAAAAAGGTGTAGAAAGCAAAATAGAGCAGAACAAAATGGCAGAGTGTGAGAGAAGGTGTCTGGGAGAAGGTGACATTTGAGCTGAGACCTAAATAAAGTAAGAGGGCAAGTTCTGGGGACTTTTGGGGTGAAAATCCATCCTCAGGCTGTGCGGGCCGATCTGCAGGTGGCCCCTGCACAGGGAGAGAGAGGAACCCAGGAATGAAGGCCCGGAGGCAGGCAGCCCTAGCCCTGGACTACACTGGCCTCAGATTTCATTTTCAATGTGATAGAGAACATAACGGCTTTTCATTTTCCAAGGTTACTCGGGCTGGTGTGTGGAGAATGGACTCTACAGGAGGGAAAGAATGAGAGCTTGAGACAGGAGAGTGACATTCTCTGCTGTTTTTCCCACTTCATAGGAGTTTAGCAGCCTGAGCAGGAGTCAAGGTCATCCTATGATAGGGCTTAGCCAATGTCCATGGCCACTGGGCGGGGGAGGGGGACTGGCAAAAGCCTGGACAATGTGGTTTCAGAACTTTGATATTTGAGCAAAGATTACAAGTTAATGCCTTCCTCTCATTTTTCCCAGAACTTTCCTTGGTGTGCTGCAATAGAAAAAGACAAAGCTTTGGAGTCAAGGAGATTTGCATTCAGATCTCAGTTCTACTGCTCACAGTGTGCTACCCAGGCAAGTTGCTTATCTCCCTTTCCTCATGCGCAGACTCCTAACTCGAGGGTGGACCTAAAGAGGTGATATGGCTCATGCTTGGTTCTCTGTTACATCACAGTAGGTATTCAGTAAATGGTGGCCACTTTGACAACTCTGCTCCTGCTCCCATTGCATGCCACAGTCCTGCCGCCTTTATCAGCTGCATCAAAATAAATAGAGAATAGAGAGACTTTGGAAATCTTCTCTTCTGAGTTAAATTGAGCACTGCCCTATATTGGGGAACCAGGTATCTGGAAAATCAAAAGAAATTATTGTCCATTTTTCCACACTCTCCCTTTTCCAGAAAATAAAGGGGCTAAGGGGAGGAGTGAAGAACAGGAATTTGATGGGTAGCTGTGAGGAGTCAGAGAAGGCAGTCCACCTATCCCGCTCCCATTCTGTTACCGGGGAAGGAAGGATGGCTCTCTCAGTTGGCACAGTTCGGGACCCAGGGAGACAGACAACCGCGGGCTCCCGATCTCCAGCTTCCTCTGCTCATCCATCGGGGCCAGAGCGGTAGTGTCTCCTGGAATCCCCAACTCCCCTGTGACTTGCAGCAATGACATCATCCATTTCCCCCGATGTCTGCCTTTTGGTTTTCCTCCTGCAGAAGCCAGAGCTGAGTGGCACCAGAAAAGAATGCTGTTGGGGAAGGTTGGCACGGTCCCTGGAGACAGATCCCACCCATCAGAGCCCCTGGTCACGCTCAGTCACTCACATTCCCTTATTTCCATCTGGTGCTCATTACCATCCGACTTGTCTTTGTTTGCTTGTTTAGACTTTGTGCCCTTCACCAGAACCCCAGCTCCCTGAGCGCAATAGTCTTGCCATGCCCACCCTGTGACGTCCTGGGCACAGAGCAGGCACTCACTGGCCAATAGCAGAACAGGTGACTGAGTGAATGGAGGTGTCAGTGATGCCCAGCGCACACAGGCTGGGTCCATGGGATAGCCACACATCTAGCTCAGTCTCTCAACCAAGATGTGGAAGCAAACGCCGAGCTCATGAGTGGCCATGGAGAGGCCAAATGGCACAACCTTTTCGAGTTGCAATTCAGTAACTTGGACATACCTTGTTTACCATCAAGCAAATCAGACCCAACGGTCCCTCAGGTGCATGTCACCCAAACAGGTGGTCGGTTGGCTGGGTCTTCTCCCTGTGGCCTCGTTTAGGGAGAAGTGGGGCTGCCATGAGGCAGAGGAAAGGAATGTGGTGACTCAGGAGGGGTGATGTGTCTCCGATGCTGCCCGGGGTGGGTCGCTGCTGGCAGACCAGTCAGGCAAAATAGCCCAACAGGCATTTAGAGTAAAAATCAAGGTGCCCACCCACAGGGCAACCAGGGTGCTTCCTCCACCTCCTCCAGAGGTTGGCCTGAGCTCAAGATCTCTGCATCTCACTTCTCCTAGTTTTACTCAGACACGGCTCCTTCCTGCCAGATCACACCTGCTTTTAATTGTCCCTCTGATGACATAATATAATTCCTAATTTTAGCTCTTTAAGTTCTATTTGTACCTTAATTAACCTGGAACCCCACCCTGCCTGTATCTGCCTTAGACATAAGAGATGGGTAAAGACAGCGAGGTCACCATCTATTTGCATATTCCACGTGGTTCCACTCGGACACCCTCCAATGGCTTTTGGAGCCCTCTCAGAAGTCTGCAGGTGGGAGAGGGCCAGGAGACATCCTTGGAAAGGACGAGAGGGCTGCTGGTCCCAGGTGGCCTTCATTCTGCCTTGCTCAAGTGCCGCCCACTGCTGCTCCCTTGGTTTTAGCTGCTGATGGGACCACGTTAGCCCATTCACTGGAAAGTACTCATTTCCTTTCTTCTCACTTATTCGCTAAGTCAGTGGTCAGCAAACTGCGGCTCTCGATCCACACATGTGGCTCTTTGGCCCCTTGAGTGTTCTTAACTGCCACTTCTTCAAAATAGACTCACCTGACTTCTGCACATGGGTCACAAAATTTCAATCGCACTGGACGTGTGTAGCCGCACGTGATTTTGTGGAAGAGCCATACTCAAGTGGTTTACTGACCACTGCTCTAAGTGAACCACTCAGTGTCTCCCCTGCAGCAGCTGAGGGCTCAGCATTTCTCTTCCCACCTATAGGCAGAGGCCGGAGTGACCATCCGTTGGTCCTAAATATAATCACTTGCAAGTCTGCTTTGTTATCCATGTTCGACCAGCGAGTGAATGGAGATGATGTGTGCACAGAAAGAATGGGGGATTTGGAGGGCTCTCTCTCTGCGTCTCATTTCCTCAGGCTTGCCAATCTCCCTCGAGAGAAATAAAATACAGGATTAGGGGGAGGATTAAGTGAGATGACAAGTAAAGTGCTTGGCGCCAGGGAAGTAACAAACAAACATTAGGTCTCTTCCGTACACCCGCTGTGTAATCTCTGCGTTGGGGTCTAGAGGGAAGGCATCAAAGTGACTCCCCGTGACTTTGAGGCGTGCGGCAGTCTCTCCCAAATTGATTGCTGTGAATCCCAGTCTTGGTTGATGCTTCTTTAACACAATCTAAAACGTATCCCCAAAACCTGCGGTGCGAGTGAGAGGAAATGCTATCCCCTTTCCTGGTTCCTCATTGTGTTGCTGTCTATCTGGATCAAAGATTGTAACAGAGGATGAAAAACAGTTCAAAGTAACAACAAAAATCCCTCTAAAATTAGGGAGCCAAACTGAGAGGAAATAGAAGTGGAGCAATAGTGCCACTAAGTGGTGAGGCTGAGAATGGCAGCTTTGACTGCTGGTTTTCCATTAACTTCTTTATCCTCAGAGTTACCTGCCTGGCGCCAACGTGATCCGCAGCCTGACTGACTAGCACAGGGTTGATGGAGCCAGCTCACAGGGCTAGCAACGCTTACACAGAGGAAACCTCACACAACTGTGCCAGTAAGGGCGGCAAGCAAGGGAGTGGGAATGGAGCCGCAGAAATGAGTCCTCTCCACAGGAAAAGACAATACCTATCCTTTACATGTTGCATATCAATACATGTTACTTAGGCATATCAATGATACAAGAAGTATTTTTTCAAAATGCTTATACCACCTGCCTCAGAATCACCTGAGAACCTGGTCAAGGTGCAGATTTGGGGCATGAGCCAGATCTGCTGAGTCAGAACCTGGGAGTTGGTGACTGGGAGTTTGCATTTTTAACAACTACCTTGGGCGAGCCTGGGGAGTGTTAAAATTTGGGACCAGAAAGTGACCAGAAGTCAACGAATGAGAAGCCACAGAGGTTCACTGAATTCATTCTATCTAAAGAAAGAGAAAGTGAAGACAATGAACGAACAGGAGGAGAAATGTCACATTTGAAA
The DNA here is from genome assembly GCA_011751065.1 of Lasiurus cinereus. Classification (NCBI taxonomy): domain Eukaryota; kingdom Metazoa; phylum Chordata; class Mammalia; order Chiroptera; family Vespertilionidae; genus Lasiurus; species Lasiurus cinereus. The sequence goes on along the minus strand of JAAGEH010000307.1, from coordinate 51,892,769 downwards.
GAGATAGCAACTTAAAGGAGAAAGAGAATCCTGAATAGTAGATGGGTACACACACACACATACACACACACACACACACACACACACACACACACACACACAGATATCTACCTACCTACCTACAATGTGCAACTGGACAGATATGTAGATGGGGATTTTTGTTTGCTGGACAGAATTTTAAAGATCATTTTTGTTTGTTTGTTTGTTTAATCATGTACACGTTCAGTTGCTTAAGCTTACTGGTAAGCACTTCTACATGTTTAGTACTGGGTAATCCAATTACATTCTGAGACCTTTAGCCCTTACGTTGAAATTGAGATCTGTTTTCCCTGCCCCTTTATAAGTTCTATCATGAAGAGATTCCTGAGCCAAAATGGGCTCTATTCCCAGAGAGAGGGAGAATGGTGCTGGAGGGAAGGTTTTCTTTCGCTGGCATTTGCTTTTCCCAGAGAATGCTATGGTGCCTGACAGATAGTGGACATTCCAGATATTTGATGAGTGAAATGAATAGATAATTGGAAGAAAGAAAGGGAGGAAGGGAAGAAGGAGGGAAGGAAGGAAGGAAGAAAAGGAGGGAGGGAGAAAAGAAAGAGGGAGGAAGGGAGAGAGGAAGTGGGAGGGAGGGAAAGGCTGAGCATATATGCATGTATCCTTATTTATTTGTTTATTTGTTTGTTTATTTATTATAGTTGACATTCAATATTATATCAATTTAAGGGACCTTTTAACCATCTCTTTTTCCTTCCCTCTTCCTAGCCTTCCTACAATATGGAGGGAGGGCCACCCAGGCCCCAACTTCCTCCACCCCTCACCACCCCAGCCCAGAGCTGTGAGCTGGCCAGCTCACCCTCGGGGCTTGACTTCATGTTGGGGCTGGGAGTCTCCAAACCCTCTTGTGTGGACCGGGTGTCACTGATGTAAGAGATTCCCACACATGGAAAACTTTCCCCCAGTACCACCTGTCCCACAAAGGGCAGGACTCCAGCTCCACAGGATCTCCCGGAAATTCCCAAGGGGTCGGGGCTCTGTCACTCAGGCTGGAGGGAGCCTATAGGATATCAGCTGCCAGGTGGCCTTGGTCACAAGCCAGGGAACCTTCCAGCCCAAGTGCCTTTCCTCTCTCCCAGGGAAGATGCCAAGGGGTAAGAAGTCACACGGAATAGGGAATCTACTAAAGCCTGTTAGTAGATTACTTTAACATTACTACTTTAACATGGTGACTGTTCTGTTAAAGGATTTCTATTTCAATTTTAAAAAGCATTTGAATATTTACCAAAGCAAAGGAGAAGAATAATAAGAATAATAATCAGGAAGAGGAGGAAAAAGAGAAAAAGGAGGAGGAGGGGGAGAAAAAGAAGAGAAAAAAGTCAGAGAGGTTCTTAAGGGTAGTAGGAAGTTAAAGAATATTCCAAGATCCAATAACTCTTCAGAGGATTTGTCTTTGGGAATAGAAATTCCAACTGAGGGCATTTATCCCATTACTTGATTTAATATGTTAGATAATTAGGGCACAGATGAACCCAAGTGCTGAATCCTAGAAGAGTAGTTCGGGTGTAAGAATTCCTCTTAGTCCACATGAGAGAAGGGCCAGGGTTCGCCAGCTGATCTCAGCTCCCTCGCTCCCAGGATTCCTTTTCTATCGATCTAGCTCCTGATTTCAGTCAGCTGGGGCTCTCAGTCTCCCTATCGACCTCCCAAAATCATGGGAAAATCCCTTTTTTCCTTTTGTTAGCTGAGGCTCACCTGGAATTTTCCAAAAGGAACTTTCCCTTGGAAACTTAGAAAATAGAAAGGCACAAAGGTTCTAGGGGGAAAAAATACCCTTTCCACTAGAATGTAGATTTCCACTTGGTCAAAGCAAAGACCAAAGCTGAAGGAAGAGTTGGTGGGACCCCTTCTCTGGTCTCAAATCTGAGCAGGGGACCCTGCTCACAAACAACCCCCTTGGACTCTTAGACTCTTTTCTTCACATTCTCCTCTATGGCCCCCACCTGCCTGGAGTGGGGAAGGAGTCCACCCGGACCTTCCATGAAGCGTGCCCAAGGCTGGGTATTAGAGACAGTGTGGTGAGTGGCTTATCTCTGAGGGCTTAGGTAGGACCTTTTTGGTGCTATTTTCCAGATTCCTCCCAGAATCATAGAGTGACAGATCTGCTGGAAACCCTATCCACCACCTGGTCCAACTCATCCTTCCAGTACGGGAAGTATCCTGCCCAGGATGACCCAGATGTCAGGCTCCTGGAAGGTGCCTGTGTACGGCTACAGAGCTGGTGACCTGGCACCGGGCACCTTGGAAATCTGGCCAGTCCATCTTAGATGAAAGATAATTTTGAAAGGCATTGGGGGTCAGAGGATCTTCAGCTAAAGAAACTGAAGACTACCCCTTGTCTAAGGACCCCGTGCTATTTATTAACACAATTTGTCTTAGGGCAAGGTGGAGACATATACTTCAAAGGGTAAGTTTACAGAAGCATTGTCTGTTTGAGGAATAGCCTACAGCTGTTCAGGTGTTTGGCCAACAGTAGGCAATAAAATGCCCTGAGCTGTCTGGCAGCTGAAAATAATATTCCTGTTTGGGGGAAGTGCCATGTAGCCATTTCAACAGGTAAACTACATATGTGGCTCACCCTTGTTGAGCTGCCCAAGCTTCACCAACCTTTTGGTGAAACTCTTGTAATTATCACACGCTGGAATTGGTTCCTGGCATGGGCTGGGCTGGGTCTGGCTCACAGGCCACAGGACATTCTCTTCCTCCCTCAGAATGTGCCCTGTGGTGTCTTCCAGGGCTTTTCCCTCAATCTGGCTTTGTCTGAGGTCACCCAATTTTAAGGCGTGTTTTTCATTCTTGAAACACAATGGAAGTTAAAATTTGGAATACTTTTGCCCCTGGGGAATTTTTTTTAGTCAGTCTGTGGATTCAAACAGACATAGGACAGGAACTCAGGGGAACCAAACACCCAGAAGCCAGCAGGCCCTGCCTGGTGTGTTAGGGGATGTTGAGTGCACCCCAGCAGAAGCAGCATCAGGCTCCGGTCCCCAGATGGGTGGGGCAGGGGGATGTTTGAGCAACATTTGATTTGATCCAATGCCTGGTATGTCAAGGAAATAGCCCATTAGCCATTTTAAATTTTCAATTATTAAAACTTTTTTAGATTGATCTTGGGCCCCTGGGGCAGGGATATTGCTGATAAGACAAGATCTATGGCAGCATTGGTCACCCAAAGGACCATGGGTCCTGTCCAGGGACTTTCTAACCCTAGACCAGAGGCAGGATCCTGGAGCCAGGACAGCAGAGGAGGAAGTGCAAAGGATGGAAACCCACAAGAGATAGTCTGACCAGCCACTCTGAACCTGAACACTGTGGGAGACCTGTCCTCTGGGGGTCATGTCTGTCCAAGGTCAGGAGCAGCAGGCTAGCAATCCAGTCCTGCTTGAAGTTATGGCCCCAGAGACAGAGCAGGGTCTACCTGGGTTAGCTCAGGATGGCCTGGCAGAGCTGTGCTTCCTCCGGGTCATACGTGGGCTCTCGCTCAAAAAGAGAACAATCCAGCTCCCCTCTGAGTTATTCCCAAGCTCACCTCAGAGCTTAAGTTGCAGGATATCTGAGGGCTAAGCCTCATATGAGTCTTGACCTTACACCATCCCTGCTATGGGGTCAAATGGCTTTACCCTAAGCCTGTTCTACCCATGATCTTGGTATCACCTTACACACAGTTTCTATGTGGGAGATACAGACATGAGCATCCAGGACCCAGAGAAAGGGGCTCCTGTGAGCTGGGCTGTGAGGAAGCGTGGCTAGAGGGGGTGAGCACAACTTCGATGGGCAGAGAGGAGGGGAGGCTTTCTAGAGGGAGGGGTCATGCATCAGTCACTAAGGTGGGGCATGTCCAGCATGGTAGTCACACCCCCAGTCAACTGCCTCTGCCCAGGCACCTGCAGGAAATATTGGTCCTGGCAACTGGTCTTTATCAGGAGAAGGCCCCTGTGACAACGATTGTCTGTGCAGCATCTTAGAGAAAGGGCCATCGGTCCAAAGGACAACCATTCAAATTGAGCATTCATAGCATTTTTGTAGCACTTACCACCCCCCGGGCAGCACTGCAGGCAGTTCAGGCATATTATCCCATCTAATCCTTGTCATAGTTTTAAGACACAGGTATTTTTATTGCCTTCATTTTATAGATGGAGAAACTGGGATACAGAGAAGCTCCAGGTTCTACCAGCAGATGGTAGAGCCGCGTTCAACCCAGGAGTCTGAATGGAGGGTCCATGCTTCCCCTAACCATTTAGCTATCCTTCCCCTCAGCCAGGGACTGGTTGTTGGGTCCTGACTTGGGCAGAAAGAAAAATGCACAGCAGAGGACAAAATACAGCTTTGCTCTTGGGAGGTTGGGAGGGGTATTTCTAGGCTAAAGGGATGTTTGATTCATTCCAGTCAAGGATTGGCCCTGGAATGTTTTTCAGTCACTCTGTGGATTCATCAGCAAAACACCTTCAAGAAACTCCTGAGCTGCAGGGAGTGGCATCCTCTAGGATTAGCAGCAATACTGGGTGCTCAGTGTGCTCAACGCTTTCCAGCGATACAGACTCAGCCCAGTGGGAGCCGGTGCAGGGACCAGAGCATGGGCTAAAGCTCTCACCAAAATCCATTCTAGCCTGGGGGTGGGGAGGACCAGGGTGGCTCACAGCCCAGGTGTGTTTGAACCCCCAGGGAGGGGATCAGCATGAACCAAGGACCATGGCACTAGGAGGTGCTGACATAGCTGGGAAATGAGGATCTGAGAGGGGAGAGAGTTGGGTTAACTGGAAGTTTGGCCTCAGTGGTGAAGCGTCTGGGTGTGAGGAAATGACACCCACTGTGGGCCTTTAAGTGGAACTGACATGATCAGTTACCTTTATAAAACTCGCTCAGGGGTGGGAATAGCGGGTGGATGAATTGGTGAGGTTCTAGCTGCGAGACCCATCCATGGACAGTGCAATCATACAGCTAAAGATGACACAAGTCTCCATCAGGAGGTGGGAGAGGAAATCCAAGGGAGGGGCAGTGAGAAGGAAGGGGGAAGATGACCCATTTCTCAACTGGGCAGAAGGTGATATCATTAAGCAAGACGATGTGCTTGGTGGGGAGCCAAGTAGGGAGAGCAAATCCACAGGCTCTTTGTGCGCCACTCCACTCTCAGGTTTGGTTCCTGGGCAGCAGGACTTGGAGCACATTTTCCAAATGTGGTTCCCATGCCATCCCTCCCCATCCTCATTTCCATGGGAACCAGAAACATCTGGCTTGCTTGCTAAAAATGCAGGTTCCCCAGCCCCATTCAGAATCTCTGGGAATAAAAGGATGGAGCTCTAGGATTTGAAAAACAGCTGTTGTTAGAGATTTACAATTTCATTATTTACAGAGAGGAAGGGAGAGAGATAGATAGAAAGTCAGAAACATCGATGAGAGAGAGAGACATCGATCAGCTGCCTCCTGCACGCCCCCTACTGGAGTTGTGCCCACAAGCAAGGTACATGCCCCTGACAGGAATCGAACCTGGGACCTTTCAGTCCACAGGCCGACGCTCTATCCACTGAGCCAAACCGGTCTCAGCCAATTTCATTATTAAAAAAAAAAAAATCCCATTGATGTTTCTCTGCCCGACCAGCATAGCTCAGTGGTTGAGTCTTGACCTATGAACCAGGAGGTCACAGTTCGATTCCCAGTCAGGACACAAGCCCGGATTGTGGGCTCAATCCCTGGTGTGGAAGGCAGCCAATCAATGATTCCCTCTCATCATTGATGTGTCTCTCTCTCTCTCCACCTTCCTCTCTGAAATAAATAAAAAAATACTTTAAAAAAATTCCCACTGTTCTCCTTAAACTTTGATGTTGAGAACATAGGAAGAGAAGCAGGTTTTAGAGGGAAGATAATGACTTAGACTTTCAAGGTGTCTGAAGACATTCAGTAGGCAGTCAGCTATTTCAGGCTCGAGCTCAGAAGAGCCCCTGTGGATGGGATGGATATAAAGATTCAAGAACATAAGTAGAGGAATAATTTGAAATTCTATGTGATTTTTTTTTTTGTCTCCCTGAGTCCATGACCTTTACACATAGTCTGCCTTAGACAACCATATGTCTGGGAAGAGATTAGAATTTATTATAGAAGGACTTCTTATTATTTAATTAATAGCCAAGCAATGGTTTTTATTCACAATTGTTTTTGGAGTAATTTTTATGCAGCCATAGTAACTGGAACACACAGTTTTGTTTTATAACTTTTGCATTTATTAGCATGAGCATTTACTCATGTTGTTTCATAGCCATAATTATCATTTTATTGGCTGCAAAATATTTTTGAGTTGTTGTAGTATAGCTAGTTTAAATATTGTGCTCTTTTTGGCTATTGAGACAAACTCTCATTTTTCGCTATTTTAGTAAGGATATACAGAGTTGTGCATAGATTTTTCTTTTTCTTTGAACTACTTCACTGGGACAAAATCCCAGAAGTGAAATTACGTTTCGGTATGAACATTTTTATGACTCCACAAATATACTACCAAATTGCTTCTGAGACAAAATCGCAACAGTACATTCTGTCATCCACTGTGTTTGGCAATGTTGGTATATAAACTCACCTTAACTGTGTTTTGAATTGAAGTGAGATATAAATAAGTGCACTCAAAAATAAATCTTTACTGTGCTGTGATCAGCATTAGACAGTATCATTGCTGTTAATTTTTACTAGTTAAAATTTTACTAATAAAATTGTGTTTTATCATTGTTTATTATTTGTAAAACTTGGGTGAGGTTGAGATTTTACTATATTTTAAAGATGTTTTTTCACATTTTAAACATCGTGAAAAAGTTTTTTATGCATAGAAGTATCTATGTCTATTCTTTACTCAATAATATATTTATCAGCGCTCTTGAGATCACTAGTTTTAAACTGCAAGTCACAATTCATTAGTAGAATAGGAAATCAATCCAGTGGCTCATGACCAGCAGTAAAGAAAAAATTAAAACAGAATAGGATAGAATAGAATAAAATAGAATAGGAATGTAGGAAAGTTATTTTCTGGTATTATAGAATATTATTAATAAAATAAAAAAATATCATTTTGCATAGTAAGCTTTTTGTGCATGAAATTTGTTTCCAACTGAATATGTAATGGCTCATAATGTAAAATGGTTTTGGTTTTGGTTTTTAGTTAAGGATGCAACCAGTGTTTTTTAAAATTGGCTTTATCTATTCTATCTAATAAAAGAGTAATATGCAAATTAACCATCACTTTGCTACACCCACAAGCCATGCCCACCAGCCCATCAGGAGTGAGTAGGCAAATTAACCCAACCAAGATGGCTATGACCACTGAGTGAGCAGGAGGCTTGGGTTTCCCCCAGCAATGGAGGAAGCCAAGCTTTCCACACACACTAGCAGGCCTAGGCCTCCACTCAAGGTACAAAGTTTCAATTATAGAAGATAAATAAATCTCAGATACCAAGGCCTCCACTTGGGTTGTCAGGAGGCATGGCTTGCCTGCAAACCCCCACAGGCCTCTCACTCAGGCCACCCCACACCCCAAGAAAACCCCCACCTTGATCCAGGACACCCTTCAGGGCAAACCAGCTGGCTCTACCCATGCACCAGGCCTCTATCCTACCTAATAATCCTATCTAATAAAAGAGTAATATACAAATTGATCATCACTCCAACACACAAGATGGTTGCCCCCATGTGGACACAAGATAGCTACCACAAGATGGTCAGCAAGGGAGAACAGTTGTGGACAATCAGGCCAGCAGGAGAGGGCCGTTGGGAGGGGCCAGGCCTACAGGGGAGGGCAGTTGAGAGCGATCAAGCCTGCAGGGGAGGGCAGTTAGGGGTGACCAGGCCGGCAGAGGAGAGAAGCTGGGGGGGACCCGGGCCTGCAGGGGGGGAGGGGCAGTTAGGGGCAAAAAGGCTGGCAGAGGAGCAGTTAGGCATCAATCAGGCTGGCAGGGGAGTGGTTAGGGGGTGATCAGGATGGTAGGCAGAAGCAGTTAGGAGTAATTAGGAAAGCAGGTAGGCGAGCCGTTGGGAGCCAGCAGTCCTACCTGGATCGGGCTTAAATGGGCAGTCAGATATCCCTCAAGGGGTCCCAGATTGGAAAGGGTGCAGGCTGGGCTGAGGGACACACTCCTCATGCACAAATTTTGTGTACCAGGCCTCTAGTATAAATATAAAAGCCTAAGCAACTGGAACAACCAGAATGACTGGTCGCTATGATGCACACTGATCACCAGAGGGGCAGATGCTCAATGCAGGAGCTGTCCCCTGATGGTCAGTGTGCTCCCACAGCCAACCTTCCCCTGCCGGCCAACCTCCTGTGGTCCCTCCTCCCTGCCAGCCAACCTCTGGCAGGCCCCGATTGGCCCACCATCCACATGCCCACAATGGTGGTGCGGCAGTGAGGGGTGGAAGGAGGAAGGGGGAACCGTGTGGTGGCAGAACACTGACCATGGCATCAGCACCCAGTGTCAGTTCTTTCTGCATCCAGCCTGGCAACCATTGCCTTCTCTCCTAACTCCACTGGAGCCTTCAGGCCCTGGGCTGGGACAAAGAACCGGGGAGGGTGGCGGCAGACATGGCCCCTTTCCCAAGGGGGCCAAGGGCCAGCTCCCTCCTTGAGGCAAGTGGCCAACCTCTTGTGCCCCATCTCTCCCCCCAGCAGGCAGGCCCCAATCAGCCCACTGCCCACCCACTGTGGTGGCAAGGAAAGGAGGAGGGGGGGAGCGGGGAACTGTGTGGTGGCGGGGTGCCAACAATGGTGTCAACATCCAGTATTCATTCTTTCCATGCCCCTCCCGGCAACCTTGCCTCCTCGCTGCTCTCCCTAGCCCCGATCCACTCAGATTGTTGGCCAGCCCTAGGAACCTCACACATGCATGAATTTCGTGCACTGGGCTGCTAATAAAAACATATTTATCACCCCCTTTTCTTTTCACATTGATGTAAACACTTTCCAAGCCATGTCTTCCCTTTTTATCCTGAATTATCTTTCTTTTGTACCACTTATGTTTTTCATGTCTTCAGGCTTAGCAGTCCTTTTTTTCAGTTGAAAACAGAAATTCATCTTGTTTCTACAAGGTGATAAATGATCCATTGTCTTTTTTGTCAACTCACTTTTTACTGAAGCATTCTCCAGACTCCACCGAGCTTATAAAAGTTCATGTTGGCTCAGCAAAATGCAAATGCTATTTTGAGTGGGCAATTCAAGAATGTGGGGTAATCATGGGAGCACGTGCCCCTGGCTCCCTTCCAGCTGTCAGAGTTTACGTTGCCTCAGCCACAGGAGTTCTGGTGCAAATGCTGCCTAAGCAAATGTTACAAAGTCTCCTGAAGACAGCTGCAGGTGATGAAACAGACACTCAGAAATTCCCAGAATCATAAAGAGAAATGACTTTGGGGACACCGTGGTTGAAGTAGAGACTAATAAAATGATAATGATAGTCATCATCATTGCTGTGTATTATATATTTTCCAGACACATTTACTCCTCACCATTACCTATGAGATCTATCATTATGTCCGTGCTATCACCTTTTTTAAAAAATATATATTTTATTGATTTTTTACAGAGAGGAAGAGAGAGGGATAGCAAGTTAGAAACATCAATGAGAGAGAAACATTGATCAGCTACCTCATGCACACCCTCTGTTGGGGATGTGCCCGCAACCACGGTACATACCCTTTACCGGAATTGAATCTGGGACACTTCAGTCCACAGGCCAATGCTCTATCCACTGAGCTAAACCAGTCTCAGCCAAGCCCATGCTCTTGATTACTACCCTGTGCTGCCTCTCACAGGGCAGCCAGGGGTTACAGTCAAACGAAAAAGGTGAATATCTAGGAAGAGAGCTACTCTAACACCTTAGGAGTCTTAAAGAAATACTTCGGTTGCTCTATAGGACCTCCCAGATTTCCCCGACCACACTAAGTAATTTCTTTTGAATAACTGGTTGAAGTCATCTAGAATAAAAGCAGCTTCTACCCTGTGAGGGGCTGGAGATAAACAGATCAATCTTTTGTATTCCCTCTGTTATTGTGCTGGAACTTCATTCCGATCACAAGAATTCCTAATGTTACAAGGACTCAAAGAGGCAGGGAGACCCTGGCACAGATGTGACGGCCAGTGTGTGTAGGTTTGGGGCTCAGCTCAGCCTCTTCCCAGCTGCATGATGAAGCAAGATTTCCTCATTTGTAAGATGGAGATAATAATAGTCCATACCTGTGATTACTGATAAGTCCTGGTCCACAGTAAGTGGGACATTAGGGTTACCTATATTATTTTTACATACCAGAACGAGTTCTTTTGAAGCCAGTATACTGTACTTTGTATTGGTTATACTTTGGGTTTTTTTTTGGTTGGATTTTGGGAAATAACCTAGTTTTATCAGCAGCATATTTACAGGGATTTTTATGTGGATGTTTGTAAGTCACATTTAATCACCTGGCATTTTCTTATCAATTCATCAATTTCCGGAATACATGCCATTTGGGTGGGGTGATCATATATTCCAGTTTACACGTGTCCTGTTATAATTATTAATAGTGTTCCCTTTCAACTCAACAATGCCCTGGTTGGGAAGCTAAACCACAGGGTCATCTTCTTTGGAAAACCATCACTGCTCTGTTCTATGACCCTGGCCAGGAGACCCAACACCAGGCACAGAATCGCGGGCAGCAGTTCAGTCAATTTCAGGCAGGACCCCTTTGGCAGAACTTCTGGACCCCTTCTATGAATAATATTTTAAATGCATGGAATAAAATGCAGAGGAAATTCATAATTTAAAAAAATATATATTTTATTGATTTTTTACAGAGAGGAAGGAAGAAGGATAGAGAGTTAGAAACATCGATGAGAGAGACATCGATCAGCCGCCTCCTGCACACCCCCCACTGGGGATGTGCCCGCAACCAGGATACATGCCCTTGACAGGAATCAAACCTGGGACCTTTCAGTCTGCAGGCTGGCGCTCTATCCACTGAGCTAAACTGGTTTTGGCAGGAAATTCCATAATTTTTAAAGAATGCTATCAAAATATTGAAAACAAATTTGTGGCATAGCAATATGTGGGCTTTTTATTAATGATTTAATAACAGATCTATGACAGATTTAATAATGATCATAATCTCCAAAAATGATGAGCATAAATGATAATATAAGATACCTTAACAGTGATAACATGGAATAGGAATATTGGTGATTTCTGTCAATGACAAAGTCACACTATTTCTGTTTGTTTCCTGTATTCACAATAGAATGTCAATGTTTTCTTCTCCACATTCACAGACCTCTTGCATTCTATCTGGGTCCTCTGTGGACCCCACTTTAAGACCCTCTGAACTAGGATACACTTTTGCACTAAGATCAGTGGGGGGAAGGAAAGACTGAAATGGTCTTAAGCTTGGTCATCGGCACAAGAAGTGGAGGAGAAAATGATGTGGAAGGTTGAGCCAGAAGGTGGGCCAACGGAATGAAAACACGTCTCTGTTGATAGAGAGGAGATGGGAGAGCATGGCTTATCCAGGATACAGCCTGCTGGGAGCATGAGCTTGCACTGTGGCTCAGGATGTGGACTCTGAAGTCTCAGGATGTGGGGTGTGAATCCCAGCCCTGCCACTTACCAGCATATACTTTTCACAAGGTATATAACTGCTCTCAACTCAGTTTCTCCTGTTTAGAACGAATAATAGTAATGTCTACTTCACAAAATCACTTTGAGGATCAAATTAGATTTCATATATATATTCACTGAGTAGCCAGATTATTATGATCTCTGAACGCATAATGATCTGGCCACGCAGCCACTCAGTGTAGACTGACCACAGAGCTGGGATTTTAAAATAAGGTTTTTTCATGTATAAGAACTGCATTGTGAGTAATTAGAAAGAAGCAGGGGACTTACTATCCAGAGGCTGGGGGCCACTATCTCCTGGTCCCTTGACATATCAAGATTTGCAAGCTTTCCCTTATACATAAGTACACTGAGTGGCCAGATTATTATGCATTCAGAGATCCAAATAATCTGGCCACTCAGTGTGTGTGTGTGCGTGTGTGCGTGTGTGTGTGTGTGTGTGTGTGTGTGTGTGTGTGTGTGTTGCTTAAGCCTTCACTGCTAGTTCTGACAATAGCAGTGTGTAAGCAAGTAAGTAAGCAAGGGTTTCCTGGGGTCACCTAGCTTTACTGAAACATTAGACTTACTCACATGTGGCCAACAGGGGGCAACAAACACTACACTACCAATTTATGCGGAAAGGAACAGGGTGGTGTGTGTGGAGACACTTCTGCCCACACAGAATGAAGTAGGTTCCTTTGCCCTCCTTGCTTGGCCTGCAGAGCACAAAAGGGTGGCGATTCCCTTTCGAGGGACCAACCGTCAGGAATGTTCTTGTCAGACTGGCAGGCCAGGGAAGGGGCCAGAGACCAGCAGTTTATAGGAAGCCCATCCTATACAAACTGCATCTTAAATATATATTTTTTTATTGATCTTTTTACAGAGAGGAAGGGGGAGGGATAGAAAGTCAGAAACATCGATGAGAGAGAGACATCGATCAGCCGCCTCCTGCATGTCCCACACTGGAGATGTGCCCGCAAGCAAGGTACATGCATGCCCCCGACCGGAATCGAATCCGGGACCCTTCAGTCCCCAGGCCAATGCTCTATCCACTGAGCCAAACCGGTCTCAGCTACAAACTGCATTTTAATCATATAATTAGAGGGAGCCAGTGCTGGGTCCTGGGAAGAATTTGCATATAGTGGGGGCCTCTCAGTTTACTCTCACATGCTTTCTCCTGAAACATTTCTTGTTACCTAATCTTCCACCTGCCTTCTTAGTTATAGAAATACCACCTGTCTTCCAGGTAATCCCAGGAGCCAACAGGGTTTATTCTCTGTCACATCCTAAACTGTGCTTACCTTAGTGTTAACGTAAAAAACAAAAACAAAACAAAACAAAACAAAACAAAAAGCATTGAAACCTGTAAAGAATTTTTGTGAGTTTATTTGAGCCAAACTGTCCCCATATGCTGGGAAGCAGAACCTCAATGAATTGAGATAATGCTCAGGAGAATGGTGGTTACATTTGTATTTATACATTGCGATCAAAGCAGGGACATAGATGGGTTACATGAAATTCATTGGTGATAGATTAAGGAGATGGATAAAGCGGTGGGAAACCCCTGGGATTGGATAAAAAGTAAAATGACGGACCCATACTTAGGTGGGTGCAGGAACAATTAACATGATAATGAAGGAATTTGTGGTATCTGTCCTGGCGCCCACCACATCTGGTTGTGTCTCAGGAGCTCTAGAAAAAGGGAAATTACAAGTTACCCAGACATCTCACAGATATGTTATCTTAGAGGCAAAAAGGCAAATGGGCTCAGTAAAGAAGATCTAAGCTGATCTTTGTCAGGGAAAATATTGGCCTAGGCCCTAGGGCATGACTACATAATCTGTTTGTAGTTAAATATTTAATTTTCAGACCATCTTTTGTGGTTCCTTTAGGTCTCTGAGTTTGCAAGACTGCCATAGAGGCCTCCCCTGAACTTGTCAGGACAGCATGTGGCCCCTTTCGTCTACATTAGGAACATCCACTCTAGGATGCCTTCTTCTGTCCTCCCTCACTGGACCGTGATGAAGGTACTGTTTTACACTACCCGGTACAGAATAATCTGGAGAGCTTTTGAACTCATCCTTAGTACAGTGGCAGAAAGCTAACATATTATACATGCCATTCTCCAGGACATCCAAGAAATGAGGTGCAATTAAATAGGATGATAGAAGCATTGTGCCTGAAATGGGCACGTTGAGGTATCATATATAAAACTGTTTCTAAGGAAAAGACCTCCAGGTGACTCACCTAGGAATCCTGGTATCTGTGCCAAGGCTGAACCCTCTTTTCTGGGCCCCCAGAACATTTCACAAAGCTGAGCAAGTAGCTAGAGCTCCAGGAATCCTCACTGGGAGGTACTAAAATGTGGAAAATGAGTGGAGAGGGCCCCCAAGAGATCCCTCGGGTCTCCATTGATTGATTTGAATTTTTCTAAAATGATTTTTTTTAAGGATCAGAACCCTTTCCCTCGCCACAAATGAAATAGTACACATAATTTCAAAAAACAAAGCAGGTGAAAAGGATTTTTCTCCAGGAGAAAACACGTAGCCAACCTCCTTGCCCGCAACTGGTGTACAAATCCAGGCTTCTTCAGAGGCGCGGTTTGGACCTCCTGGCTTAGCATGTGGCCAGTTTCGTCCACATTAGGAACATCCAACCTAGGATGCCTTCTTCTGTCCTCCTTCACTGGACCTTGATGAAGGTACTGCCTTATGCTATCCAGTACAGAATAAACTGGGGGGCTTTTGAACTAGATCCCCGTGTGCTCATGGAAGCCAGTCTAAGATGAGGCTCATTTTAGGTTTCCAAGATGAGGTGCTCAGCCTGCGGACACACCAGTGCAGGTGACCTATAGGAAAAGGGCACTGGATAAGCACCCAGAAATGAAATCCAGCCCCGGTTGCTCCGCCAGTTAGCTGGCTGGTCTTATCAGTCACATACAGCCTCCTATACAAAGAACGCTGGGAACATGTGACCTTTGAGAGCCCTGCCAGAGCCACATCCTCAAGGAAACTTGCTGATTCATGGTGACAGTGGGGAAGGCCACATCACTGTCCTTGGTGCCCAGGCCAGGCCAGGCACGCTGCTGCAGACAAGTGGAACTGTTAGGGGCAAAAAAAAAAAAAATACAATACTGGGGACTAGCTATGGTTATGGGAAATATTTATCAATGCTCCGTCGTTACCATGATTGCCTGGTTCTGGTTAAAGAACGAATATTCTAACCTGGCTGGGAGTTATATGCCCCCCAGAGCCTGGGAGTCAATCTTGGACCAGAAATGCTGTCCATTCTTATTCAAGAACTGCCTATTATCAAGGAAAGATTAACAATCTTGTTGCCCAAATAAGGGAGTTCCCTCTCTACCCCATTCCCCTCCAGCTTGCATAGCCTGCTTTCCCATGCCCATGGTTCCTGCTTCCCCATGTAAGGTTTGTCCTACCCTATATAAGCAGCTGTCTTATGGGGGATTACAGAGCAGAGTATTGTTTGTGACTTGCTGCTCTCCCATACTGCTGGAGTTATTGGAATAAACGCTCATGTATGATTCAACCTGTCTGCTGAATTGGCTCAAGTAGTAACAGGCAACCCAGACCCATTGGTTGTCCGGTTTTAGAACTATGCAGGGGCAGCTTTGCCCCTCCTTGTCCCATGCCAAGACCTCCTGCTGTGCTGAGCCCTGGGGACTATTTCCTGTGGTAAATGCCCCCTTTTTTGGTCCCTTTTGACTCTGTGTTCCAGTTCCACCCAAATGTACCTGCCTTCTGTCCTGGGCCCTTAGGCTCAGCTTCCCTTCCTAAGTCTGGCTATCTAATAGGTGTACAAGACACTGAGAACTCTCATCTAAAATCTGCTGTCTCGCCCAGACAACTTCCCAACACCCTGGCTTGCAACTCTGGTAAACTTTGCTCATTGCTAGTGAATCTTATCTACACAGCAGAGAAAACCAAGCAAAGTAGGAGAGAAGGTTGATTTTTTTTTTTAATCTTAAAAAAAATTTTTTTTTTCAATTACAGTTGACATTCAGCATTACTTTGTATTAGTTTCAAGTGTACAGCATCGTGGTTAGACAATTACATACTTTACCCAATAAGTCTAGTGCCTACCTCACACCATACAGACTTATTACAATACTAGAGGCCTGGTGTGTGAAATTCACACATTTGGGAGGTCCTTCAGCCAAGCCTGTACCCTCTCGCAGTCTGCAGTCAGACATCCTTAGCGCTGCCATGGAGCAGGAGAGGGTCCCGCCACTGCCAGTGAGCTTGCCAGCTGTGAGCCCAGCTTCTGGCTGAGTGGTGCTCCCCCTGAAGGTGCATACTGACCACCAGAGGGCAGCTCCTGCAAGCAGTGTCTGCCCCCTGGTGGTCAGTGTGCATCATAGAGACTGGTCATTCCTCCATTTGGTCAACTTGCATATGAGCCTTTTATTATATAGGATTGTTGACTATATTCCTGATGTTGTACAGGAATGCTGATTCTAATAAGATGGCTCTGTTCAAAGAAATCAGACTTTTCTTGCACAATAACATGCAAGTAGGCACTCTAAATTCTCTGTATCTCGGCCAGTAGCAACAGAAATAGCATAAAGATTCGTTTCCATGGGATTCAGTAGGAAGGTCACAGGATGAGAAGTGGAATCATTGAGTAGCTGTGAGAGCTTTGGCAAATCAATAACCTTTTCATTTATCTGGAAAAGGAGACTCATGATACATGCGTCTCGTAGGACTGCTGAAAAGGTCAAATGGGATCATTTGTTAATCTGGCAAATGTTTAGTTTTATTATAAAATAGATCATACATATCTATATATATAGAGGCTAAGCCACCGGACAACCAGACGACCAGCCAGTAGCTATGACATGCACTGATCACTATGGGGCAGATGCCCAATGCAGGAGCAGCCTCCTGGTGGTCAGTGTGCTCCACAGTGGTAGCACTGCTCAGCTGACAGATGGGCACCAGATGCCGGGCTCACAGTTGGCGAGCGCAGCTGCAGCATTGTGACCTTCTCCCACAGCGACGCCCCCTGCATGCCCCAGTGGCAGCAGCAGCAGGCACAGTGGGGCTGGGATGAGCGGGAGCGGCATGGCACTCAGCCCAGGCTCAGGCTCCTCCTTGGCCATCTGCCACTTCCCACACTACTTTGTGCTGTGCCGGATCAATGTGGACAGCAGGCTGGAGCCCGATGAGCTGGTGGGTAAGGCTGGGCTGCAGGGCACAGAGGTTCACTGATCCCCGCAGGCCAGGCTGAGGGACCCCACTGGTGCATGAAATCATGCACTGGGCCTCTAGTGTGTGTATATGTATATATATATATATATATATATATATATATATATATATATATAAATGCATAAAACCTCTGTATACTATTTAAAGGAGTGAATTAAAACAAATACAAATATTCTCAGAACCCAGAGTAAGAAGTAAGTGGTATCTTAGAAGCCCTTTGTATGTCTCTCATCTCAAACCTCAACCCTACTCCACCCCTGTGTGGTCATATGCATGCGTGTGTGTGTGTGTGTGTGTGTGTGTGTGTGTGTGTGTGTGTGAACTTTAGTCTGCATTTCCCCTAATCTGTTCCCTGCCCACCTTTATTGAGATAAGATTGACATATGACATGTAAATTTAAGGTGTGCAATGTAGTGATCTGATACACATATATATCGGGAAATGATTAACCACAGTAAGGTTAATTAGCACATTCTTCACCTCTCATAATTCGCATTTTGTGGTTGTTATTGTGAGACCATTCAAGCTCTACTTGCTTAGCAACTTCCAAGTAAACAATATAGTATTGTTAACTGTAGTCACATTAGGTCCCCGGAACTTACACACCTTATAACTGGAAATTTGTACCATTTGATCAACATCTCCGGTTTCTCCCACTCCTTAGCCCCTGGTAGCCTCCACTCTACAGCCCGTTCCTATGAATTCAATGTCTTTAGATTCCACATATAAGTGACATTATGTAATGTTTGTCTTCCTCTGTCTGACTTATTTAACAGCCTAATTGCCCTCAAGGTCCCATCCTCATTGTCTCAAATGGCAAGATTTCCTTCTTTCTTATGGTCAAATAACATTCCATTATCACAGTTTCTTTATCCATTCATCCACTGGTGCATACTTGTTTCCTTCCATTCCAGGTCTTGGCTTATTTTTAAATTTCTGAGGAAATTTTCCCACAGTGGCAGCACCAGTCTGCATTCCCACCAGCAGGGCACAAGGCTTCCCTTCTCTCCACAGCCTGACCAACACGAGTAGTTTGTCTTTCTCATAATAGCTGTTCTAACAGGTATGAGGTGACCTCTCATCGTCATTGTGATTTGTACTTCCCCGATGATTAGGAATGCTGAGCAATTTTGCAGTACTTGTTGGCTTTGGGAAAATGTCTATTAAAGTCATCTGCCCATTAGCAAGTCAGATTGTTTGCTGTTTTGCTATTGCCAACTCCCACCCTTGAATTTTGAAGAAGTCATTCTCTTGTTCTTCTTTATAGTTTTATGACCTGTGATTGTAGCCTTAAAATGTGTTGATTAGCTTTGCCTATTTTAATTGACAGAGTAGAATCTCTCTGTGTGTATGTGATGGGCTGTTCTGGCCTCAACATTCTGTTTTGAAACTGATGCTCATGGGAGCACCCAGGTGCAGTTTGTACACGATGAGAATACGCTGTGCTGGGCTCATGAGATACCTGGGAAGATGCCCTTTAACAGGTTAAAGATGTTCTCTTCTGAGTTTGCCAAAGATTCTTATCATAAAAGGATAAAAAGATTTTTATCAAAAGCAATTTTGAATCATATCAAATATTTTCCTATTTGAATGCATACCTATACCTTTGATGTATTGATGTGGTTAATAATTTTTTAATGTTGTCAACACTGCATTTCTATGATAAAGCCACATTATCACTCTTTTATACATTATTGAATGTGACTACGTATATTTCATTTTGGATTTTTGCATAAATGTTTTTCAGGGAGACTGGTCTGTAATTTTCCTGTCTTGAACTCTCCTAGTGATGTGAGTGTAAAAGCTGTGCTGGCTGCATGAAATGACTTTGAAATGCCTAGACTACTCATTTGCTTTCAAAATGCTCACACTTTTCTTAGATCAAGCAAACAAAATAATGAGCAAGGGCACATCAATGCTCTGTTCGCTGGAAGAGCAGGTGAGGATTGGCATTGTCTGTACCTAGAATGTTGTGATACAGAGCGTGTTCTTTGTGGTAAGATTTTAAACTAGTTATTCAGCTTTGTTAGTGGTTATATGACTGTAAGTGATAAGGTTCCTAAGCATTGCTTTGGCTGCCTTCCAAATGTCCTATGTTTGCCTTTCCTCATGTGCTTTCTACTTTATTGTGGGAGGCAGTCTATGAGCAGGAGAGCAGACTCGGGAGTCAGGCTGTCCACCTGCAGACCAGACCCCTCCACGCTTTCCCGGGAAGTTGGACAGCTTGTTCGTCCTCTGCATGCCCCAGTTTCTTCCTCTGTGAATGGGACAATAGTAGGACCAACCTCAAAGAGTGGTCTAGAGGATTAAATATATATATCAAACTCATAAAATATTACTTGGAACATAATTATTTTATAACTAATAAGTGCTATGTACATAGCATAATGTTTGATGTTATTTTTTAATCCTTAAATTGATTTTGTGTCTTTTTAAATATCCAAATGTATATGTGGGAATTAGGCAGTATGTAGTTAATTTTTTTTGTTAACACTTTATAATTTTTAAAAATGATGGTCCAAATATATAATACATAAGACATCAAGTCATTGAAATTTGTTGAGGAAAGCACTTTGGCCCAGCATATCATTGTTTTTCATAAATGTCCCACATGGCTTAGAAATATGTATTCTCTACCAATAAGATTAGTGATTATGCCATTCAAATCTGAACCCTTGCTAATTATTTTGTTTGTTTGATCTAAGAAAAGTGTGAGCATTTGAAAGCAAGTGAGTAATTTAGGCAGACTTGTTAATTTTGTTTAGGAAAACAGTTCTTTCTAAGTATTTCATAAACTTTTCTTTTAATAGGCATTTTAAATTGATTTTTGAGGGAGAGAAAGGGGAAGAGAAAGATTTGTTATTCCTCCTATTGAACCCACAACTTTGGCATATTGGGGTAATGCTCTAACCAATTGAGGTACCTGGGTAGGGCAATGGGCATTTTATTTTTGAATAGTATTAGATTTACAGAAAAAAAAATTCAAAAATAGTATAGAGTTCCAATATACCACACACCTAGTTTCCATTATCAATAGATTATGGTAGTACTAGTAGTTCAGTGCATGAAATCGTGCACAGGGATAGGGTTCCTCACCTCAGCCTGCATCCTCTCCAATCGGGGACTCCTTGGGGGCTGTCCAACTGCTGGTCAGGGATTAAGCCTAAACTGGCAAGTTGGACATCCCTCTCACAATCTGGGACCACTGACTCCTAACTGCTCACTTGCCTGCCTGACTGCCTGATCACTCCTAACTAACTCTGCCTGCCTGATCTTGCCCCAAACTGCCCTCCCCTGCAGGCCTGATCTTGCCCCCAATTGCACTCCTCTGCCAGCCTGATCTCACCCCAACTGCTCTTCTTTGCCAGCCTGACCTTGCCCCCAATGGCCTTTTCCTGCTGGCCTGATTGCTCCTGACTCTGCCTGCCTG
This sequence comes from Lasiurus cinereus, assembly GCA_011751065.1. Lineage (NCBI taxonomy): Eukaryota > Metazoa > Chordata > Mammalia > Chiroptera > Vespertilionidae > Lasiurus > Lasiurus cinereus. Next base: position 51,872,472 of record JAAGEH010000307.1, on the reverse strand, counting down.
ATCATCCCTAACTGCCTTCTCCTGCCGGCCTGATCTCACCCCCAATTGCCCTCCATGTCAATCTGGTCCACCACGGTGGCTATCCCTGTGATTGTGCACCTTCTGAGCCAGGATACTGCACCTGGGATCAGCCAGCAGCAAGGGTGAGGGCAAGGGTGACTGCCTAAGAGGGGGCACTGTCACCGCAGCTGCCTTATTGCTGGGCTGGTGCTACTTGGGTTGGTGGGGTCCTCCTAGCCCCTCAGCACACAGGAAACTGCCCCCCCTTCCCTGCCCCCATCCCTGCTACCAGAAGTCCCAGCCACCGGAGCCTGCTGTGCACACAGCCTGGCGTTCAGTCGGGCCTTCGATCATTGTGGATGTTATGGACCCTGGATTTTTATATATACTAGGATGATACATTTGGCATGATTAGGGAACTGATACTGATACATTATTATTAGCTGAAATCCAGACTATTCCAGGGAGCGTTTGAGATCTTACTCCCTGGCATATTCTCATCAGTTTGGCTCAAATAAACCCTTATTTTTTTAAAAAGAAGAAGAAGCCCTACTGGTTTGGCTCAGTGGATAGAGTGTCGGCCTGGAGACTGAAGGGTCCCAGGTTCAATTCCAGTCAAGGGAATTTTCCTTTGCAGGCATATATCCCCAGTAGGGGGTGTGCAGGAGGCAGTTGATGGATGTTTCTATTTCACTGATGTTTTTAACTCTCTCCCTCTCCCTTCTTCCCTGTAAAGAATCAATAATAATAATAATAATAATAATAATAATAATAATAATAATAATAATAAAATAACCTAGAAAAAGAGTCCTAGCTGGTTTGGCTCAGTGGATAAGAGTGTCAGCCTGCAGCCTGAAGAGTCCTGGATTTGATTCCAGTCAAGGGCATATGCCTGGGTTGCGGGCTCGATCCCTAGTAGGGGGTGTGCAGGAGGCAGCTGATCAATAATTCTCTCTCATCATTGATGGGGTGTGCAGGAGGCAGCCGATCAATGATTCTCTCTCATCATTGATGTTTCTATCTCTCTTTCTCTCTCCCTTCCTCTCTGAAATCAATAAAGATATATTAAGCATAAATGAAAGTAAATGTGATTGATTATTGTAGCACTTTAAAAGAAAGAAAAGAAGAAAGAAAGAAGGAAAGAAAGAAAGGAAGAAAGAAAGAAAGAAAGAAAGAAAGAAAGAAAGAAAGAAAGAAAGAAAGAAAGAAGGAAAGAAAGAAGAGAGGGAGGGATGAAGGAAGGAGGGAAGGAAGGAAGGAAGGAAGGAAGGAAGGAAGGAAGGGAGGGAGGGACGGAGGGAGGGAAACAGAAAGTCTAGACTACCCCAGTGTCCTATTTCCTACCCAGGATCCCATCCATTTAGTCACCATGTCTCCCTGGGCTCCTCGGGTTGTGGTGGCTTCTCAGACTTCTCACGTTTTTTATAACCTTGGCAGTTTTGAGTAATGGTATTGGCTGGGTGCCTTGTAAAATGTCCTTCAGTTACATCAGAGTCCTCTCGTGTTTCTTCATTATTAGACTGGGGGTTTGGGTTTGAGGAAGATCATAGATTTGAGGAAAATTGCCATTTGTATCACATCATGTCAAGAGCACATATGACCTATCACTCTCGGTTTAACCTTGATGGCCTACTCATAGAGTTGTATGCATGTGTAAGTCACTACAATTTTTATTATAATGAAATGTCATTATGATGTAAAGTGACAGATTGGAATCCAGAGACCTTAAATTCCTACTTAAATTGCTGTGAGCTTTAGCTAGTCATTTCACTCTTTGATCCTCAGTTTTTTGTTGTGAAACCAAGGGGTTACTTGGCTAAGGATGACAACCTAAACACCCTTTTTAAAAAATAATCCTCATGCCGAAACCTGTTCGACCTAGTGGATAGACTGTCGGTCTGAGGGTTCCCAGATTCGATTCCAGTCGGGGGGGCATGTATCTTGGTTGCGGACACATCCCCAGTAGGGGACGTGCAGGAAGTGGCTGATCGATGTCTCTCTCTCATCGATGTTTCTGACTCTCTATCCCACTCCCTTCCTCTCTGTAAAAATCAATAAAATATATTTAAAAAATAAAAATAAAAAATAATTCTCACTGAGGATATGCTTTCATTGATTTTTAGAGAGAGAGGAAGGGGAGAAGAGAGAGACAAATACTGATGTGAGAGAAACATCAGTTGGTTGCATTCTGTACATGTCCCCACTGGGGATCAAACTCACAACCTAGGTATGTGCCCTGACCATACAACCTTTTGGTGTGTGGATGACGCCCCAATTAACTGAGCCACCTGGCTAGGATTGAACATATATCCTTTTGAAACATTATTTGCATGTTTGTAGTTACTTCTGAAATGCCTTCTGAATAATGTACAGCTCCAGGTTTGCAAATGTGGTAACCAGCCTCCACGGTACCACCCTGAGTAGGGTTGACCTTTTGTGGAAGTGATGCTGTGTGGCTTTTGAGGGTAGGTAATGAGGACATTGTGGCTTCCACTTCCTGCTCTCTTGCATCGCTCCCTCAGGGACTCGGCCCCCATGTCATACACACTCCAGCTCTATGAACGGTACATGTGGTTGGTGGGAACCGAGACTCCGGCCAGCATGCAGTACTAACCCGAGACTGAGTGCCCCACTTTGGAGTCCAGTCCGCCCTCCCAAACCAGCCTCTGCATGATGATTCCCAGCCGACGTATTACTGCCACCTCATGGGAGACCCCCATCCGGACCCACTCAGCTAAGCCCCTCAGGTATCCCCCAACTCCCCCACTATGTGAAAAACATCTTTATAATTTTAAAGAAACAAACAAAGATTGGATCCCAAGGCTTTGAAACTATGTTGGGGGCCCTCATGGTGGCGGGGGGGTGGGGGGTCGGAGGCTGTGTGTGAGGGGCTGACTGGCTTGGTTCCGAGACTCCTCCCCACGTGCGCCCGGCAGCTGTCACTGTCTGGTGTCTCCATGGAGGCTCTGTGTAGGATTTGTTTTGAAGAAAAAAGTCTACTGTCAGAAATAAGTTGGAAAACAATGGATTAGGGAAACACAGGACCAGATGACTTCTTTCCCCGAGATCCTCATCCGCAGAAAAGAGAATACTTCTTACAAACATAGGGGCGGTGCGTGCTTCGAGGCTCTGTCCTCATGCTGCTCGCTGGTAAACGCATCGGCGCTGGCCTGCCTGGGCGTGGGAGTGGACAAAGTCCAGGAGGGAGGAAGCACTGTTCCTGTTCCGGGCCTACCTCTTCCTGGGCCTTTTGCAAACAGATGCCATGTGGTTATAATAATGATGATATTGACAATGTCAGCAACAATGGCTGGCATGTACTGCTTGCTGTGTGCAAGGTCTGGGATAGGGGTTTTCCATCTATGATCTCATTAATCCTCGTGACTGCAAGGAGCCAGGCACGTTAGAGATTGAGGAAATGAAGGCCGGGAGGGTAGATGTTTCTCCAGAGTGGTCATTAGGAAAGAGCAGAGCTGCGATGCAGACTGTCTGTCTGTAATTGCACAACCCCTTGCCACCCTTTCATGTATTTTAGGCCACTGTCCAGAACCGAGCAGCCCCTCTTTGGGTCTGAAACACATTGATTTCACACCAGGAGGTTTTACTAGCAAATTATAAGGAAAGCTCTTCATTGTTTCACGTGGTAGTTCATGCAACTGACATTGGGAGCCTTGTCTGTGCCCAGGCTCTGGCTCTGTGGACAGAAGGGCAAGGACAACAGCACCCTCTGGCTAAGCTGGGAGTTGGGCTGAAGGAGGACCTGAGAAACCAAGGTCTCCCTGAGAGCGCAGCTAGCAAATACCTTCAAAGGATGAAAGACTAGGTGTGACCTAGCGCTGACTCCCAGAGAGCCATGACCTTCCAAAGACGGTCCCCCTAGGAATAGTCCCCTAAGACAGTCCCCAGTCCCTCTGGAAGCCTGCCTGGGTTGTGCTTCTCCTGGCACGCACCACCTCCCTTAGCCAGCGCCTCTCAAACATAGAGTACTTGATGCTGTGAAAGCTTTCGGCGAGAAGCCGGACCTGAGAACCTGAGCTGTGTGAGATCAAGTCTGCGGCGGCATTCATTGTTGTGCAGAGACTTTTCAAGAGCCGGTTTCAAGTGCCCCTGCCACTCAGTAACATTTAGTTCTGTCTTTCAGTTGGCCTCCTTATCCTATTAACGAGTCTTGGCCGGAACTCAGTTTTGGTAAAATCCCAGCTGTTTCACGATGTCTTCTGTATTTTACTGCATCACAGTGACTCCACTTGAGCCCCCAAAGGTATGGGATTTTATTTCTACAAAGGGAAGAGGGAAGGGGCTGTCCTTGGGGAAAGCGATCTCTTTCTATGGAGACCTCCTGGTCTCTCTGCTCGACTCAGATCAATTGTTAGCAGTGGCGTGAAGCTGGCCCCACCGAGATCCTCATGCGCCTGTGCTCCCTCCCACCGCAGTCCAGCACCAGCGTGCCAGGCCCCACCCGCTCCTGGGCACACAGACTGCCGCCTACACTCCTGTGTTATCTTCAAAGCACAGAGCCATCCTTGTGGGAGGCCTTGATTTCCTCCTTCCCTGCCCCCAGGACAGGCTCCCAGATACCATCTCACAGTCTCCCTGAGAGCACAGGCCAGGCCAGCGCAGGCCTTTTATCTTGTTGGTGCTTCTGGCTGACTTTTAAAGTCTTTTTTGATATGATTTTACTCAGGGGTCCAGATGGCAGGCCGCTGACTTGAAAACTCTTTCTAGGGACTACAAATTTTCCGAAAGTGTATGGAGCCAATTCTGGACTGAGAAACAAGGGTAGGGACTAGGTCCCAGTGGACTGAACCTAGCACAATAAACAGGAGTCTGCTCTTGATGATGTAGAGCAAGCATGTCAAACTCGCCGCTTGCAGGCCGCATGCGGCCCACAAGAAGTATTTTTTCGGCCCAGCCAATATAACGGTATGTAAGAAACGCCTTAATAAAAATTTTGTAACTTAATTTTTACAATATCTTGTTATACATAACTACTAATAACGAACTACAACGTTCACTGACTGATTTACTGTAATTGTGTTGCATTCATTTGCCTTACACGCCTTACGTGCAGCTGCACCATTTCTCTCATTAATACTAACAGCAAATATTTTGGCAGCCAATGGCCATCTCATTAGTCTTGGACTGACTTGTTGGGTGTGCGCAACAGGAAATATTTCGCTTTTGGAGAACAAGAAAAAAATAGGTTTATTTGCATTACTCTTTTTGTGCAGCTATTCAGTGTTATTAAAATGTTCTATGTTCACGATTACTCATTTATTTCAGCCCTTTCTATGCAGCACATTTCTATTGAAGTAAACCCACATTTCTGTGGGAATTGAAGCTTTTGTTTTGCGGCCCACAGAAACTTTAATCTTATTTGGCCTGTGTTAGCCTTTGAGTTTGACACGAGTGGTGCAAAGGGTGACTGAAGAGATTGTAGTTGATTGGGGATAAAGTGGGATCTGCTTAACCAGCAGGAGAAACGACCAGGGTGACCAGCAGGTGCCAGGAAGAGGCCCAGGCTGCCAGGAGCTGAATGCCAGCCACTCAGGGGCCTGATGCTCTGCCACCCTGGAATGAAGCCTAGCAGCCACTTACACAGGGATACCCTGCCAAGCAGGTTAACTGGGGGCTATGGTCCTCCGGTAAAGTGAGCAGCAAAGCGTCTTCTCTATATTTAAGGTCAACCCTGTCTACCCCACCCTTTTCTTCACCTTCGTCAATTTAATTCTGGATAATGAAATGTTATTAATAACAACTTTTTAAAAAGCAACAGCATTTATAAAAGTAAAAGATGGTTTAAAAAAAAGAGGGCCTTTACTTTTGTAACCCTCTTTGAGCCTTCATCCTTCTGTCACGTGAAGACACAGAGGGGAGGAGCCATCTCTTGGCCAGGAAGTGGCCCAGAGAACCCAACCAGGCGGGCACTCTGACAGCTCCAGAACCATGAGGAATAAACTTGTTCAGTGCACCCTTCTGTGCTATTTTGTGTGACAGCCCAAGCTAAGACAGATACCAGTTATTGATGCTCTTCCCTCATCTAGAAAAGGAGCTCAAGAAAGCAGTTCCTTGTGAGTAGCACTGCTTAGTAAACAGGACTTGGCCTCACATGTGAAATCACCAATGGGTTTACATCCTGGCTTGGCCCTAAAGATGTGGCTCCCAATAGTGTCTGCACATTAGCATCCCCACGGGGCATGAGAACTCCAGATGTCCTGGGCACCTTCCTGTCTCTGGGGCGAGGGCCAGACATCACTGGCTTTTCCAGCTCCACAGCTGACTCCAATGTGCACCCTAAGGCTAACAGGTAAAATATGGGGCTCAGGGTTCCCCACCTAAAGGAAAGGTGCCAAGCCCTCACTGGTGCTACAGAGCTGAAAGGCCTGCTCTGTGGGGATCAATGGTATGAAGATTGAGTGGGACAGAGGCGATGAATCATTTCAACAAACCGCACCAAAACGAACAGCATCAAGCTCACAAAAGTACTTTTTATTTGAGCAAGAAGTCTGGCTGAAAGGATTCCAGTTCCAAGCAACCAAAATCCCATTGTTAGAGGCACTAATTTTCACTTTGTAGATTCAACTTAGTCAGGAAAGACTATTGAAGGTTGCACCTTGCCCAGACAAGAAGGGCAAAGAAAACGGGAAGAGGCTCCAATCTACTGAGACTGCTCATTGGCCCCAATGCCAGGCTGGCTACACCCTCCCTGGGCAACTGCAGGTGGCTGCCCTGAGGTGAGGGACATGGCCACACTATACTACTACTCGAACGAGGCAGGAAGAACGAGGCAGGAAACGGCGGCAGGTGGCCTGGGGAAGAGCAGGCACCTACAGCTTCAATACTCTTCATTGAAGGGATAATTCTGGTGGGAGGCACAGCTGTCAAGAGAAAGAGGGACACATTAGCTTTTTAAGAGATTTCAGCCAAAGTAAATTACAGAAAGTCAGAAATGCTGAGTGTCTCATTACAGGCAGAAACAAAGGCCTGCGAGGAGCAAGTCAGCTTTGAGCTGCAGGTCATGGGTCTGCACTGGGGGCGGCCGCCCACCCTCACCCTCTGCCGCGGACTCTTGTGAATAATGGACGCCACCCTCCCTGGGCCCAGCACTGGACCTGGGGTGTTCAGGGAAGGAGGACACAATTCCTGCTTTTTCATAATTCCATCCAACAGGAAGGACAGGAGAGCATCTTGTTGTCTTAGACATTAAGAGGGTGATGACAACTTAAGAGATGTGCTCGGAGTACAGAGAGACACAACTGCTCCATCCCTCAGGAGTCTCCTGGTACAGTGGGACCTGGCATGAGCCCAGTGAGCAGTTGAGGATTCAATAAAAGGAACTGGGGAGGGAGGCAAGGCATCGACCTGGGGATGGAGAGCTGCAGGCATGTTTGCCAGTCCAGTCCCATCCGGCAGGGCCAAAGACTTGTGTTGGGAACACAACACAATAGTTGGAAAGACTGGCTGGGCAGAGCATGAAAAGCCCAGGGTGAACCCACATGGGGCATATAACTCTTACTTAAATACTAAGAACCATTCCAAAGTCCCCGTGATCTGCTTTTCATTGTATCACATCAAACCTGAGGTATAAACACCGCCATTAGCAGCAGAGGCGAAGTACGACCAAATCACCAGAGATAGCGTGCAGTGTTAGAAAGAGCTCCCTGGGTGCCCTGGGCATGTTGGGAACAGCCTCTCCCACCCCATTTAGACCCCAAACATCCCCACGAACCATCAGTAGCCCAAGGACTAATCTGACAGTGGAGTCTAGAACAGTGCCAGAGTGTAGAGGAAGTCTAAGTATAAAGGAAACAGACAGAAAACCATTGTGGCCTATCAGCCCCGAGAGCTTCCATTCGGGGCAGCAGTGGATAGGAACGGAATGGATGGCAGGATGTTCTGAAAGCAGACAGGGGTAAACTAGTGAAAGATTCACTTCTCTCCCTTACCCACTAGGTCCAAAGACGGTTTCAACGTCTAAAGATTAAACAGCATCAACACACACAGGGACATCAGAAAGGCCCTGATTTGGGGGCTGCCAGTGGTAACCTTTGTGGCTTGTTCTGAATTTGAGACCAGGCTGTGATAGCAAGTGTTTTCACACCTGGACAGGAGAGTTATCCACCAAGATGCACACCAGGGGACATCTGCCCAGTGCTGCAAAAGCCACCAGGGGGCAGACTCTGCACTGGATGGCTAGCCACCCACCTGGCTCAGGGAATGTTCCATTTCGTGTAGGAGAGTAACTAACTAGTGAGGAGACAGGAGGAACCAGCAGAGGTCAGACAGTGGGAATAGCAAGAGGAGGCTCTTAGATGCCCATGGACATGGGCCAGTTCTTCTTGAAAGCAGAAAATAAGGTCTAACAGTTATTACACAGGCAGGAGAAAGAAATGAACAGCCTCCCTGTTACTTCTCGCAGAGTCCAAACGACAAAGCAGGGACTACAAGGACCCGCGGACGTGTGGCTGAAGGCCTGCAGGGGACTGCCAGGCAGCAGGTCCAGTGACCATCTCAGAAGCAAGTGGCCCAACCGTGCCAGAGCCGCGATGATCTCAGCCCGAGCACCACGGTCTTCCTACCCCTTCAGTAGGGTCATTATCAGGTAGGGCCGCAGGTAGGGCAGGAGCACCTGTGCCCCTCTGGTTTTCACCGACAGGAAGAGTTGGAAATGAAATGCCAGAACATGCGGTTACTGCGGGTCAGGCAACAGTGCACCTAGGCCAGGACGAGAAAACATGAGAGCAGATGTCCCGGCACCTTCCCGTGGCTGACACAGGGCTAACGCTTCCAGCTGCACATGCGTGAGAACGCAAGGAAAGGCGCCAAATGAGGCCGTGATGGTGACATAGGACATGGACGCCATGGCTGCCGGGAGCTATGCTTCCGTTCTACAGTCTGGTCTGCCCGGGACCCACTCACCTCACCAAGGCACAGACCCTCCAGTTCCTGTTGTAGCTCATTAAGGTGGCCATATCCTTCTTGCTCAGCTCAAAGTCAAAGACCTAGAAGAGAAAACATCCAGTAAGCTCTGCAAGGAAAGCTCAACCCCAAGACCGCAGCAGCGCTGCACAGGCCGCTGATGAGACACCGCCCTGAGCAATGAGGGGACATGGAGGCTGAAAGTGGAGCAAGTTGATTGTCGGGTTATTCAGAGAAGGCACATTGGCCTGGCTGGGAATTCAGGAAACATCGAAAACAGCTCTTCCCTTTCAGGGCCTCCACTTAGTTCATTTCAAGACACTCTCTAGCAGCACCGGGGAACACAATGATGGGAAGATGTGCCTGCCTCGTTTACAAAGGAAACACAACAGCTGTAAGAGCAGGAGGAATTCACTGCACGCAGTACGAGAGGCACTACACACAGCGCTGGAGAGGCCGGAGGAATCGGGAACCAGGCTGTGGTCAGAGGGTCTGAGGCAGGCCTGCGATGCCAAATCAGGTTTGACAGAGAGCAAGAGGTGCATCAGGAGAACCATCTGCACAGAACCCACGTCTCCCCTGTGGACCGTGGTCAGCGCGGAGGCCAGTGAGCAGGCCCTAAGCAGCACCGAGGAGACTGGGAGGGCCGGGAACATGCCAGGACAGAATGTGCAAGAAATCTGCTGCAGACTCTGTGATTACAACTGTGCAAAATGTGCAAGGACTACACAGCAAATAAAATGTTGGCACTACGAGATTTGTCAGTTCAAAATATTCCTTTCTAACACCTCGAAAATGAAATACAAAGCCAAGCATCCATTTCTACATGTTTCCCACCCTCCCACCGTGTTCACTGTTTTGCCACTTTGTCTCGAATAGTCAGAACATTTGAAGAAATGCTCCTCTAGGACACAAGCACCCTCCCCTCCCTAGGCCTCGGCCCCGTCTCCCAGGTGATCTATGGCCCACGCCCTGGCCACTGAACAGGCAGAGTCAGCTGCTCGCAGTGGAAAACAGCTGCGGAGAACCGAAGCTCAGATGAGGCCGGATGGCCCTAGCGGAGCTGCCCTGCTAGGCCCGCCAGAGAATGCTCCACCCCAGACCCAGCACCAGTGTCAAAGGCAGGGAGGGGTAACGCCAGACTGATCTGCTCGGGGAGTGCTCCCAGGACCCACAGAGACCACCTCCTGGTGCCCTGGTGCCAGCCATGCTGCTCAGCCATTATGAGATGGGGTTTTGGCATAGAATGGGTAGGACTGGCAGAGGGGTGGGCAGGACTGGCAAAGGGGGGACAGGACTGGGAGAACGGGCAGGACTGGCAGAAGAGGGACAGGACTAGAGAGGGGGACAGGACTGGCAAAGGGGGG